>PVIA01001002.1:0-57500 GCA_004024845.1 Tonatia bakeri
TGATAGTTGACTTGCCTGTAATTCATTCAGCATTCTTTCTGAGGCTCCCTCTCCTCCTTTTATTTGGCAATTGTTTCTGTATCTTCCCATTGTTTGTGAGACTCTTCTTGTTTGCTTCTGCTTCTTAAATTGATATGTCCTCACTCCCTGGGTTTATGGTGTTAACTTCTATTGTAGAAGACCTATGAGATTCAATGGTGCAGTCTCTTTCTTCTCCTGGGCTCACTGGTCTTAGGATGCCTTTTATGATGGCACTCTGTATATCTTTTGGTTTTGATTATTTTTGGGTCTATCTTTGGTGGGTCCTTCTCTCCGGGTGGTTACTGAGGGTCACTCCATCACCACGTCTTGTATTCTGTTGTGTGGGTGTGGGTTGAAGCTGGTTCTTACATGTGTACAAGGTTTTGAGGATTCTCTCCTGCTCTTGTTCAGTTGTTTGTTCTGAGTAATTTCTCCACTATTTAGTTGTATTTCCAGATAGGTCCTGGGTTATTCAGTGTGGCTTCTACTCTCCTTCACCTTCTTCTGTTGTTATCTGTTGGTGGTTCCTTTTTTGGTCAGTCCTTTTTTCCAGTGGGTGTGCTGGTGTTCACAGCTTCCACCTAGTCTTTTTTGGGATCAGTTGGAGGGGGAAGGCCAAATGGTTTAAGAAAGCAAGAGTATATTCTATGGAATTAAAGTACTGACCCATAGAGAAGAGATAGGAGATTCTTTGGATATGTATATTGTTAACCGCAATATTTCACCCAACTAGCCACTTTTTAGGAAGGATGGAAAGAACATAAGATTCTTGTTGGGGTGGGGGAAGGTTTGTGAGTTGGATCTAGAAAGCAGCGAGCTTGTAGGAGGTCAGATTATGAGGTAAGTGAGAGTGAAGGGTAGAAAATATGTGTAGTGTGTGAGAGAATAGAATTAACCACAGCAGTAATAAAGTTTAGGAAACTGTGAAGTAAGCTATGATCTGGATGTGGAGCTGTGTAGTATTTACAATTGTATGGAACAGCAATTATTTACAATAATAATGGAGCAACAATCATATGACAGAATCTATGTGATCTGGATAACAAGAATAGGAAGTATAGGTTCAAAAGTAATGTGGTAATGGAACACAAGTGAAGTGAAAGACAGTAAATGAAAAATACATTGTGAAAGAAAGAAGGGAGACCAGTGAAACAATGCAATTTAATAAGCCAAGTGAAGAAGACTTAACCAAAAAAAAAAAAAAAAGAGGGAGAGAGAGAGAGAAATAAGAAAATACTAATAAAATAAAAGATGTAAGAATAATGAAAAAATAATAATACAAATATACAACACCTCTCAAGTTCTCTGGAGTAGCAAAGTGAAATTTGTCTCACTGTCTCAGCTGTTGGGATGGCCCCTCTTTGGATACAACTCCAGTCTTTTTATAGCTGCTGGCTTTATTATCTCACTTGTGGGAATTAAAAAAAAAAGAAGGAAGGGAGAAGAGATATAAAGGGAAAGAAAGGGAGAAGGGAATAAGGAATAAAAAAGGAAGAAGGAAGGAAAGAAAGGAGTTAAGAGAAAAAAATTACTTAAAAAGAAAGCTTCCTGCTGGCTTCAAACTGGCCAAGCCAATTCTGCTGGTATTCCTGGCTGCAGCAGGCTGAAGGGGATTTGGTTTCACTTTTCTCCCTTTATGAGCCACACTCGCCCAGCCTCCAGCCCAGTTCCTCATTTCTCTGGTGGGGCCCCAGTGCCCTTCTGGGCCTAGCCCAGTCCTTGAGTTGCACCAATCAGGGGCAATTCACACACCACCGTCTAGCTCTTTGCTGTCCTAAATGCTAGGGACTCTCAGCATCCCTTCAGCTAGTTCAGCCCCACACTGAGTTAAGTCTTTCTGGGAATTGCTGACTCCCTGAGCCCTGCAGTTCTCCTTTGGGCACCTCCGCTTTCCTGTTATACAGCCAATCTGCTCTGCAGGGCAGAGGTGCTGCTGTGGCTGCAGGATTCAGATGCAGGTTTTCATCTCCTGTGCTGCTTCCTCTGGGGTTGGGTTTGAGGTACCTCTGGGCAGCAGGGTGAGGTGCTTCATCCTGGGCCTGCTGATGTTGAAGGATGGGAAGCCACTGGTCCTGCAGATTTGGGTGTGCACTGTCCCTGGGACTTTGCTTGTGAGCACAGGCTGGGTAGGGTTAGAGGCACGGAAGTTATGGAAACTGCTGCAGGAGAATTCTCCAAACAGCTGCTGAGTGCATCTTTTGTCACTTTTTCTTTTTGAAAAATTCATCCTGCTCAAGCCTGGCACTCCATACAAGGGTCTGACCTCTCATACAGCCCAATTCTCCAACCAGACTGGGATTATTCAGGTCACAGTCCATCACTGCCCAGCTTTCCCCAGCCGGTGTCCACAGTCTCAGTGGGTGCACACAGCCCCTGTGTATTTACCTCTTAGTCCGTATTTCCCCCTTGTGACTTCAGGCAACCAGATATCTCCCAGTATACTGCTCAAACCTTGTTTGGCAGGGGAGGGAGCCATTGACCTGGCTCTCTCCCAAGGACCCTGCAGCAGACCTGGTGGGCTCCAGACCTGGGGCTGCAGCCTCCCTGGTCCCTGTGCTGCTGGAACCAGGGACTTTATTGTCCTGAAGCACTCTCCTTACCATCTGATTTTTCAATGTCTACAATTTTTGGTCTCCAGTCTTCATACATGCTGGGATAATTTGGCTATTCACTCTGTTCCTCAGAAGATTGGCTAGGTATTTCACCCATGTGCAGGGGAAAGTGAACTCCAGTCCCACCTATCTCACTGCCATCTTCCCTATTTATTTATTTATTTTCCAAAATATAGTAGTCAACTTATTTTATTTTATTTTCATTATTTTATTGTTGTTCAATTATAGTTGTCTGCATTTTCCCACCACCACTCCCCCCCCACACACACACCAGCCCAACCCCCTTCCCTCCCTTGCTTTTACCCTCCCCCTTGGTTTTGTACTTGTGTCCTTTATAGTAGTTCCTGAAAACCCTTTCCCCCATTATCCCCTCCCACCTCCCCTCTGGTTACTGTCAGATTGTTCTTACTTTCAGTGGGGATTAAACTTTCCTTTGATAAAAGTAGTTTCAGAATACTACACAGCAGAAAGAAAGAAGGAGCTCTTACCCTTTGCAACAGCATGGATTGAACTGGAGAGCATTATGCTAAGTGAAATAAGCCAGGCAATGAAAGACCAATACCACATGATCTCACCCTTAAGTGGAGCCTAATCAACAAAAAAACAAGCAAGCAAAATATAACTAGAGACATTGAAGTTAAGAACAAACTGATAGTAACCACAGGGGAGGTGGGAGGGGATAATAGGGAGAAAAGGAGGAACGGTTTTCAGAAACAACTATAAAGTACACATGGACGAAACCAAGAGGGAGGTGGGATCAGAGAAAGGAGGTAGGGATGGCTGGGGTGGGAGAACTGGTTGGGAGAAAATGCAGATAACTGTACTTGAACAACAATAAAAATAAATAAAATTAAAAAAGTCAATAAATAAAGTAGTTTGAGAAAAATAGTGTTAATTTATTAACAGCTACTATTTATGCTTAGTCTAGATACTTCTCTGTGAACAGTATGGAAAAGTTCCTACTTTTCATAAAGGTTTCATTGTACATCGACAGATGTAAACAAATAAATATAATAAAGTTAACTTGTCTAAGAACTAAAAAATCTATGGAATGATCAAGGGGGATGGAGAGTGCTAAGGGTGCTACCTTTATATTGAACTATCATAGAGGACTTCTCAGTTAAAGTGGTATTTGAGCAAAGACTTGGAAAAAGTAAGCCCTGCATATATCCAGCAGAAAAGCATGCCAGGAAGAGGGAGTAGCATGTTCAAGGTCATGAGGTGAAAGTGTATTAAGTGTATCTGAAGAACAGCAAGGAGTACAGTGAAACTAGAAATGAGAAGAGATAGGTTTAGAGAACTGAGAGGTACAGGGTAGCCAGAACACCTGGGGCTTCACAGATTATGGGAGAGGCTATAAATGTAACACTGATTGAGACGGAAGGTACTGGAGGGTTTTGAGCAGAGGAATTAGGTGATCTGATTTATGTTTTAGAAGGGTTATCTTGGTGTAGTTTGGAGAACAATCTGAAACCAATTAGAAAGAAATAGTTCAGGCTAGGGAGAATGGTGGTTTAGTTTAAGGTGGTAGTATTGGAGATGGTCAGAGAATGGACATATTTGGAAGATCTAATCAATATATAAGAGATGTGAGAAAAAGAGAAAAAAAGTTAAGGATTATTCATGAAGTTTTGACCTGGACAATTGTAAGCATGAGTTGCCATTAGGTAAGACGGGTAGACTATAGGATATGCCTATCTCAGGGAAAAGGTAGAGTTCAACATGGGGCATGTTAGGACTGAGTTGCTTATTGGACATCCATGTGAAAATAAGTGGGAAGTTTGACATAATTCTTCTATGAGGAAAAAGGTCTGACCTAGAGGTATAAATTTGTAAGTTGACTCAGAGAGTTGGTGTTCTCACACCATTGGGTCACTTAGGGAGTGAGGCAGATTGAGAGGAAGAAGGTATAAGGAATGATTTCTGTGGTATTCCAATAGTCCACTTCTGAGTGGAAGGAGAAAAAATAGCAAAGAGCTAAGAAGAGGTTACCAGTGAGCAAGGAGAACTCTGAGAGTGTGGTGTCACAATTTGGGTGAGTTCAAGAGGAGATTAGAAGGAAAAGGAATTGAGACAGTGAGTAAGATAACAGTAAATTATTTAGGCTCAACAAATACTTAGTGAGCACTTTGTATGTTCCAGCAGTTGGCTTAGGGATAGATCAGTGAAGAAAAGAGGCCCAACTGTAATCTTTGTGAGGATGACATTCTAACAGGGGAAGACAGACAATGAATTACAAGTATGTAAATTACACAGTAGTAGAAGGTAATTCTTCTACTGGAAAATAGAGAAAGGAATTCAAGAGAGAGAGGAACCCAAGTAGAGTACACGTTTTTACCTGAGCAACTGGAAGAATGGAGTCTTCTTCATCTAAAGGGAAAAATGTGGGTGAAACAGATGGGGGGTTACCTAATATTTTATTTACTCAGTTAATATTTTAATAATACTGAAGTAATAACTTTTCAGAGAATTTCCACTTAGTCAAATATATTTAGCAATGATAATCTCCTAAACTTAAGCTCATTTTAATATTTCCTAAGGTCTTTTAAAAGTCCATGATTTTTAATGTTTATGTGATATTATCATGATCCTATAAAAACCATGAGGATTTTAATTTGATAATAAATCTTTGACATTTATTAGTAAATGTTTCCTATTTAAATAAATTGTAGAATATATTTTTAATGGCTGTTTTCTGAGCTACTCAATTTGGAGTCTCAATATAAAGGCATCTACTATATATTAGTACATATTTTATTTGTGAATGATTAACACTTTAAAGAAGCAAACATCTTTAGTTTGGGAAAATTAAATAAGCCTTTTACATAATGAGGCTATATAGCTTTTTACCAAATATGAAATTTACATGCCAAAAAAGATCTTGTCTCATTTTTCACTTATAACTTATAGCTCCATAGCATATTATATACAGACCTTGGTTATATGTCCATGTATTTATCCATGTAAATAAAAACATTTCCAATATCTTTTTCAACCAAGGTGATTCTATGGATGAACAACATATTTGATCTTCAGCTCAAATATCACACTCATTGAAGAATGACCTGGTGTCCTAGGAAGTTGGTGGTTCATTGAGCTGCTCCATCATATGTTATAATTGTATTTTTTTCTTTTGAAGTACATCATATTTCAATTATACACTTGCACATCTGTCCCCTCGGAACTATCAAGAGCAGAAGGCTGCAATCTGTTCACTTCACAGCCCCCAGAGTCTTAAATGTTCCTGGTATATAAAAGATGTTCAATAGACTTTGAATGAATGAAGACACCAACAAGTGAGTATATGCTTCCATACATTTTTAACAAATGTAAATGTGTATCTGAAATCTTCCCCTGAGAAGTAATAACAATGATAACCCAGAAGCAGATTTTCCCTTGTTCTTCACTAAGCAGAATTCCAGATTTCAGAGGCCACCTGAGGTATTTCTCTATGACTTGCCAAGGAGCCTCAGAAACTGAAGAGATAGAAAAAGGCAGTCACCAGAGCCCAGGTGCAAAATTGACCAATGTAGTAGTCCCTTATCACAATTATTCTTTTTCATTCTTGCCACAGGAATCAAAGTTTTCTTCCTGAACTTCATCTTGGAGGTGCTAATTCCATAAACATTGTTCTTAATTGTTCAGATATTATACCCAAAGGGATATACCAAAATGAATTGTATTTATTTTCAATTTATGGCTATTCTAAGTCCTCAAAACATTCTTAATCATGGACTAAACGTATCCAATTGCTGTGGAGCTGGAAAGGACTGCCTTTAGTGGAACAAATAGATCTTTATGGACAGCATCTTGTCTTTACAGTCACACCTCTCCCTTTGCCATTGTTCAAATCATTAGAGTTTTAAGGAATGCCCATTTAAGTCAAGAGAAAATGCTACCTAAGTATTTGCATGGGGCACAAAGCTAATAAAAAATTCTACTGGTCTAGGATTTCTCCATTACTTTGAAGGATCACAGGATTCACTGGCAATCATAGTTAAGGGTCACTTTAGCAATTGGAAACTGCTCAAGCAGCAGATTGTTGGTGGGGGGAAATCCAGACAGAAAGTATCTAAAATTTATGTGTTGGTGGAAACCAAGGGTATTTGAAACAGAATTTGCCTGGGATTTTTTTTTCCAAATCACCTTTACAAAATATCTGTGATGCCCAAACAATATCCATAGCCCAGATTAGATTCAGAAAGCTGGGATCAAGAGTTTCCAAATAAATACAAGTTATTTGAGAGGCAGGAAAAGAACATATTCCAAAAAAGGACCTCTCCAATGTATGGCCCCAATTTGCTCTAAAAGTATCATTATTTTCCAGCTACCCAGGGGATTCATTATTTGGTGTTATCAAGTGCTAATCAACTTCAAAGAATCTTACATATGATTTAAATAAATCTACACTCTATTCAACTGCATTCATTTATGATTTGTTTTGTTAATATTCATTTGATAAGAACAGCCATTTGACCCAGATGAAAGATGAGGGATCCAGCTGGATGTATGTTTTTGTCCTGAAAAGATTCAGATGACAGTGGAAACAATTTTTACCAACACCTTTCACCAAGATCTCTGCCAATAATAGCCCCTACCTGTTCCCTCTGCCCCCCAATTTCAGATCACACAACTGTAGCCTGCATAAGCTTACCCACTGCAATGATTCTCCAATGTTTTCAGGCTAAATCCAAAGACACTAACAAAGTTATACAGATGGAATGGAGCCTTGTTCACTTCTTCAGTCTCAGATATCACTACTGCACTCCTTGCTCCTGCCCAGCACTGGCTTTATTGAGCAGCTTCTAGTTCTCCACACAACTCAGAGCTCTTTTGCCCTCCTTCACTCTGCTCCCTCTGTTCTGGTGCCAGACCCTCATTCTTTATCCCCAGTTCCCAGACCCTCCCTCTTGGTTGAATCCTGCTTCCTGTTTCCTCAGCCAGGATGCATTTTCTGAACACCAGTAGCCCTCACAAAGCTCAAACCTGTTCATAGGTGCCTCTCAGTGCAGGCCTGTCTTCACCCCTTCTCAGTACTTACTGTGTTTGGTATTTCAATTGTCAGATACATAACTTTTCTCTAGGCTATTCCTAGTACCTAATTTATTGTAAAGGCATATTGTATACTTAATGAATACATGAGACCAATAAAATACCAAAACCTCTGAGCATTTTTTTTCATTTGAATGAAAGCAGTCTTGGTGTAAAAGAAAAAATAAACCTTGATTATGTATTATTGTACAAAGGTATAAGCTTAAACCAGCCGTGTTACCTATTGCTCTGGCACCTTTAAGAAATCACTTCTAGCCTTGGCCAGGTGACTCAGTTGGTTGGAGCATTGTCCTGTATACCAAAAGGTTGTGGGTTTAATCCCCAGTTGGGAAGTATATGAGAAGCAACTGATTGATGTTTCTCTTTTATGTCAGTGTTTCTCACATCGCTCACATTGATTCTTCTCTCTCACTACTTTCTCTACCTCCCCCTCTCCTTTTGTCTCTCTCTAAAATCAATAAACCTATCTTTGGGTGGAGAGTTAAAAAAAGAAATCAATAGAGACCTAGTTGGTATATCTACCGAATAAGGATAATGATACTTTTCTTATAAGGCATCTGTGATGACTAAAGGTTTGCTATCATGTGATGAAGTCCATACATTATTTGGAACATTGTCAGTAATAGTAAAGTTATTCATCACATTTATATGTATACTGGATAAATGTTCATTGGAAACACAGATGGGCAAAGCAAATTTCTTCATCTCTACAGTCTCATATCTGAGGCTGAGTCATCATAACTGAGCTCCAGGCTTCCTCTATTGTCATCCCCTAAACTGCCCTATGGGCACGGACACTAGTGAAGTTTGAGAGAGAAGCAGTGTAGATACTTCAAACCCAAATTCTTCAAATGTCTACATTCAGTTACATTGCCCAGTAGAACTATCTTTGTGATCTGTCTATATGTGATATTAAGTTGATCAATGTAACAAAAATGCTATGTACTTAATGGCTCATGAAAACAATGAATGAAGGAGGAGAGGACTAGGGTAGAAGGTGGGGAAAGGAGTATACTGTGCTTGTATGCCTCTCTTCCTTATTTCTGCATGAATCGTTTAAAGAAATACTAGCTATTTCTAATAAATTTAACATTATTTTAAAGGTGCCAAGTAGATTTTTATTTTATTTTATTTTTTTATTTAGAAGGACACTTTGACTTACTTTGACTTTGAAATAAGAAGGTGCTGCCAACTCTTATAGTTAGCCATAGTTGTAAGAACAATAAAAGTAGCACTAATCTAGAACTTATAGTGTAGCAGATACTGGGATAAACATGTTACATGCACCATTTTGATCTAGATTTCATTCCCCCGTGATAATTGAGATTTCAGATGTTAAAAGGAAACCATCAGGAAGAAAAAAAAGTTTTTGTGTCACTTTCCAGGAAAGAAAATGCAGTAGAAAAATTTCTTGCTTATGTATGTCTCATCTTCACTCCTTGCTGGTTTGGAGGAGTGACTATGTAAATGACAACTTTGGGAATATGAGCTAAGCATGGTGGGCTCTGTGCAGCCTGCTCTCCTTGGAGGCACTTGTCCACCATGCATTTTAGCCTATTCTAGCCTTTGGTAAGCTTACAGGGCAGGCTTTGCTCATGTGTGAACCTGATAAGATGGTAGAAAACCATACTATAGCCAGGGGGTGGAGTGCTTACCCAAACAACATTTTTAAGTCAGCTTTAGGAGGATTATGGCTTTATTTTTGTCTCCTGTGCCATAATTCTTAATAGATGCTAAAGTAGGAAAGGAAGGTAAAATTTTCAGTTGCCACCTCAAACTCCCAAACCAAAATTTTAAAAGGAAAATCGAACACTAAATAACTGACCTTGCATTGGCAATACATTCAATGTGTCCAGAAGTGGGGCATACGGTGCTTTTTCCATAGGAGATGCTTAATTTGGAGGAGCTTCAGGGAAGTGGTATTTATGAAGATTTCATTCTCAACATTCTTCTTCTAAAGAGAGAAGAGATAGATTTGAGTAATATTGGTATTGCCAATGTTTTGTCTAAGAGTTTACATGCATTTTAGTGCACACACATGCAGAACATACACAGTACATACCACAAAACAGAATAACAATCGCTACTTCTAAAATATACATTGTTCCCCTTGGCCAGTAAAATGCAGCTTTTGTTAACAGAACCCTACCATTCACCTTCTAACCTACATCTCACTTAGTGTATGTCCTAGAACATCATTTCCTGATGACGATAACTTCTTTTGTTTTTACCAATTCAAAGTAGAATTTGTAAACTATTTATAAAAATATTCAGGTCATCAACATATTTAAGTGTAGTGGAGGAAAGTAAACACTATAAGGACTTTTGAAATTATATACCAATTTTTAATCTTACTTGTGTCCTTTAGATACAAATTTTTGATGTGTCTGAGTGATACACATCCCCAACTATGTATTTGGGAAGGTAAACATGAATTGAAATCTAAATTTTCTTGAGACAAATATACATTCTATCAAGATTTTACAATAATATTAGCCAAGAGATGTTTTTATATATGCAAACATAGTATTTTTTTAGTGTGTATCCACATCTACTCCTAGGAGGCTGCAGTGCACCAACATTGCTAAATCTGGGTGATTGAGTTTTCCCCTCAGTTATAACTGAGTTTTCCTGCATTAAGATCATAGGAGTCCAAAATGGTGTAAATCAACTAGACCCATCTTTTCTGGCAATAAAACACTGGACAAAATGTTCCCCTTTTCTTTGATATTATAAAAGGAATGTTAGATTATATCTGAGATCACAAGAAAATATTCCTTGGGAAGTAAATTTTTTGATTCAGTAGTGAAAAATACTATTCAGAGTAGTCAAAGAGATAGCCCTGTCATCCCAAAGTCCATAGAAAATTCAAGTCCATTGACATTGTTATTGGCAGAGGGAGTTCCTGGATGATTGACATACATTGCTATCTAGGAAGGAATGTAAAGAAATGTCATTTCCAAAATTAAAATAGCTGGGATCTCTGTGGCCAGGGAATGGGTGGCAGGTGAATCACTACCACACAGCAGGGAGCTCTCTTGGCATTTAGCTCAGTTACACCAATGCAATGGATATAAATGTCTAAAAAAGGAAGGGAAAGAAAAAAATGGGTAATTTGATTGCATTTTTTAGAAAACCAAAACCTCACTACACACAAACCAGACAGAAAGAACAAGTACTTTTTATACAGCCTTGCTTTGTATAATATTTTCATTTCTAAAGAAAAGAAAAAGAAGAGATTTTTTCTGATGAATCATCTGATATAACAAGAAAGTGAAACAGGAGCTGTCAATCAACTCTGCTGAGGAGCAGTGATTACCTGCACTTACAGCATTCTCTAGGAAGAGAGCAAGGAAACACAAAGTTAACTCTCTGATGAATAACATCTTAACTTGCCAACTTTTTGTTCTTTCTTATAATATATTAGAAAGAATTAAAACAAGGGCAGCTTTCAGAAACGGAATTTGGCAACCACAGAGTCAGTGTTGCTGTCACTTAGATGTGAACTTTGTTCTTTGTTTTAACGCTAATTACATTGTGTCAACAGAAGCAATTTCAGCTAGAGAAAAATATAATGGTGATTATCGATGATGATCTGGATCTACTTGTCTTTGAAGAGTGAGAAATGCTGTAACAAAATACTAACATTTAAACTCATGGAAGAAAGCTTTAGAAAATGAAATGCGTACTTAAATTATCTTGAAGTAGTAAGTGTTGATTGTCGAAAGGAATAATGACTTCCTTTACATTCCCTATAAAGAAAGTATATTTTGGGGTGCTGCAAGTTGCTTGGGTTTTTTTTTGTTTGATTTTAGATAGTTCCATAAATTTGTGGATATTCAGAGGAATTAAATGTCTATACACTTAGTGAGGTATGGTCTTGCCCCAGTAGTTCGCACTATGTGTTGCTAGAGAAAGTTGTACCAGGTAGCAGTGCCAAAGACCAACTTTCAATCTCTCTTCATCTAGCCTAAATTGACACCATTTAAAACTGTTAGTAACATTTTTTGTTACCTATGGTTGTGTAGCAAACTATTACAAAACTGAGTGCTTAAAAATAACTGCGTCACTTATGGTCACATATTTTGTGGGTTAGGAACTCAAGAGAGATACTACAAGGGGTGCTTGTCTCTATTTCATGTCGTCTGGGCCTCAGCTGAAAGGACTTGAGACTGTTTGTTTATTTTGGGGGGGTTATAATGATCTGTAATTTTAAAAGACATTTCAGATTTTCCTTTTTTGTGAAAGGAAGCTAAAATACATTTTGGCTTTTGGTTTTAATGCTTTAAAAAGTAGGTCTATTGAAATATTACAAAATTGAAAGTTTATAAAATTTCAATTGAAATTGAATATTACAAAATTGAAAGTTTAAGGTTGATGATGAAAGATTGGCCATTTTTTTTCTGAGAGTTTAGAATGGAATTGCTATATGTGAAAACCTTCTACCTACATTACACTGGGATACACATACAGAAAGACTAAAGCAGAATTCCTACCTGGAAAAGTGGAGCTGTAATGGCCAGTGGGAAACTGGGAAGAAACCCACGGTGTTCTATATTTAGCCCTGTATCCTCTCTCTAGCTACTGACAACACAATTGAAGATTTATTTATTCATTTATTCATTTATAGAATTCAAAAAGCATAATCTGAGAAGACTACATACTATATGAATCCATTTCTTCAACATTCTGTAAAAGGCAAAACTCATCTTTTAGGTTTTGGTGCTCAACACAAGAGCTTTATTTGAATAAACATGCTATCCAAATAGGAGTCCAGTTAAGGAAAATATTCCAGCAAGTATTCCCTGTTTAGAAGAATCTGAAGATTCATCAGAGAAAAAACAATCAAGCCCCCTCTCCAAGTAGACTGTTTGAGTGGAGAACATAATAAAGTGCCAGCTGATATGACTGTCTGCCAAGAAAAGTCGGACGGTGGTGGTTTATGTTAAGAGGTGCTCATGTTTAAAGTAAGATAGGCAATTACTCAGTTTGATTGGAGCTGGATAGGCTCCATTTGGAACCTCGGTTTAGGGAATACTGCTTTTCATAGACAGAACAAATTAGAGGGAGTTCTGAAGGGAGCATCGGAAATGATAACATGTTTAGAAAATGTGACCCATGAGAAAAGGTTAAGAGAACTGGACACATTCAATCTACAGAAAAGAAGAGCTAAGGGAGACATAACAACTATTTTACTCATACATAAAGGGGTATTATAGAGAGTATGGGGACCAATTATTCTCATTAGTCAATGGGGACAAAGCAAGAAGTAATAGACTTACATGGGAGCAGGGCATATTTAGGTTGGATATCAGGGTGAGCTTTAACACTATCAGAAATTAGAAAAGATGAGGGAGGGTTTGTATATAGAGGCTCATATTCCTTAGAGATGACTGAGGTTGAATTTAATGGGTGGTTAATTGGGATGGGTTTGGAATTTTTAAATCAAGTTCTCACTGATATACATAGGTCAATAGGTCATTTAATCTTCCCTCTCTACTTAAATAGTAGATTTTGGGATCTATATGAATGAGAACAGGTATGCATGTCTCAGGTTTTTCCCATTTTACATCTTTACTAGAGAGGAGACACTATTCTTAAATGAGCATCAAAATACATTTATTACACCTGTTATTAGGGACTGCAAAGTGTATATTTTCATAATTTGTGAAATGTACAACTCCCATCAAGGTTTGAAACGTTTCACAAATATAATGCGCAATAATATCTAAACAAGTATGTGACAAGAACAGTGAAACATATTTTCTATAAGGAATAAAATTGTATTACCGGTAGGTTCTATCTCTCTGTCTCTCCTTCTATTTCTCTCTCTCTTTTTCTGCCATTTCCTGGGTTCAGTCAGGTTTTAGAAAACCCATGGCACCTGAGCCAAGGAACGTTCAACCCCAAACACTCACCCCCTACTGTGGTTTATTGGAATTTTATCTACCTAAAGATTGGGCAAGCTTACCTCATTATTCCTACATTCTCTCATTGGTCACAAAGTTTGTAGCCCTTGATACATCTTTTCATGGACCCATTAAGTAAAACAGCCAGTAATGAGTGTCTTCATAATGTCTCATTTAGTTCCTTCCACTGGAAGCGATGCATATTACTTCTGCAACACTTCACCTACTCCATTTAAGAAACCAGCAGCCCTGCTTAGTTGCCATTATAAACTTAACTTCTCCTGAAATCACTGGTGCTGCAAAATGTTCTGTTAACTTTCCATAATCTTGATTTTTCAAATATGTGATAGCTTGTTTATTGTGAAGGTAATGAAATAGTTTCAAATATTTCAATGGTTTTCATGTATTTTTATTTATCCCAAATACTTTCAACTACCAAGTGTTCATTAAAATCAAGTAAAATCATCCATAAAAATATTTTTATGCTATAAAAGTATTTTAACACTGTATGATCTTACCAGAATATCTTGGTGAAAATAGTATACATACTTCAAAATGATTCTGAATTTCTAAATTGATTGTTTAAAAATAAACTTTCATTCATTCAAAACTATCGGTGCTACCCATGTCATGCTTTCATTTCCCAGTAATGGAGCATATATTATCACTGGGCCCTGAGATGGCCAAGATCACCTCATCACCACTGAGTAGAAGTTTGTCATAAGAGAAATGTTTTTATAAGAACATAATTCAGGAGGTACACTTTATACAATTCAATGTTGTATTTCCAACTTTGTATGTGTTTTCAATATACGTTAATGAATAATGACTTTTATATTCTTAATAGGAGTAAGTCTTGAAGAATAAATTTGGAACTGATTTTACTAGATAATCTTTCCCTCCACACTGAAGATTCACAATTCAGTAAGTATTATAGCTGTATTTTACATTCTGTTACCAAAGAAATAGATAATTAAATTTTTAAAAGAACATTTTAGACAGTCTTAAGGAAGTTACTTCGGGCATTAAAACTTAAATAAAATGTTTCTGAAATTTCTGATTCATCATTGTAGCCAGTTCCAAATCCTCTATGCCTTCTCAAAATAACAACCATCGCCAACCTGTTTGTTCTCACTGATGCCAAGTTTGTCTTTGAAATTGCAAATTGACCATCCTAGTTCCCTGTTCACAAACCCTTATTGACTCTGCATTGTCTACAGTGAAAAGCCCAAACTTCTGCAGGATTTCACTCTTGTCACCTTTCTTCGATTATTTTGAGCATTAGCTCTTTTTATTTTGATTATGCAAACAGTAGAAGTTTACCACATACCATTTGGAAAGTATCAAAAGCATAAAGATTAAAATAAAAACCAATCACAATCTTATACTTGCGCAATATAAAACCCACCATCTATGTCTATATTTTCTGTGGCCCAAATTAGGAATGATTTCTGCCTAAAAAGACTCTTTTCTACTCAACCACCTTGAAACTGACTTTTTAACCTTTAAGATGCAGGTGGCACCTTGGGAGTGCTTTCTATGGCCTTTGACTCCTGGATATAAAATCGTATCATGTTGGAGTCATTTGTTTTGAAGACTAGCTGCTCCTCCCTATAGATGTAGATGGTGAGCTGCTTCTACGCAGGGGCTGCCTTGTGAATTTTGTATATCTTTGATACCAAGCATTATGCCTGAATCAAATGGGTTCAGTAAATTTTTGATAAATGAGTCAACTAATTATTTTCTGATGGTCACTGTAGAGTCTTGTCAACTCACAGCCACTCTTGCCCTGTGCACTCCCATGGTATACAGGTAAAACTGTCTATTACACAGGTCTGAGTAGCACAGCATAGCACTCTGCAGCCAGTGCTTCATCACTTGATCTTGACTTTTAAGCCAGATTCCACTGACAGAGAGTTTGAGTCTAGGATATTCATGTAGTTACTGCATTATCTGTTTAAAAGAAAATCATTATTATTTGTTAAAGCTTGCTGCCACTGACGTAAATTTAAAAACAGTTGTAGTAATGAATTCATCCTGCCTGTCTGAATTTTCACTAAGCCTCTGGTTCTATCTTTCACCAAGTTTAATTAGGTTATCTGATGTAAACTCTGAAAGGAATGTAGTCACACTCATTCTCTAGATGGCCAGCACCCACTTCTTTTGCCAGCAATAAATCCCCACACAAAATAGTGTGAAGCCGGCATTTCTCATTTGGATGCCACAATTGTGTTCTCCTATAAGACTGATTCCCGAATTCAAAGACTGATTAGAAATACATAATTTTAGGTGACAACCATAGGTCTGCAGTAGAATAATTATATTTGAATAGAACACTTATCATGAGAAATGTTATTGTTATGTGATTTGAACTGCTGTATGTTTGAAAAAGGAAGGGGGATTATTTAGAAATCTTGAAAAACCACTTTTTGCAATTGATTGGTTGTTTCAATCCTGATTTAAAATGTCAGTAGAGGATAAGCTTGGAATAAAAAGAATTAGATAATGTGGAATCATTTATGTATCTTGCCATTGATGAATATATTGTAAGAGTTTTAATGCATATAATCATGTTAACATATGATTTAACTGGTGCAATGTTGTGTTTCTGGAAATTCATATTTTTATTTCCACTCAGGGACTGCACATATGTGTGCTGTGGGGGATGGGGAGTGTGGCCTAGAAAGCACTGTGCTATGAGTCAGGGGAACTCTCTGCTTGCATTGTCTCTGGGCAAATTTCTGCAAATAATTCTACTGCTCTTTCTTTCCAGTTCCCTGTTTGTACCATATTGTCCATGGGATCTTTTCTGTTTTTACATTTGAACAAGTCTGTTTCACATATGGTTTTTATAGACTCTTCCTTAACAATGGTTATTTTTAAAGATAACTTTACATCTTTCTATGTATTTGGTTTCTGTCCCAAGTGTTTGAAAATGTTCATCCTCATTTGTGCCCTTTAGGTCAACAGGGTCCAGCAAGTCTACTAGTTGAGATACATGATATGACTCCAGAGATACCTGAAAGTACATGTTTGTACAAAGGAACAAAGGATACTCTCAAGGCCCTTAATGGAGAGGTCTACTTTGCATCCTTCTGGATTCCCAGCACAGAGCTTTCCAAGACCCTTGTCAGCTGAAAGTGCCATACCCAGAGGTATTAAAGGCAAGCCACACAGAGCATGAGTAAGAACTTTAGGTGCAGAACCTGGTGCACCTTCAATACAGATGTGCAAAGCCCTTCCATTACACAGCCTTTGAAAGAGACAAAGGCTATTGTATATGGTTTATTTTCCCCTAAGAGAAAAACTTAGTAAGCATTTTTGACATGTGGACTAAGTATGTCTGTGCAGCAGCTGGAATGACACAATAGACCCTGATAGCTTTTTCAGGTTTTTTCACACTCTTTGTACACTGCAATCTTCCCCTTCCCCCTGAAGATTTGCTTACAACCCCCAACCCTGGGCAATGTTTTGATTTGGCTATCTATTAAGTGAAATATAAGAGCCAGGCAACTTCTAAGAGCCCATCTCTTAAAGGAGATTGTTCTTCACACATGTTTATTCCTCTGAGATTTCAAATACTATATTGATGTGAGATTATTTTCCAATTTGGATGATGAAATCATTTCTGGTGCAAAGATACTGGGTCTCTGAAGTCTGTTTTAGCCCACCAAATATGTTCACTACCTGTTGTAAGAGAGATACAAAGGGGCAGCCTTGGAGTCAGAGTGGCCAAGTGACTGGGATTATACATGAATTTACATGTCAGCACTATGAACCTCACAGAAAATCACATTTCCCAGGTATGTATTTGTGGCTTGTAAATTTGTAAATGGTATAGATGAAACAATGACACTCCCCCCCTCATTTCTTTTTGAATATTTATTAGCAGATTTGCCATGTTTTGGATATAGGGATATGAAAGACAGGTAGGAATATATATATAGAGGCTTATCATTTATAAATAGAGTATAAATTGAACATTCCATTTCTCCATCAGTTGTGATACAAATGCTTGATGTTAAAATGCATTTCTCCACAAGTGATTGTCTTTGTGTCTTTGTTCATGCCATCTTTATGTTTTTTTGCTGGCAGAGGCATGGTGGGCAGTGAGAAATGCCTGGTGGGAAATTAGAGAATTGCAGCATTCTAATGGCAACTTCTCCAGGTAATTCTTGGCTTGTGGCAATTCTTGCCACAAGCCACAGGAACATTACTTTAAATAGATCCATAACAAAGAGTTAAAAAAATAGTTTTTTTTTTGTTCTTCTATGGCAAATAACAACTTCAGCTTGTATTTCAGGATGCATATTTTCTATGTTGGCCCCAAAGACTTAAAAGTGAAGTTGAAATTAATCTCAGATGGATTATCTGTGTGCTATAAACATGTGGGCATGAAATGTATGGAGAGTACATATGGCAGACCCATCTGATATAAACGAGTAGGGCTAAGAAATATACACCCTTGACATGATTGATTTGTTAACTGTGTATGTAAATGGGGCTGAAAGCCAATTTTCAAGCATGACCTGTGATAAGCAAATGCATATAAACACAATAAACTGAGATAACACAAGAATAACATCAACTAAAACAATTATGACAACTCGTAGTCATCACGAGATATTGTTTCAGTTCCATCTTAAAACAGGAAAAGCTTCCAGTTGTTTTTGACTTGACTGGTAACTGATTCCACATTTGTGGAGCCTGACACAAAAGGGTTTTGTCCTTTCTTTGTATTCACTGAAGATGTGTGAGTTCTAAGGCCTCTAAAGGAACTTCTGCATGACTCTATGTGTGACCAGGACAGGTTGATGTAGTGCCTCCCAATCAAACTCTTCCTTTATTTCATCATTGAAGAACATATTTTATATTTCCCTATCACGCTGACAGAACAAAAGTCTCCATATTAACATTTATAATGACTGTTTTGAAATATACAGGCTAACACATCTAAATCCCACAACTTATAGTTTAGTGAATCAATTTGCATTATTTGGTGGTATAATTGTATTGAACAGAACGCACACCAACATATCCATGTCCACTAGAGCAAAGAATGACTAGGAATCCATGCTCCCATGGCACAAGATTATTAACTAATGTGCACAGGTGCATGTTCAACTTCCTTAGATGGAAGTTTTATTGCCAAATAGCCATGGTACCAGTACTCACTATTTTGCATATTTGCATCTGGATTTTTGTGCGTACTTTCTTTCTGAATTAGCTACTTCTCCACTATTATTTAAGAAGTGGTTAAAACATCTGCTCTATAAAGAAATCTTCCTCTTCTATTTGTTCCTCTTTTCTGAAGCACAGAACTCTGCCATGACTCTTACTGCTTGACCTTGTTAATCACATGTTATATAGGGGTTGTTTATAGATTTTCTCTCAATGAGGCTGTGAACTATCTGACCTAATGCTAGTTTGTCTTAGCACCAGGATAATATCCACCTAGAAAATTTTCTACAATTGGATGCTAAATAGCTTAGACTATTTTAGAATCTACAAATCTTTGCTTAGACTCAGAATCTTAAACATTTCCTAGTTATCAACAGATTGTCATGATAGCAAAAGAATAAGTATCGCTGCTCAGCAGCCATAACTCTATTACAAAAGACCAGGGCTAAATAATCTTGATTTAGAACCTGCATATCATATCTGACATGGCTCATTCAGCAAAAACTTGACTTCTAGGAAAACATGTCCAAATATACTGACACAGTGATGTTCTCTCTCCTCTGAGCATTTGTAGCTCTATGACTCTGTTGGTTACTTCCTACTCAACTATTACATTATAGGGTCACTGTCTACAATTGGCCGTCTTCTTTTCTCAGGGAAAAAAATACCATTATGGGTTTTTGACTTATATTATGAGACTGGTTGCTCTGAATTCTCTTTTTATTTTCTTTGTGAAGACCCAATTGAATATCAATGACAAAGCAGTCTTAGGTGTAAATCTTCTTACTCATAGTTTTATTCAGTTTGTTAAATAAGGGGCGTTGGAATTTAAATTTAACTTCTATATGAAACATGATTTAATAACTTCTTATGAAACATGGAGGCATACCAGCATGATCATCCAAGCAGAAATCCTGACTTTTGACTCAAAATCAGACTCATTAGCCCTTTGATGCAGCCTTGCTGATGCTGTGGTGTAGACTGACCCCCACAGTGAATTCCAAGACAAACTATGGCAGTCTCTTCTTCACTGTGTGCTACTGTAGGTTTCTTTTTCAATGCCTCAGTTCCATAGGTCATAATGAAAAAAAGGAGACCTTAAGGGTCTTTTCACTTCACTGAGTCTATTACCTTGTCCGGAAAGTAAGGGTTTGGACTAGGTGATTATTGTGTAAATTCCATTCTGACACTAGTAGTCCTTCTATGTACAGCCATGGGGGTTACAAATACACACAGATTCTTGGATAAATAGAATTGTCCTATTGAAGTGGAACATCTCCTACCTAGAAATATAAGGCTTCAAGGAAATGAGTTCTGAAGTTCCTCATCAAAGATATTTATTTTAAAAGGCAACTGATATAGACACCGGCCTGCAGTGTCCGTATCATTATGGATGAAATGAGATATGCACATGGATTACCGAGTACAGTGGAAGAAAAGGGACGGCATGGTTTTTCTCTCAAGGGGAGTAAAAGCCTTGGGCCTTGCCATGACTGACCTTTATTGGGTTGCTCAGCACATTACCTGATGGTCCCCACTTACTATGCACAGGTTCGCTTTAGGTGGTTACCTTTTACAGAAAACAAAGGAGCCAATGCCACTAATCACATCACAGAAGAAAGATATTTGCAAATGAAAAAGCAAAAGTACTTGAATCAGTTACATTCATCCTTGGAAGGTTTAGCATAGATTTTAGGAAGTTACTTTGCAGTAAATGTCCTCAATTCAGGGTGAGGGAGTTTTTTAGCAAGACCAAGACTCAAAGTGGCCGAGGCCCATTGCAGGCCTGATTCCCCATGGGAGAACCTATCTGTGGGAGGGGGTCCTGTGCATCTCTGAGTGGCAGCTGGGCCCATGCCACACAGAATGGTCTCCTACAGGCAATATCCAATCAAATTTTGTCAACTGTCACCAAACAGACTGGTTTTAATTGATGCTCGGCTGTGAGGCTGAGTCAGATGTGTCAACCAATGTTTGCTGGCATCAATTCAATACCAACAGAAATCCCCAATTTAATGTGCAGTGAAAAAGGAATGTATTCAGTGAAAAACAACTCAATTGTGATTTCGCACCACAGTGAGGCAGCCTTAGGTCAGGTGGTTCTGGAGCCAGGATCCTCTCCAGTTAGGCAGTTCTGCTCTACTTCTGTCAGGCATCTTTGGTGTTTCAGTTCAACCAGGGCAACATAGTTCTCAGTCTTTGGTGGGGAAAAAAAAAGCATGCTGCTGAAGTCTGAAAGGAACTGGCTTATTCAGACAGAAGTCCCCACCTCTGATCCCTGATAGGTTCATTGTCAAGCAAATAAAGACTCCAAATCCTCGCAGTTTGATTGGTTCAAAAGGCACTGTCCTGATTGGTCAGAAAGGAGTTGCTGTAATTGACCAATGAAGAAGCTGATAGGCTATAGCTGCACAGCTTCTACTGTATGGGGGGAATATTCAGTTCTATTGTTTTAAATATGACTCTAGAAATTCATTTATAAGGGCTGGCTCAGATGGCAGAAACACAATGCAAAGGTAAATAGTTCAGTTCAGGATTCTCACTGAAGAGTAATTTGCATGAGAGGCCACTTTATAGAAATGGCTGCTAAGCTGTTTTCTTTCTTTCTTCCTCTTTCTTTCTTCCTTTTCCTCTCCTTCTCCTCCTCCTTCTTCTCTCCTTCCCCCTTTTTCTTGTGGTTGTTCTTGTCTTTTTTTAAATTTGAGCCCAGTTAGCCACTGGGAGCCCTTTTTAGTAGGTATCTTTTTTCTCAGGATTCATGGACATAAGGGCACCACGCCTGCCTCAATGCTGTCAGGAGCAGGGATGGATTTTTTGGGAATTCTGGAAAAAAGTCTAAATTCACCTTTGTGAAGATGGCTGTGTCTAGAGTTACCTGAGAGCAAAGGTGGTGTTAACTTAGGGAAAAATGGACAACTTCATAGGAAGGTAGGTTGAATACAAGGCAGAGAGCATAAGAGATAACAGAAATAGGCCTAAAGGTAGTATAATTTATAGCTAAGGAAACATGTTCTTCCCCCAGAGGTTGGGGAACTGTTAAAGGATTGTAAGCAGAAGGGCCACAGTCAGGTTTATTCAGCCCAGGGCAGCCCACAGGATGGAGAGACACAGATACACACTTCCAGGTGCCTGGTCAACAGGCTGTCTTCCAAATACCTACCCTGGGAATGGCTTCCCCAGTGGACAGGGTCAGCCTGGGGAAAACGTGAAAGAACAAAGCATATAAATTTCATACATCTTCAGGAAACTGGACATAACTCTCATTTGTGCTGAGAATCACTACAGAAATTCAAAGAATTGAATGCTTGATCATGAAAAGCTGAAAGGAGAAAGTATGTAATCATTCTGTGAAAACTTTTGCCTAAACAGGCCTTCTTGTTTTCTGTTTCAAAAACAATGTGCATTTGTCACAAACTATACATTTATGATATGATACCCAAATCTTCTCTGAAGAAAAGTAGCTTTGGGTACCAAGAAAAGAGCAGGGTGCAAAAATTAAGATGGAGGGCTTTGGCTGTGATGCTCTCAGGCAGAACTGACATTTTCAGATCATCTGGGATAAAATAGAACATCTCATGTTGGGGTCTCTAGAAGAGGATAGGCGATGAGGAGTCATATGAAATGATGTACAATGAAGGAGCTCTAAGAAGAAACTGGTGAGGGAATGGGGGAACAGGGCAGGGGAGGGGAGGAAGCCAGGAAAGGGAGTCAAGAGGATCTCACTGGAGTAGGACAACTGTCCCCACAAACTTTGTACTCACCAAGGTGTGCATATAGCCTAGTGGGTATAATTCGGAGTTAAGGCATGGGCACTTTTTTCTTCAGTGCCTAACATTCTCATAAGACACAGAAACTTGAGTAAGTTACTTAAATTTTCTTACATATAAGAGCTCAGTTTTTACTTGCATAAAAAGGGAATATTACTACTTCCCGTATAGGGTAAGTTGTGACCTTAAGTAAATATAGTACTCAATTCAGTGTCCACTCATAATAATAATTGATAGATGTGAACTAAGATGATAATTGAATTTCTTATGCTTAGTTATTGTAACTAAGCATTTAATCAGAAAGCTTGCAAATAGTGTGGGCAAGAGAAACTACTAATATCATCCCAATACTTGAAGGCAAATAAGAGTATAATCTGGCTTTTGGAATTCAGATACTTAAGCTTCTTTTGATTTGAATCATTCAGGGAACCAATTCAATTTTCTGCCATAGTCCTATTTTGCTTGAAAATCACAAACATTACTGACATTATGATTCTTTCATTACACAAATCATAGAGCTTCTCTGGGCCAGACTTTCTCATCTATAAATAAGATAGTTTGACAAAATGACCTCTAATTTTTCTTCCAAAGTTTACTGTGATTCCATTATTTTGTGTACAGCATTTTAGAATGAAATAATCATAGGAAAATAAACTTTCAGTCAAGCTGAAGTTTTCAAACACATTTCTAACATTTACAATTAAAAAATATTACACTAAAATTATAGATTAGACTTAAATTAGTGGTATGAAGGTAAGAACATAAACCATTTTGTTTAGGTGCTATTTTGGTCGTTTGTTATTTTGGATTAAGGCAAGAGAAAAGGTGACAGTTATCTCATAAAGAGCTCCAACAATTTTCATAATTTCAGAAGAAAATTTGCAGGCCAGAAGAAAAACTACATGCCATATTTTGATGTTCACGAAGGAAACTGTCAGAACAATAAGGCTCTTTACCACACAGTTACTATGTTGAAAACACAACTATAGCAGCCTTTCTTGAGATACAAGATACATGCCTTTGTGAAGTACACAAATTCTAAGTCAGGGGAAATATCAGGCTAAGATATATTTATTCCTTTTAAAAGAAACCTAAAGACATATGACAAATAGGGTTAGGAGATTTAATCATTTAAATTATTCTAGAGAAATTCAAGAGAGTATATGAAATTACATATACTAAACTACAATTGTGATGATTTAAGAATATTATTATTTTTGTATTTTTTTAAATTCTTTATTTTGTTGATTATGCTATTACAGTTGTGCCATTTTCCCCCTTCACTCCCCTCCACCCTGCCCACCCCCTCCCACCCACATTCCTCCCTTTAGTTCATGTCCATGTGTCATAAGTTCTTTAGTGTCTACATTTCCTATACTATTCTTGACCTACCCCTGTCTATTTTCTACCTATTGTCTATGCTACTGATTCTCTATATCTTTTTCCCCCTCTCTCCTCCTCCCACTACTACAAAACAATATTTTTATGGTAGTTAATTTTATCTTTAAAAAAACCCTTTCATGGAGGAATATGAAGTAAATAAGATTTTCTTCATGAATTTTGCTCTCACTGATGTAGCTCAGTTGGTCAGTTATTATTCTGCAAAGCAAGAGATAGCTGGTTTGATTGGCAGTTTGATTACTGGTGGGGGCACAGTTGTGGTTAGGCCCCAGGTTGGGGCATGTACAAAAAGCAACCAATTGATATTTCTCTCTCACATTGAGGTTTCTGTTCCTCTCTTACTCTCTACCTTCTCCCCTCTCTAAAAATAACCAAATAGGATCTAAAAATAGAAGATTTTTTTCACATTTAAATATTAGATTCCTGGGGAAGGAGATAAAAGGGGACTAGATAGTAATGGAAAAGATACAAAAAAGATTAAATTTAAAAAAGAAATTCAAATTGGTAGTTACAAAATAGTCATGGGTATGTAAAGTACAGCATAGGGAATATAGTCAGTAATATTGCAGTAACTATATGTATGGTGCCAGGCAGTTCATGGAGATATCAGGGATATCACTATGTAAAATATATGACTGTCTAATCCTTATTCTGTGCACTTAAAACTAAACCAAAATAATATTGAATGTAAACTATAATTAAAAAATAAAATTGTTTGATGGTCGAAAATTATTAGCCTTAAAAACATGAAGACTAACTAATCATATCTAATTTAAGGTACTAATTACAAATTCTTAGGTTGTTCTTATATTAATTATATAATCAGTTTTTAATTAATTTTATACGTATTGAGTTATAAGTTTTTAAAATAAGATGCTTCATAATATGAGAAATTGGATTTTTTAGAAGCTTAAAATATAACTTACTGTTTTATAAACTCTGCCATAGTTTGCCTTCCTCCACAATATTTCCCACACACAGCCTCAAGAATCAGTCATAGCTAATCAAGAAGCCACCTTGAGTATAAACATCAACTCTTCCTCTGCAGGTTCCAATTAAGATGAGCAAAGGAATATAAAGACAAGAGGTGGGGTACTGATAATTAAGGTGGTATTACAGAAATTTTCACAAATTCAAATTAGATATTGTGCAGCTGGTCTGGATTCAAAGAAGACACCAAGAGAAAGCTTTTCCTTTCATAGGAAGAAGTGTGCTTCAATAAGGTGTAAGTAGAGGTTCTGTTAAAAAAAAAAAACTAATTGCATCAGTTTGGAGGGGCCAAAGCAGGTCACAATTATGATGGGAATTACCCTACTCAGAATCTTTTATTCCAATTCTAGGAGTATATACCACAGAGATCATGTGTGGCTACATCTAGCAGCACATCAGCAGGTGTAACAGCATCCCTTGATGCTTGATTGAGTCAACGGCAGGACCCTGAGGCAAGAAATGAGTCTTACAGGCATCTAGTAGTACAATTCAAACAGGATATATAACTTCAAAATTACTAGAAAAAAAATTAGTCAAATAGATCATAGTTCACATTGTAAGAAAAAGAAAAAATTAAAAAGAAAATATAACAACAAAAAGAGACCAAGCATATCACTTAGTGATAATAGACGAAGATGAGTTAATGATCCCTATTAATATTAGACAAAATACATTCGAAGGCAAATAATCATATGACAAAACCAAGAAGTGTGAAAGAATACTGTTCAAGCCATCCCGCGGTATTCATCTCAGCTACGGATGTTCATTAAACATGCGTAATACACAGAATTTAGCCTAATTCTGTGGGGATACAGAGAACATAGCAACACCCTCTAGTGGGGAGAGCCCTGTTCCTTTTTCCCAGTGGGTTTTTATTGAGAAAGTAGACTCAGTTTGTGGATTCACAGTCTGGCAGAAAGGATCAAAGGGAATAGGTAACTTACAAAGATGCTAACAGAATCCTTGTTGTGATTCCGGGCAGAGATTGGAATTTTATCATATGAAAGGACTACAGGTTCCAAAGGTTTCCCATCTGTTTCTTTAAATTCTAAGTTAATAACATCCTCCAGCAAACAGATCTCACAGGATCTTGCATATTCTATGTCCCAGGCCTGATTACCCCGGGGGTCCACCGTCTCTGGTCTGAGCTGCCCGTTTGGCTATTTGCTTAGCCCTGAGAAGGGCAGGGGACGGAGGCAGCCAGGAGACTTGGATTTCTCACACCTAAGTACAAAGACTCAGGCTAAGAGGGGGCAGGGGTTGATGTCGATCACCCCTTCCTTTCCACAGCCCCTTCATTTTCACAGCCTTGTGAGTCTCATTCCAGAGGCTTTTACATGGTCAGCACCTGTCTTAGGTCCATTCTCTATCCTAGAGAATTGTTATCCATCATTGTTTAACTGATCAAGCATTAAAGGCCAGGCGCAGAACAGGTAGCATTCATGCCAGGGGAATAAGTTTTGTCTCCTTAGTGGCTCCTGGTCTGGAGGTCTCTCAATCAGCCTAAGTCACAGGGGGTCACAGCTTCCTGAGACCAGGCAGGGCGGCCCCCAACAAAGAAGGGTGTTCTTTAAGTCAGTTTTTTAATGTCTGTTGGGTGGGGTAGAGCAGAACACTTGCTGGATGCTGCAGAGTAAAACTGGAGGTGCCTGGCAGCTGGTAATGGGAAAACTGGAATTTAAAGGTGGCCAGGGAGCAAGAAAGCTGTGGGGACAGTTTCTCCCTGTTGCCCCTGCTTGCCCTTGTTCTTTCCTTCTCCTCTGACAAGCACTTTCTGCTTACATGTGGTTTCTGTCCCCACATGACTTGGATTACACAAACCCCTGTGGCTGTCCTGGTCTTATTCTCCCTTTACCATGACTGTGTTCCTTTCCTGTATTCATGGCCCAATCATTTCTGTTGTCCAAGTTCTGTGGGGATGAGTCCAACATTAGCCCAAGCACAGAGTTTCAATGGCCAGCCAGGCAGTCATCACCAGATGACCACCCTTGGAAGAGGGATATTTTCTTTCTTTTAAAAACTAAGAATATGACCACCAAAGAAGACAATGCTCATAATAGTTTATACACAGTATCATGCAGCATCAATGTATATAAATAAATGTTATTAGAAACACAAAGAGAAATTAACAAAAAATCAACAGAAGTGAGATTTAGACATACTTTTATGAATGTTTAATCACCTAATAGGAAAAAAATTAATGGATATTTAAGATCTAAATCATGAAATCAATTTGATGTGACATATTAAGTACATAATTATACTATTTTAAATATCCATGGCAATTTAAATATGCTTATATTATTTACCAAGCCAACCTCAATATAGTCCACAAAATAATTTTTCTCACACATTCTCTGACATGAATGCAATGCAACCAGAAGTTAATAACAAAGCCAAACAAGTATTTATATTTTTTATTTTTTAGCAAATAAAAAGACACATAAATAATGCTTAACAAAATGGTTGGAAGAATGGTGGTTATGGTATATTTAATAAATAATTATAACAAAGACTCACATATATCAAAACACATGTGATGTTGCCAGAGTTTTAATTAGACATAAATTTATAGTTTAAAATGCTTTTGATATTAATTGAGAAATAATAGAATAATAAAAGTTAATCATTCATATTAAATTAGAAAAATAAGAGCAAAACAGAAACAAACCAGGAGTGAGATAAAAATAATCTATCACTATAAAAGCAGATTTGATAAATAAGCCTGATGTTTTTAAAGAAAAATGTTTACAACATTTTTTTAAAAATAAAGAAATCCATATAGTCCCAGACTCAAAGAAAAGCAAATTTATGAGAACTACAATACAACTTTTATACAAACTGTCTTGAAAATTTTAATTAACTAGTCAGCTCTCACATTGTTTTGAAATACAACTCATAATATACATAATATTTATATAGTTTATGTTTTACTTTGGAGATTTATTCCACCTTTAATCAGCCTGGATATTTGGGGACCAACATCATACTGTTTAATTTTTATATATTTTTTAATTTTTTCAATGACAGTTTACATTCAATATTATTTTATATTTGTTTTAGGTATGCAGCATAGTGGTTAGGCAATCATATACTTTACAAAATGTCCCCCCAATATTTCCTTCCAGTGCCAAACTGGCACCATACATATTTATTACAACATTATTGATTATATTTCCTATGCTGTACTGACATCTTCAAGACAATTTTGTAATTACTGACAATGCTTTAATTATTGGAAATGTTTTAGGACATTTAAGTCTTAGGTATGTCAGGTTCTCTTTTATTATTTTGCCATTTCTAAATTTACTGTGGAATAATTTTGTTTGGTTACAAATTTTATTGAAATCAGAGTATGTTATTTGATTATAGAAGTATTAAATTATTTGCAAATATTTAGTCTTTTTTATTTATTACTTTATTGTTGTTCAATTATAGTTGTATGCTTTTTCTCCCCACCACTCCCCCCACACTCCATCCAAGCCCACCTCCCTCCCTTGCTTCCACCCTCCACCTCGGTTTTGTCCATGTGTCTTTTATGCTACTAGTTCCTGAAAACCCTTTTCCCTACTGTCCCCTCCCCTCTCCCCTCTGGCTATTGTTAGATCATTCTTAATTTCAATGTCTCTGGTTATATTTTGTTTGCTTTTTTCTTTTGTTGATTATGTTCCAGTTAAAGGTGAGATCATATGGTGTTTGTTCCTCACTGCCAAGTTTACTTCACTTAGCTCCATTCATGCTGTTGCAAGGTGTAGGAGCTCCTTCTTTCTCTCTGTTGCATAGAATTACACTGTGTGAATGTTCCCTGGTTTCTTGATCCACTCATTTACTGATGGGCACTTAGGATGCTTCCAGACCTTGGCTATTGTAAGTTGTGCTGCTATGAACATTGGGGTGCATAGGTTCTTCTGGATAGGTGTTTCAGGGCTCTTATGGTATAATCCCAGCAGTGGAATTACTGGGTCAAAATGCAGTTCCATTTTTAGTTTTCTGAGGGAATTCCATACTGTTTTCCACAGTGACTGCACCAGTCTGCATTCCCACCAATAGTGCACTAGGATTCCCTTTTCTCCATATCCTCTCCAACACCTGTTGTTTGTTGATTTGTTTATGATGCCCATTGTGACTGGTGTGAGGTGGTATCTCATTGTGGTTTTAATTTGCATCTGTCTGATGGCTAGTAATGCTGAGCATCTTTTCATATGTCTCTGGGCCCTCTGTATGTCCTCCTTGGAGAAGTGTCTGTTCAAGTTTTTTGCCCATTTTTTTAATTGAGTTTTTTGTCTTCCTGTAGTGGAGTCATGTGAGTTCTTCATATACTTTGGAGATCAAGCTCTTGTCTGAAGGGTCATTGGTAAATATGTTTTCCCATATAGTTGGTTATCTTTTCATTTTGATGCCATTTTCTTTAGCCATGCAGAGACTTTTAAATATTTAGCCTTTTAATAAAATTCATATTGTGTCACATTGGCCTTTTGGATTTTATTTTGTTAGTTAAGTTTTCAGGATTTGAAAATGTAAGAATATTTAAAAATTTACTCAGGAAATTTTTATTGTAAATTTTATATTTTCTACTGTATTTTTCACTGTAGGAAGTTATTTCCATATATTTATGTTATAGCTAGTCACATAACTGAAATACCTTATCAAATCAGAAATTTGATTTTTTCATTAGCTTTCTAGAAGCCAGTCAAATAATAAGAACATAAGAAGAAAAAGATAAATTTGAGAATCTGCTATTCTAGGTATGACATCTTTCATTTATTTTGTCATTCTGCACTAGCTAAAAGTTTTAGAAAATATTTGATATTAATGATCTGTATTATTAATGCCTGTATTCTTGTATTGCCATAACTTTAAAAGGATGATTTTCATATTTTGTTCTGATGTCTGATTTTAATTATTTTCAGATACTTATATTATTTTAGCAGAGTACCTTTTTAATTTCACTTTACTATATCATCAAAAAATTAAAATTTGATAGAACTAAAACAGCTATACAAAAAAGATCTACTCAAAAACACTATAAATAAATCAAGATGGAATCTGAAAAAAATCTACCACCATCTCACAGAAGGCAATAAAAGAGACAGAGGAATAAAAAATGGGCAAAAACAAATAATAAAATTATTGATAAGCATAAAGGTCATCATATCAATAATTATCTTAAAAGATATACCATGCAAACATTAATTAGAAAAACAAGAATAACTACATTAGTATGATAAACTTCAGAGCAAAGACAATTGCTAGAGACAAAGAGGGACATTACATAATGACAAAAGGGTTAATCCACAAAAAAGGCATAATGATCCTAATTATGGATATGCATAAATTACATGAAACCTCAAAATACAGGCAGCAAAAGAGATAGAGCTAAAAGCATAAATAGAGAAATCAACACTCTAAGTAATTGATGGAAATACTAGACAAAAAATGAGCAAAAACGAGCAAAGTGTTTCTAGCACTGAACAAAACAACTGAAAGAAAAATATAGCAAGCCCATAGAATATTTAACAAAATAGACAATTTCTTAGACCATTAGAGAAATCTAACAAATATTTTTAAAAATGTAAGCAAAATATAACCAGTCATTGAAATAAAGAACAATCTGAAAGTAACCAGAGAAGAGGAAGGAGAAGGGTAATAGGAGGGGGCCATCTAGTAACATATATGAAGGGACACATGGACAAAGTCAAAGGGGATGTGTTTGAGGGTGGGAGGCAAGGATGGGTGGGGCAGGGGGCATTGTGGGGTGAAAATGGAGGCAATTGTACTTGAACAACAATAAAAAAAGAAAAAAAAAAGGTGCTCACTTCGGCAGCACATATACTAAAGTTGGAATGATACAGAGAAGATTAGCATGGCCCCTGCTCAAGGTTGACACGCAAATTTGTGAAGCGTTCCATATTTAAAAAAAAAAGAAAGAAAAAGAAAAGAAAAAAAGAAAATCACAGAGTATGTTTATTGACTATTATGTAATCAAACTGTAAAAGACAACAGGAAAATCTCCAAACATTTGACATTAAAAAAGCATGTTTCTAAATAAACCATGGGTAAAAGAGAAAGTGTATAAGAAAATTTAAAATATACAGAACTCAATGAAATGAAAATACAAAATATCAAGATATGTGGAATACTGCTAAGCCATCACTGAGAGGAAAATTCATAGCTCTAAATGCCCACTTTAGAAAAAAGAAACGGTCTCAAGTTAATTTTCTAAGTTCCAGAACAAGAAACTTGAAAATTAGAAAAAGTGGGAATAGGTGTAGCAGCATAATCAATAAAAAAAAGAAACTAGAAAGTTAAGAGTAAAATGAACACAAAACAAGCAGAAAGAAGGAAATAATAAAGATAAGAGCAGAGTCAATGAAATTAAAACAAGGACAATAGATAAAAACAATGAAATAAAAAATGGATTCTTTAGGAAAATATTAAGAAAATTAATAAACCTCTAGCGAGATGGACAAAGATAAAAGGAGAGAAGATAAACATCACTGATATCAGGAATAAAATGGGATATTACTACAGATTCTTTGGCCACTCAAAGGAAAATAGGGAATACTATATAAAACCTTATGCTCATCATTTCAAGAACTTAAAAGAACAAACTAATTCCTCAAAACCTCTATCAAAACTCAAGTGGGGTGAAATAGACAATCTGAATAGTCACAAATTCAAGTTGAATTTATAGTTTAATTTGTAGATAAAAAGTTTCTATAAAGGAAATCTCTAAGCTTATATGTTTTCACTGGATAATTCTACCAAACATTTAATAAAGTAATATAAATTCTACACAATCTTTTCTAGAAAAGAACAGAGGGAGGAATATTTCAAAACTCACTTTATGAGACTAGTACCAGTAAAATCAATATTAGACAAAAAGAGGACAAAAGAAAAAGTACAGTCTCATATCTTTCATGAACTTAGTCATAAATATCCTTAATAAAATATTAGCAAATTAAATCCAGTAATGTATAGAAAGAATTATACATAACACACAAGCAGTATTTTTCCAGGTATGCAAAGTTGGTTCAATATTTGAAAATCAAGTAATGTAATCCACCATATCAACAGGTTAAAAGATGATATAATAATATCAATTAATGCAGCAAAATCACCTGAGAAATTTGAATACTCATTCATAATGAAAACTCTCATAATAATAACAGTGGAGAACTTCTTCAATTTGAAAAAAAATTATCTAAAAGTGATATGTATCTATCATAATACTTAATAGTGAAAGATGGAATTCTTCCCTCTAAGATCAATAACAAGGAAGAATATCTGCCTTCATCACTCATATTCAACTTAGTGCTAGAAATTCTACCAGAACAATGAGAAACAAATTCCATACATAACTAAAGGGAAAAAAAGGTACCTATTTATAATTAATATTATAACTTTTTGTCTGTATATAAAATTCCAAGACATCATAAAAATATCTTGTAGAACTAATAAGTGATTTCACCAAATTTGTAGAATATAAGCTCAACACAGAAAAATCAATTTTATTTCTATAAACTAGCAACAGATCATTAGAAACCAAAACTAAAAATAAAATACATGATTTATAATTGTGTCAAAGAAAATAAAATACTTAGTTGTAGATCTAACTATGTATAGAATTTCAATGCTGGAAATTGAACACTATTAATGAAGGAAACCAAGATCTAACTAAAAGAAGACATACCATATTTATGAATTAAAAGACTCAACATAGTGAAGATACTAGATCTCCTTAAATTGATCTATGGGCTTAATGCAATTCCTATCAAATTCCCAGAAACATTTTTTGTATATATAAACAAGTTTAATTTATATAGAAAAGCACAAATGCTAAAATAGGTAAAAAGAATTCTGAAGAAGAATTAATTGGGAGATCTCAACTCATAGTAATTTAAGACAGTGCTGGTATTCACAGAAGAGACACATAAGAGTGGATCGGAATAGAGAACCCAGAATTACTCTTACACAGATATGCCTGACTTATTTTGACAAACATATCAAAGCAATTCAATAAAAGAAGGATAGCTTTTTAAATGAACATCCATATGCAAAAACAAAACAAAACAACAACAACAAAAATGAACGTCTCCCTAAGCTTCCCACATTACATAAAAATAAGTGAAGCTGGATCACAAGTTTACATGGAGTAAAAGTATAAAACTTTCAGGAAAAAAGCACAGGAGAAAACCTTCAGGAGCTTGGGTATGCCAAGGAGTACTTATACATGACACCAATAGCACAAATCATAAAAGGAGAAATTGATAGAGGACTTCATCATAAACAAAGCCTTTGCTCTGCAAATATCCTGTTAACATAACGAAAAGAAAAGCTACAGACTGGTAAAAGATATTTGCAAACATAGAATCCAGCTAGAAAATGGGCAAAATACATGAATAGACATTTCACTGAAAAGAATGCACAGATGGCAAATAAGCCCATCAAACGATGTTCGATATCATTAGTGATTAGGGAAATGCAAATTAAAACCACAAGGAGACATTACTACACACCTAAAAGAATAGCTGAAATAAAAAATAATGAAATCACCTAATGTCAGTGAGGATGCAGAGAAACTGCAGAATTCATATATTGCTAGTGGTAATGCAAAATGAAAATGAGTATGGCATTTGATTGTAAAACTAAACATGTACACCATATGACACAACAATTGTACTCTTACAAGAAAAACATTTTGGGACAAAATGAGCCATTAATCCAAGAGAAATAAAAACTTATGTTCACAGAAAAACCTGCCCATAAATTTTCAGCAGCTGTATTCATAATAACTCCAAACTAGAAACAACCCATGTCTTCCAACAGATGAATGGTTAAAAAGAAACAGACAGACAAACTGCAGCACATCCATACCATTGGCATTGTTAAGTAATAACATTCAACAAATGGTTGATATGTGCAACAACTTAGATTGATCTCAAGGGCATTATACTGAGTGGAAAAAGTCAGTGTCAGAAAGGCTACATACTATATTATTCTATTTATATAGCATTCTTAAAAATGAAATGACAAAGTCATAGATCAGTGGTTACCATGGGAAGTATCCATGGCTATAAAGGGTGGCATAAGGAGCACTGATGATGAAACTGCTATGCATCTTGACAGTGGTGGTGGTCATGTGCATCTACACTTACAAATACAATTGCATAGAACTAAACACACGTAAGTCAGTGTATGTATGCAAACTGGTAGAATCTAAATAATGCTGACAGATTTCATCAATACAAATTTCTTGGTTGTGATGTTGTACTATAGTTATGTAAGATATAACACTGGAAAATTTAGCCAATTATTTACACATTTTTATTCTATATTATTTCTTCTGACTGTGTGTTAATCTACAATTGTCACAAAAGAAAAATGTTTTAAAATAGATTGTTGGTGAAGTTTTGTGATAATTGTATTATTTTAATATATTGATTTAATATTAATAGATTTGCTATAATGAACCATCCATGACATCTGATAATAAAGTCCAACTGAATATGGCATATTATTTTTTCTCTGCATTCCAAGTGTTGCTTCATTTGATCTTCTAATATGGTTTAAGATTTTTACATCCATATGCATACTGAGATTAGACTATAGTTTCTTTTTTGTATGAGCTTTGCAAATGTAACCAGGAAATTTTCCATCTTTTTATGCTCTGCTTCAGTTTATATACCATGCAACTTATTTGAATTTTTTAAAAGAATTCACCCATAACCCTATTTCGACCTATAGCATTCCATGGAGATAATGTTTTGAAAATGACTCCAGGGTCTTCCATATTTAGTGTTATATTCAGTTTGTCAATTTTTCAGTCAATTTTATTATTTCATATTTTCTGAGATTCTTCAATATTTCAAAATGTATTAGCATCAAATTTACATTTGATGTTTATTATAATTTTTACATCTTGTTTACATAGTAATAATTCATGTCTCAGGTTCCACCTCACCCTAACCAAAATTTATGTGTTCTTTTTCTTCCTTCAGTTTCAGTGTTTCCATGCAAACTTTATCCAAGTTTGAGGAATTTTGGTGTAAGGTATCTTGTAGGGTTCTAATTAATTAAAGTTATATATATATATATATATATATATATATATCTAACTATATATAAATAATTACAGCATATGTTTATATATGCATGTATAATTTCACTGTTTGCAACAACATATCCCAATTGGATTAAAACATGGAAGAATAAAAAAGATAAAGAAGAAAATTGAAAGTCCATGAAGAAAATATAATTTACATGATCTCTGGTTGGAGGAGGCTTTCCTAAGCATAAAAGCAAAAAAGGAAACAAAAAATGATTGATATGTTTAACTGAACCAAAAAGCTAAAATGAAAATTCTATGCAACAAAATAATATACACATTGCAACAGGTAGTGCAGGGACAATTAGATATCCATAGCTAAAAAGTAAACTTTGACCCATATAATCTCAAGTGAAAAATTAACTCAAAATGTATCTTAGTGTTTTTATCATAAATGGGTACTGTACCTTATTAAATGCTTTTTCCACATTTATGGATATGATCATGTGATTTTTGTCTTTCATTTTGTTTATGTGATATATTACATTTATTGATTTGTGAATATCATACCTCCCTTTCATCCCTGGGATGAATCCCACTTGTTCATGGTGTATGATCTTTTTAACGTATTTCTTGATGCAGTTTGCCAATATTTTGTTGAGGATTTTAGCATCTATATTCATCAATGATATTGGTCTGTAGTTTTCTTTTTTTGTTGTGTCTTTATCTGGTTTTGTTCATAGCAGTACTATTTACAATAGCCAAGTGTTGGAAGCAACCTAAGTGCCCATCAGTAAAGGAGTGAATCAAAAACCAATGATACATTTACACAAAGGAATACTAGGCAGCAGAAAGGACAAAGGAACTCCTACCCTTTGTGATGGCATGGATGGAACTGGAGAGCATTATTTTAAGTGAAATGAGACAGGTGGTGAAAGACAAATGCCGTAAGTGAAACCTAATCAACAAAACAATCAAGTGAGCAAAATAGAACTAGAGATATGGATATAAAGAATAAACTGGAGGTAACCAGAGGGGAAGGGGGAGGGGGATAATGGGGAAAAGTAGGGGAAGAGTCATCAAAGAACACCTCTAAAGGACCCATGGGAAAAGAAAACGGGGGTGGGGAGGATTAAATGTGGAAGTTGGGGGTAGGTAGGGTGGGGCAGAGTAATGAGGGGAAATGGGGACAACTATAACTGCACAACATTTTAAAAAGAGGAAAAAATAAAATTAAAATTAAATTTAAAAAATGTACCTTAGATCTAATGTAAAACCTAAAACTATACATATTACAGAAGAAAACACAAAATATCTTTGTGAGTTTGTCTGCCTAGAGATTTCTTAGATACAATAGCAAAATGACTGTGCAAAAGAGAAAAAACTGATAAACTTAAATTAAACTTTATGAAAATTAAACAATTCTTTTTCCAAGTGACACTATTAATAGAATATAAAGACAAGCCACATATTGGAGAAGATGTTTTAGAAACACATATCTGTAAAAAGGACATGTATCCAGAACATAAAGAACCCTCAAAACTCAATAATAGAAAAACAAAAAAATAAAATTAAATGAGCAAAATATTGAAGTGGATACTTCTCAAAAGATATATAGATGGCAAATAATTGCATAAAATATGCTCAATACCAGTAATTATTAGTGGATACCAATTATACCACAAGATACTACTATTTGCATATTAGATTTGTTAACATTAAAAACACCAATAATCACATGAAATGAGAATGTAGAGGAACTAGAAAACATATTCTGTGGGTGGAATATAAAGTGGTATCACTATTTGGAATATAGTTTGGTATACAAAGTAGACAAACTCCTGTCATTATGTTCCAACCCTCTCACTGCTATGTAGCTATGGAATAAAATAACAGTAGAAACTTTAGTTCATATAAAAACTTGTATATGAATGTTCATCCAAGTTTATTTGTAATAGTCTCAAATTGGAAATAAACCAAATATTCATACAATATTTCATAGATGAACAAAATATAGTATACTCAACAATGGAATAGTAGTACTCAGCAATACAAAATAATGAACTCTTGATATACACAATACTGATGGTTCTCAAATAAGGTGAATTCATATGATATTCATATTACATGTGTGATATGTAATTCCTCAGAGTTATTATTCTGATAATACTTCTCAGATTGAAATTCATAAGTGAATCAAATCAGAATTCCTAACTAGGAATCCATTTTGTGATTCTCTACAGTTTGAAAATGCCCTTTTTTTTTCTGATATGCTCCATTTCCCTGAACTGGACTGTCCTTTCTGCTTGCAAATCACTCTCTAAATATATTTCTCTGCCCATGGACAATTTGACATTTTCTTTCTTAGCAAAAGAAGTATCTTAGTTTCAACATCATTCTTTAAAAAAAAACTATTTAAAATCAAGCAGAACTTCCCCATATGAAGTAACTTTTTGTATGTAAAAATGCAGTGCTTTGTGAATCTTGCTTGACTTGTATTGGTTTATTCCTGTTTGTTCTGTATGCCTCTATATTATTCCTCTATTTGGCAAGCCTTCAAAATGCCCTCCCTATGTGCCAGTCATTGTTTTGAGTGGAGTGGAGCAGAACACAGTTCTATTTCTGTAGATTTAATGGTCTACTTGAATCAAGAGGCAAGGATAACATCAATGAGAAGGATGAGCATGGTAGGCTGAGGCTAAGTTCAGAGGGGTTCCTGTCCTGAAGTGTTTTACTTTTTAACCTTTGAATGCTCTGGAAAGTCAACAAATGCCATGGGCCAAATATCCAGCAATTGTTTTGTAAGTGGAATACGAAATATATGGAAATAAAAATGATTGTTTTGCCTTGCAGCATGGCACTGGCTAAGATTGGGTAAGGGGATACTTAGATTTCTAGTTCTGGTAGCATGGTAGTTGAGATAATATGAAGGCCCTCTTGGTACAAATATCAAAAAGTCTAGATATAACTTAATGAAGACTCTTTTAAAGCTCTAAAGTGGAAACTTCTCAGGTGCCAGAAGTAAAGAATAGTACCTTAGGTGGACTGGAACATCATAACTAAATTTTTATCATAGAATGCCAAATGTAGGTAAATGATCATTTGAAACTAGAGTTAAAATTTAGTCATTTTCAGACTAAGATTTATTGTCTAGCATTCATAGTCATTACTGAAGAACAGTTACATCAGGAATAAAATATTGAATGCTAAAGTAAGCAGAAAAATGAGGAGGAAATTAAAAATCATTTGGACAAAATTAATAAGGTCATACAAGAAAAAAGATGGAAGACAGGAAAACAAGTATTGTTTTATTTAAAGCCAGAATGGCTAATTATTGGGGTGCTTATGGAAGAGTAAACAAATTGATCACTTGAATGGAATCAAGAGATCAGGAACAAACATAGGTGGTCTATCCAGAAAGTATATATAGCCTTGTAATATGAAAAAATAGAGAGAGTTATTGAAAAAAATACAAGATACAAGAAACATTGTACATAAGACAATGATGCCTCAGTCCTCTTCAAAAGTGGGCAGCTTGGGACCTCACACAATTCTCCCAATTGCCATCACCTGCCCTGCTGTATTTTCTTAAATCTCATTGATGATCTGAAATCTCTCCCTTTTTAAAGGGGATTTTACTTTTGGGAAAAGCCAGAAGTCACAGGGCACCAAATTTGGGCTGTAAGAGTCTAAATGTTTGGCAATACTACAGGAAACATGATGCATGAGCAGGTGTATTGTCCTAATGAAGCTGCCAATCACCAATTGCCCACAGTTCTGGTCTTCTGAATCATCCAAATAGTTTTCATGGAGGAATGTTTAATGTGAAATTTGATGCAGATTGGTTGTTCTGCTGGCTCGGTCCTTTTGAATGTGAGGGTCATGCAGTACACATGTTTATTCAATGGTGACTACTGCCCTCACTGACTAGTATAGTCAGTGGTCATTGTTCAGACATGAGTATTATAGTCTACTATCCTTTGCTGCCAGGTTACATCAATGTGTTGCAAACCATTCTTGTTATATTGACAATGGTTAGACTTTTTCCAAATAGACCTCATATATACACATACTGCTGAGCCAGGCTTCAGAGTTTGTACTCATTACATACCCTCTCTCAATACATACTACATTTGTGTGTGTATATGTGGGTGTAGGTATTTATATACATACATATCTGTGTATATAACAGCAAGACTAGTGCAGATTTGTAGAATAATCAGGATTTTTTAAGATGGAAGATTTTGGACATTTGCTTTTTGAAAATTCTATGTTTTTCAATTAATTAAATAATTAATTAATTAACCTATAAAAAAGAGTACTGCTTTATTAATATATGGTAGAAGTTATGCCTATTATAAGAACCAGGACTACATTTGATAGGCCCCTTGGAGAGAAAATATCTAATACCATGTATTATTAATTTGTAAGCTGACAAAGTAATTTTTGGGATTTACTTTAGCTATCTAAAATAATTCTATTAAGAAATACATATATAAAAATTATCTCACAAATATCATTATCTAATGGGAATCAGTAAGATTTCAGTCCTTGGGTCCTTAAGAGCAGATTCTTCCTTCCTTCCTTCCTTCCTTCCTTCCTTCCTTCCTTCCTTCCTTCCTTTGTTCCTTCCTTCCCTCCTTTCTTCCTTCCTTCCTTTCCTTCTTTCTTTCTTTCTTTCTTTCTTTCTTTCTTTCTTTCTTTCTTTCTTTCTTTCTTTCTTTCTTTCTTTCTTTCTTTCTTTCTTTCTTTCTTTCTTCCCCTCTCTTTCTTTTCTTTTTCTGAAAAGAAGGAAATTGGCAATTTACTTCAGTGATCAAGTTGGGAAATCTTCTTCCAAAAAGAATGACCAGATTCTTTTTTTCTTCAACTTTATAAATGAACTAGGGTAGACAAAAATGTTATAATCACTAAGCAGTACACATAAAAGCCAATTTGCTATAAAGTGCGATTGATTTTCTAGCTCTGCCCTTCTTCAACCCAAGGGTAGCTCTATCTCTCTGTCCTTTTCCTCCACATCGCAATGTCTTGGTGACATGTGAGTTGCTGTTCCTCTCCACCTTATTCAAATTGGGAAATAATTTTTGGTCTTCACTGAGACTGCAGATATAACATTTACATCCACTGCTAAAGTTCACAGATATCTGAATTTTAATGGAATAAAAAATCTGATTCATGGGGTGAATATTTTTTCGTTTTTTCTTATCCAAGACATACTAGCAAATTTGAGCTAATGGAGCCTAAACATGAGATGCACCCTTAACTCTGAAATAATATGGAATATGGTTTGCTCAGGGCTTTCATACACAGAGATGGGAACCATGACCTTGGAAAATAGAGAAAATGTCTGCATCTGACACTTTCTCTGCTGCAAACATAATCTCTCTCTTTTTTGTCCAGCATACCTGGATGCCAGCAACTTGGTGAACATGACTCAGAAGTCACATGTCTCCTGCATTTCTCCACCCTCCAGATTCAAAATAAGGCTTATAGGCTCTGGCAGCTTTGGGAAAGAGCAAGGTCAACTAGAAGGACTTCCTTCTTCATACTCAGGAGAGGAGCAGGGTGGAATGCTGCTGACACTAAGGCTGGCTGGAGACACCGGGGGCTTCAAAGTGAGAAGACAAACAAATCTCTACAGTTCTTTGTGTGAACAGCTTTCCTTTTTCCTTTTACCTTGCAGCACTGTACTGAGTATATCTACTGTGCCCTGGAAAGTGTCCACTTAACAATTTTGGGTGTTATATTTGTCTACTCTGACAATCATTTCATGTCATTTGCCACCCACCCTCTCCTCTTCCTGTGTGAGGAAGTGGAAGTAAAAACAAATATATTATAGCACAATTGTTAAGAATGTGTGCTTTGGGTCAGAAAGACCTGGGATTGCATACCATTCCATCTTTTACTGTGTTACACTAGAAAGTTATTTAACCCAGCCCTCCTTTCCTCCCCTGTGAAATAAGGATAATAGCAACTACCTCAAATGTCATTGGGAGAATTATTTGGAAAAATGCATCTTAAATGCCTGGTGAATAGAAAAATACACAATTATAATAGATATTATCAGCAGCATAATCATAAGAACTCCCTTTTCATGATAACATAAAGGACTCAAAAACCCCATTTCTTCATTTAATTATATATCCTGATGTTTTAAAATAGAGTGTTATTAAACACATTTAAACCACCATATGATTATAAGGAAAAATTGCCCATCACTGGGAATCAAAAATTGGAAGTATATTGAATTCCTAAAATAAATCTGTATTATCCACCTATCATCTACCTATCTATCTGTCTAATCTATAATCCTCACCTAAGAATATGTTTATTAATTTTGGAGAAAGGAAGGGGGAGAGACAGAAACATCAATGTGAGAAAGGAACATTAATCAGGTGCCTACTGTATGTGCCCTGACCAGGGAATGAACCCTCAATCTTGTTGGTGGATGGGACAATGCTCCAACCAACTGAGCACCCAGACAGGGCTGAATTTGTAAAATTCAAATGTGATTTGTTAAATCAGTTGAGAATACTAAAGAAGTAGCTAGTACTGGAGGATAGAATAGGTTTTATCCATGCAAAGACAATCTAATTCTTAATTTGTCAGTTTCAGTATTATGATCTATAATAAATCATGCTTCTGAATGTAATATTTATTGTACCTCCTGCCTTTTTTCCTACCCCATAAAACATGAAATTTACAAATAAAGATATGTTAATTAGGAAGGGAACAATAGAGAAAACCAAGGGTCTGAATAAATCACCAATTGGAGAAACCAGTTACATTCACAGATACTGTGGCCCATGGTTAGAGAGAATCCATTATTCATGGATTATTTGTTGGAACAAAGTTTTGGCAGTGCAATTTCGCCTCACAACTGCCCAAATGATCTATTGTTCTATTGTTTTTCTACATAAGAATCAGAATGCAAAAGGAAGGTATAGGAGGGACAGGTAAAAGGTGAAGTTGATGTTAAAGTAACATTTTTTTCTTTGTAAGTTAAAAGGAGCAGAGATTTCTGTAGCCTATTTGAAAAGCTAGAACTTTCAGCTCTCTGCCAACAGTCACAGCTGAAACTGACAAGGTCTGACATGTCCCCCTTCTTTTCCTGCTCCCATTTTCTATGAAAATACTGTAGACACTGGATCAGGAAAGATAGTAGAGCCTTAAATAATCACTCTTTCAAATAGTCCCCTGTTAGTTTCCATAGGAAACAAAAGCGGGAACTGTAGCCGCCAGCAAGCAACTGTCTTGTTAGAAACCTCACTTGTCGGTTCAGCTGTGGCTGTTGGCCGAAATCGGAAAGTGGCATTTTTCAAAAGGCCGTTTAGCTTCGGAGTCTGTGGAGTTTTCACTTTGGAAAGCAATAAAAATGAATGGAAAAAAATATGAAAATTACTGCCGACACCAAGTTTTCATATTCCTTAGGATACTATTTATCATGCAAAGAACTTTTCATTTCACTGCCTAGTAGTTGATATATGAGAACTAAAATCCATTTTATAAAAGTAAAAAATACATCAAAAAGTGAAACTGTACATCTTTGGAAGGTTAAATCCTAGATCTTGGATGTGTGGTGCCTCCAATGTAAACCTTATCATGTGAAATGGCTTATAGAACATTTCACTCTTTTCCGGAAGCTCAGTTTCCATCAGACAGCATCCTTGGTTCCTTCAGATTCTGCAGATACATTCCAAGTTACACATGCTGGGCAGACTTCCACAGAAGAAAGGTAGACAGGTTTCATAAAAAACACAGCCAGTCACAGAATTTAAATAGTTTTAAAAATATATTCACTTGGGGAAGAAAATTACCCCCAAATTTAAGTTTAAACAGGGTTTCAAGTACTAATTCTTATACAAGTTTAAAATAAAGATGCCTCAAAATAATCATTTTCAAATGGTTTCATTGGGAAGAAAGCATTTTATGAATACTCCCTGCTATGAATTATAGTACAGTGTTGTTGTAATTCTACCTAAGACAAAAGTTTTTTCAAAAGTCTGTGAGTTTTTAAGAATATCACACAAAAATATCTCTGAACCACAAGTCATGGTATTTCTGTTGTGGCCATCCATCTGTACTTTGTTCCTTGGAGAACAGAAACAACCCAATTTATTATAACAGGAAGAAAGAATAGAAAAATACAAGGAGGCAAAGATTTACTATACACATTTACACAATATAAGTGGAGAGTAATCCATCAGATACACACTTAAACTAAGGAGTAATCCATCAGATACATGTAAGTATGTTATCTGACACAACTGTGAACCCCTATACACTTTCATTTTCTCTGAGATTCACCTGCAACATCCACAAGATGATGAGACTCTGATATTTTATAAGTTTGATGTGAAAAAATTTATAATTTTACACTTAACCTTTTTAAAAACTTTTGAATATTTATATCTAAAAATAATGTTCTTTATCCTATTTCACACTCATCACCTGAGGACATCAGTGTTCACACATCTTGTGTGTGTGTTAAATCAAGACCAGACCTGTTTTTATATGCGTTTATATATTTCTCCACTAGATTTAAATTTCACGGAGAATTTTAAAAAATATTCAAGGCACAATGTTGGTGCAAAATTAAATGACAGGATTGGCATGTGAGAAAGATCCTGAAAATTGTGTTACAAAGAAAAAGAACAGACAATTCAGAGGGAACATTTCTCTGCCTAAATATGTGAGGAGCCTGGACTGCCTTTAAAGTGGCTGCTAAACATTTGTGTATAAGTAGAATTGTAATAATGGAAACACTGTTCAGCTTGCCTAGTCTTTCTTCATAACTCATGAATACCTTTGCCATAGGTTCTTTATGGGGCATCCATGAGAAGTGTATACTAATAATAGTGTAATCCCACTACACCCAATTATACATACCCCTTAACCAGTGTCTGCCTCTTTTTCTTTCCCTTCTCTGAATTATGTCTAATAAAATAGAATATGCTAAGAGAGAGGATTAAAAAGACAACAAACGTTTCTCTTTCCAACATTAGAAATTACAAATAGCAACTATAATGTAAGAAAAATAGCCAGAGAGTGAGCTGAAGTAGATAATGATGTAAAGAGGGGAGAACAAGCTCCTTACCCATCTCCTATGATAACACCACACCTGACCAAAAAAAAATGATATTACCTCCTGGAACAAAACTACATAAATACTCAAGATTTTATTAAACAATTCATTTTAGAAATTAAATCATTAAACTGCTACTCCATGGGCTCTTCAGAAGAGCTGTCTGAAAAATAATGGATTGTCTGCAAACTTTTATCTTAGCTTTTGCCTCTGGAGCTGTGGTATTTAATTATTAAAATATAGTATTAATGAAACATGCAATCTTGGAAAGGAAACTACTTTTATCATTGTACATGAAAGGCAAAATTTAATATACTGAATATACTGTATACACATTACAAATGTATTTGCATCCACCTTCCAAATAGCAAGCACCCTCTCTTCCCCCTCCCTCCTTTACAGCTGCTCAGTCTGCAAGAATGTGCAGAAGTAATTTATCTGAAATGGCCACTATTGTTCTTGATTCTGATTTGATTCCAAAAAAGCCAAATAATAGCAACCATTTTAAACATCAATTTTGTGCACCTGTTGTGCTGCATTATGATGCCCTGTGATTTCCATTTACGTCACATCTCTTGACATGCCTTTGATACACCATGCTGCTTTGCACAACAAAAATTCAAGATGCTGGAAACCAATGTCATCCTTAGTGTATTAACAAAATGGCAATGGTAAATGCTATGGAATGAAAGCTGGAAAGGAAACAGGAGCACATCAACCTAACTACTAGCCAGAATAGTTAAGTAGATTTAAAGTAGCTCAACAACCCAGAAGGTCTCAATACAAAGCCAAGATATTAACATTGTTAATAATTCTGTTACTTAGGCAAAACAATAGGATCTTGGTAGTTTCATTTTCCCAGCATTGCTCTTGTCCTTGAATGAAATGGGAGTTGAGAGTCTGAGCTGTTTTTTCTGCTCTACTGTACGTGTGGGCTGGTTTCTTTGTTGATTAACTCAAGAAGACATGTGATCCCATGTTAGCTGTTTTTTATCCCTGCAGCATCATCTTAATTTGCATCTCAATTTATAGCTCCAACATTTTCAAATATGTCATAGTCACTTCTTACCTTACCTTAACTTTCTAATATCACCACAACTATATGAAGATTTACAGTGACCATAAAAGTGTAGATTTTAATACTTGATGGTTAAGGAATGGACCGTAAGGTTTGCACAGCACTGACAGATGCATGGATTTGGAAGTTATGAAATACCCATGCTGCCTTAGTTCATCTTTCCTGTTGATAACAAGCTTCTTCCATGCTGAGTGGAGTCATGCAAATGCTCATAATGCCCAGGTATTTACAGCCACCTTTACTTATGTCAAGTGACCAAAGTGTCAAGATTTTATGGCACTAAAAAGTTATTGTATCCATTTAAAGTGAAAGTGTAAGGAAGTTTGGTGTGCTTCTTGGTGGTATTAACAAATCATATAAAGGGGCTCCTTCCAAAATTCTGAAGAAAATAAAAATTGTCTGACTCAGAGGGTTAAACCTGGCACTGTCCTAATTTAGGAATCATTCCCTTCTTCAACATTTTTGACAGATGGCCTTTTGGGTTCTGTGAGAACTTTCCACTGAGGGGCTTACCAAAGCAATTTGCTTTATTTGTAAACAGCCTTAATATCTTGGCATTTTGAAACAGAACGAGATTGCATGACAACATGAAAAAGTCAGTGCCAACCAGTCTCCTTGGTGGGTGTGAGATCTGTTCATACAGGGCTTCATGTGTGATTTAATGGTCTGCTGTCACTGAGTTGAAGTTCTTGATCATTTTTAACAAGGGTCCCATATTTCATTTTGTTCTGGGTCCCCCAAGTTACATAGTTGATGCTGATGCCAGCTGTGATTTCTGATGAGAAACTGGTAAGAATTCTCATGCAGCACGATATTTTGGGGGCTTCAGAGTTTATTTTATTTTGGTCATATGTATATTTTATCAGTAGAATTACATAGTATTTTTGGTCTTATTTGCAAACCAATTTAATTTGTGTATTTTTTTTCTGTTTTGTGTGCTTCCTTCCTCACACCTGCCCTTATGCCACTTAATTCAATGAGTAGGAAGATAAACAACTAAGGCAGTCTCTGAGCTTTAGCATTAATAAGCTTCTCTCTGCTTTTGAAATATGTACTAACTAAAATTCTCCCTTGCCAATCAAAGTAGAAGTACACATTTTGGCTAAGGTAAGCAATCTGAGCTAACAAGTATCCTAAAGTGAAACACTTGGTTTGAATGTCGATTTATGCTTCTCACAATTTCTATGATGTTGGAAATGACACTTACCTTCAATGCCTTCCTTTTCTCCTTTGGTCTGCCTACCTTCCAGGTCTGCAGCAAACTTGACTGAAACTGCTGGAATGCTGAGTCAGCCTGAAGTTTCACTGAACTTGAATGCAGGGCTTTTCAGGGGTCAGCCTAGTGTTCTGCTTCACTCATCATACCTAGTTTCAGAGACCACCGAGGCATATCTTGGAATTCCATCAGACAGAGATGCTCACACTTGGCACAGGGCTTCTGTTTTCTCTCTTGGTTTTGCCTGCTGCTCTGCAGGTACTGTGTATCATCTTACACTCATGTGAAAGAAATTCTGCAAAGAATTTTCCAGAAAGCAAAATTACTGGAACCTTTTTATGTAGTGGGACTTGAGCATTATTGCATGGGTAAGTCATTTAAAGCATTAGCTGTTAAAGTTGGGGAAATGATGGGGTGGGGGGAGAGAGAGAGAGAGTTAGTTACTGAGAAGCACAAACTCAACCACTCAACTCTGCTTCAACCAGGACTTTTTATAGTATAGAAGTGAATGACTGGGAGAAGCCTGAACTCCAAGAGACTGATTGTAATATAAATAATCTCCTAAAGACAGAATCTAAACACTCTTCCAGACAACGAAACAAAGAGTGTTGGTATATCTCTAACATCTATTTCCAAAAGAGCTCATAATTTTTATGCGATATCAATATTCCAGTCCCATTTGAAAGCCTACTTCAGCAAATATAATGCAAAACATGAAGTAGCCACGATCTCTTAGAATCTATTATTATGACCGATATTACTATTGTTTGTGAATATTATTGATGTATAGCTTCAACTCTACTTTTCTTCTAGCAGTTAGTTGAATGAAACTATGTTATAATTAAATTAAATTATTTTTGGTTATAATAATTGAGTTTTTTAAAGAGATAAAATGAAATAATTGATGAAAGTACCTTGGAATTATATTTACATATGAATATTATTGTCTTAAAAGTAAATTGCAATATTTGGGTCTAGAGAAAAATCACCCCTTAATTGAATACCAGAAGTGAATATTTGGGTATTTTAATACTGTGTATACTGAGCTTTCAAGGTAAAACTGAGTGACTTTGAAATATTCTCAGAAGTGTTGCTTTTTATGTAGTGTAAAACTTTGCTATTTATCTCAGATTAGTAACATTGCTCGGATTTCTCATTTTGACTTTAAGATACTCTAATTGGTAATTTTGGGATTTCCCAGAACATGAGCACATATGTTCTTTGGGAGGCTATAATCTTGACCGGAATCAATCACTTCCATGAAAGCAAATTACTTGCTTCCTTTTCTAGAAAATTTAGTTTGTCAACTATCAAACTTTCTTGTCCGCTTGGCCAAGAATGAAGAAAAGAAAATGACATGGTGTTTTTGTACTTCCTCTCCAACCTGGTATCTTTCCTTGGCTTATAATATGAAAGCTGTGCTGCAGGCCACAGCACTCCTGAGGGTGTCTGCAGTAGACAGCACAGCTCTCTGGGTATTAACTGCATCCTAGAGGTCAGCACACATTTACCAATTGTTGAGAACCTTGAACTCACAACTTATCAAGCTACCTCCAGATAGCATTCTCGTTAAATAAGCATCATATGACTCTGTTTCAAGCAGCAAGTTGAAGAAAAAGATAGTGTTGTAACTCTGAGACATAGATTTCCTTGTGTACAGTTACAAGTTTCTGAAGAAATTTTTCCCTACAAGAGAGAAAAGGATATTTTTTCCCTAAAAAATGTTCATTCCATGTGTAAAACCAGTTGGTAGGAGTGAGATATTCTTATTGACTAAGACTACAGTGATTTTTGTAATCAAGTACAATGTTAAACTTATAAAAACAGAGAGAATTTACCATGAAGAAGAAATGAAAAACAAGAATAGCACACATATATGAGTATGTCAGATAAATTTTTTAGCCTGTATATATGGATTTATTATTTTTTATTTTAATTGTTGTTCAAGTAGTTTTCTGCCTTTTACCCCCATCCCAACCCATACCTTAGTCCTCCCCACCTCCCTCCTGTTTCCACCCCCCTTGTTATCATCTATATGTCCTTTATACTTGTTCCTACAAACCCTTCCCTCAGATAAAATTTTAATAATTTCTCTTAACTGTTTCTCTTCTTGCACACACAACAAGAAGAGAAATTTAAACCCTACATTATGCTTATCTCCTCTTTCCCTAAATTACTTTCTCTGAAGACCAAGGATTACTTTGATAAGTACTGACTACTAAGAAGGTAAAGAAGAATGGTGTCTGCTGTCGTTCTTCTTGGTAGAAGGGACTGTTTTACTTAACACAAACTCAATGAACAGGATCTCTCTGACTTCATGTGACACCCAGCCTCCCTCTGTGTCACCTCTAGTAATGAGAGGATATTAGTTCCCAATACCTGATTTTCATCTCTCATGTCTTTGACTCCCACTGTTCACTCAGTTCAGAAATGTATATAGAGGTGTATGTTATCTCATTCCTCACTTCTTTCTAACTGTTGTGAGTCTGGGTATGTTTATTTAAACGAGAGTAAAAGATTCTGAGAAGCAACTAATCTAATACCACATGAATATAATATTCTTTTTTATTGTATTATGATTAACAGAACCCCTATCAGAGTACAAGATAATATTTTATTGAATTAGAAGAAGTGGCTATATCTTCTCTAACACTTTAATATCCAGAAATGGTCCCATTAAGTAAAAAACCCTTTTCTGAAGTTGAGTTCCAGTTACCACAATAGGCTCTCAGGGAACAAAAGGAAATGCTCATTTTTCTCATGTAATTGATGCTGTCTACTTTTATAAGGTGTTAGAATATGGTGGAATGCTTATCAGTTCTTAATACAATCTGTTCTCACTCAATCTTTAGCTCTCCTCATTTCTTGTTCTGTCTAAATCTTTGTCTTTTAAGAATGAGAGAATATATACACTCACAAATATCATGATAGCAGTATTATTTAAATGTCACTTGCCTGGTCACTCCAATTTTTACTTTACTGAAAGCAGAGTACTACATGATACAGGACCCTGGTTTCTGAGTTTCAGGAAGATGTCAGCTTCCTAGGTTGAAAACATGTGTCTTGGGAATGTCTGTGTTGCGAACACAAGCTGCCATTTTTAGGTTTCCATGAATGTATTAGGAGGACTCTTCTGCATGAAATGCAAAAAAATATTTTAATATTATCCAGCCAATCACTTAGGCAAGTTTGATCTGTGTGGGACAGCCTGAGGTGATATTTTTTTCCTTCTCTTCTCAGGTCATGAGGAATTGTGAGACTATAAAGGCGACCAAGGTGAACTCCCTCATTCCACACAACGGGTGGTTCATTCACCATGGGATGTTCTTGATAGTGCTATGTCCACTCTAATTTTAAACATCTAAGCAATGAGAGTCCCAGCACTTCCCTTGGAATATTACCCTACAGTCTAATGAACCTCAACATTAAGAAGATTTTTAATTGGTAATTAGTAATCAGCCTAAATTTCCCTTTTCTTAATTTCATTCATTACTGCAAGTCCTAGCCCCTTGTTCCATCTATTTCTTCATCCTCATTAGTGTTTATGTTCTCCACAGACTAATAGGTAGCTGATAAACAAACAAACAAACAAATAAAACTCTCAATCATCATTTGGTTAGACCACAGACAGTTACTTCCTAGAAAAATATTTCAGTTTCCATATATACTGTTCTCTTTAAAAATATATTTTAATATTAAAAGATTCAAGTATTTTTTAACAAGCAAAAAAAGAGTCTATAAGTGAGAAGTGCAGCAGACTGTAATGGACTAGAAGGGAATAAATACTTAATGTGGGTAGGTGATAAAGGTATGGTTAAATTCACCTTCTTTTGTTCTTTCCACAAATACAGATTAAACCATTAAAACAATTGGATGGAATCTTTTTCCCCAAAGCTGTCTACTTCTATACTGTTTTTTAAAAATAATATTATCCTTTCATATTATGGACCAAAAGAGTGTTTTTCCTGGTGTACAAAAACATTCATTGTTAGTCAATAATCATTAATTTAGCAAAAACATTGACATTAGTACTAATAATTTGTGTTACTGTTTTATTACATAAAAAATTACAAGGTGGTAGCTAGGTGAAAACCAAGACTTAAGTTATGTCTCATTGATAACCCTAATTGTTCTTTTCTATATTGAAACCACTTCATCAATTTTATTTACTGGTAGAGTCAAAAGAACCATGTGTTAGTAGCAAACCTTCAAAATAATATTTAAAAAACCTGAGATTTCTGTTTAGAAATAATTAGATCCCTATTGTATCTATATTCCTATAGTAGTGGCTTGGTTCTGCCTCTATTCATGAATGCTTTTAATTCTTTTGACTTTTATCTTGAATTGTAAGCTACTTTTCCACTTGCATTCATGATACCTAATAGATGTTTTACATGAATAAATAAGCCCAAGGAACAGAAGGAGTATTGCATAACTTTTGGAAAGCTATTCCAAGGACCATACTCTGGTATACTTAAATCTATCAGATGGCACCCTCATGCTATAAACTATTGGCATTTTTGAATATATCTATGTGCTTTTCTTGAACACTTCTGGCTGATATCATGAACATTTGACATCATTACCAAATGCAACAACGTTTCGTTTTCAGTATGTAGACACCAGTCCCAGACTAGGTGAGTGTTTGTGGTCTCTAACTTCCTTCTTAACTTTATGTGGTTGACTGTCTAAGATGGTGCACTGATTTCTAAGAATTTCTTGTTCATATGTTTGTTGGCAATATATAAGATTCTTTGAAGTTGAAGAGAACAGAAATAAACTCTAGAAATCTTAAGCAGAAAGGGGGAATTGATTGAGGTAACACTGGCATTGTGATGTACTAAACCTAAGGAGTGGAACAATCAAGTGTGCAGAAGGAGAGGAAGGCAGTCTGCTTCTAGGTCTTTTGGAAAGAGGTATACAATTCGTGTGTCTTCTGCCACATTGATGTTAATATCACTCAGTATCAACAACTCCCAGCAAGTGGGCTTCACTGTTTCAATTTTCAAATTCTGGGAGAGAGAACCAAGCTTTATTTGTGTTCCTATTGAGATTGGCTCATGAACTAGGTCAGGGACTTGGGCTCAATATTATTTTCAGAGCATCTGGAGGCCCATCTTAATGCACAAAGGATTCCTCTTAGAAACGAAGAAACTGCTGTGAGAAATCCATACATAAGGGAGGTTAAATCCCCTGGAGTTAAAATTATATGGCATAGTAGATATTGAGGATGATTAATTTGACACATGGCAACCAATACTTGTTTAGCATTACTCCCCACCTTTTGCTGAGTTTGGCATATGAAGTTTCTAAAATTTCCTCAGGTCATGGATGAAAGATGTTTATGTAAAAATCTAGGATCTTTCAAGTGTAGCTAGTTGCAAGACTCCAGTCACACTATAGCTTGCATATAAAGCAAAATTGTAACTTATTTACTTCATTTTGGTTGCAGCTTATCTTGGCTTCTTCCTGAGCTCTCAGTCAGTAGTGAGTGAGGGTAAAGGAGAAAAATTAATTACTGGTATATATCCAATTAAGTTTCAAGCTGTTAGGGCTAATAATTTAAGTCTTTTTCAGTTGGTGTTCATGCTTTCATTTGGATAATATAACCAATCTCTTACCTATTTACCTCTGTCCCTGCTTCTCCCCCTAAGATGGCAATCTAGTATGTGGGGAAAAGTTGGTGTGATTTAAGATTCCTACTGTCTTGAGAATAAAGTAGAAATTCTCAGATTCACATGCTAACATTATATTCTCATCTGGACCTCCTCATCACTTGTATCCCTGGAAGCAGTTTGGACCTGAACTCATAATTATCTCTTTTGTCTTGGAAAAAATGATAGGAGAAGAGTATACAACAGCTCATGTGGATATGGCCTCAGCTCTCTCCATCTGTACAACCCCAAGTCCCCACCATGTGCTCAGTTCATTGCCAAGCCTGCTATGGGATTGTTCTGTCCTGTGACAGCAAGTAACCAAGAGTTGCCAAGGAATTTTAACCATGGGGTCTCCCTCTGCCTTATTATGTGACAAGAGCAGTGGCCATTTTGATGTGGGCTTTCTAAAAAATGTGTATTTTTCAATCTTTCAAGGACAAGCATTGTATAGAGAATATCTGGCTTTGTATACTTAACACTTCAATCTTGTTTTTTTTTTTTCTGGACATTACAATTTGCTGGACATTGTCGTGAGATAAAAATATTGAGGTCTAAGATTATTTCTGTATGTATGAAAGCCACAGTTCACAGAGTTTCTCCAACCACACAACTTTTGATTTTGTATGTCAAGAAGTGTTTGTATCAATAAATTTAGATTTCAAATTGTTCAAGGATTAACCTTACTCAAGTCTCTTCCCTGGTCTGCTATACTCTCGGGATTTTCCAGGGCTACCTCAGTCTTAACAGAAAATCTAAATGTTCATAGTTTTGGATGTAGTTTCTGGATCTAGAATGTCTTTTATTATTATCACATAGATCTAAAGAGCAGAGCATTTTTTCTGATTAATATTGGTATAGTAAATGGCCCTCCTATTAAATATAACTATTTTATACAAACAACATTATCGGTTTTATCCAAGTCCAGTGTGATGCTTTAATAACACCACAGATGTTTTGTCAGTAGTACCTCACCAGAGACCAGTGTCTGGATCTAACTTGCAACTGCTTTATTTTTTCCAGCGTTTGATTCCTATGCTTATAGAAATATAAATGTAAATGTAAAATAAACTTTTCATATAACCATTTTTTAAAAATCTTTTCTTCTTTAGTCTCTGTATATAGTGTGCTTTCTTTGTAACCAGGAAGTAGTTACAGGGTGTAAATAAATTGAACCTCTTTTTTTATTTTCATACTAACCTTTTCAGAAATTGTTGATTTTCCTTTCCCTGCCCCTTGTACCCTGCTCTGGCTAGATCTTAGAACTCTTGTATCCTTAACATTTGGGGGTTCCATATAGACCTGTTTGAGCATATTATGTAAATTATTTCTTTTGGAAAATGCACATGTGTTTTTGGTGAATTCACATACCTAAGAAGACTGTGGGTCCCAAGTAGCTTCAAATCTCCTTCCTTTCTTTATGTTTGATAACTGCTAGGAGGTGTGGAGAAAGGCTCTAGCTAGTAAAAGGGCCTCTGTTCTTCTCTTCCTGTACTCAATCTTAGTCATTCAGTCACTCATTCATTCTCTCAAAAAAAGATTTCTTGAGTATTCACTGTTTCCCAAGAGCTGGGAGGGGTCAACAGAAAATAGAAATCTCTGTGTTTGTCCACAGTTTACATTTAACTCCAGAAGGTGTTCTTTCTTTCTCATACTTGTACAGGGATCCAGACAATAAAATATGAAAGATCAGATTATAGTCATCCCACACATTAGCAAGTAAAATATGTAATATCTAAATTCACATGCCAGGAGCCACTGTTGCAATCATCACATTCAATATTTCCATCAAATTATTGTATTAAATGCTTGCAGGCACATCAAGATACCATAAATCACATAGTTCATGTGGAGCACATGAACTAAAACATGGAAGACAACAGGTGTAGCAGACACCAAAAAAACAGGGACGTGTAGACTTATGCTAACACAAACATTTATGCAGCATTGAGATCATCTCCCCAAACCACATGATAGGTTAAATCATACTATAATAATTTGCTTCTTGCAGGTGGAGTCCTAGGTAAACTCATGAATTAGTACAAATATCACATCTTTTCTTTTTTAAATATCTCAGGTCTTAATTCTTTTTTTTATCATATATTGTATGTTACACAATATGATACATCAAATTATAGTGTAGAATTTTGTTTACTACATTTATTTATTGGTTTTTATCCACAATATAAGCATTGTGACATTCCTAAATAGCTTTGTGTGTGTGTGTGTGTGTGTGTGTGTGTGTGTGTGTGTATGCTGTAAGTCTTCAATATTGTCTATAGGTTCTGTGACTTTAAGCAAGATGATGTATAACAAAACCAATTTTATCATAAACTAAATGATATACATAAGAGTTAAATTGTTAGGACATCTCATCAACATTATAATGAGGCAATGTTTTTATTCAAGGACATGCTGCATTTACATGATATAAATATAAATAAATAAATATATATATATACACACACACTATCTTTTATGAATGATTAAAGACTCCATGAGTACCTTGCTTTCTAAAATTGTAGTTTTTGAAAAGCTTATGTAACAATATGACATATTTTACTTTTTAAAACATTGACTTAGTTATCAAAAAAGTATCCATAATGTCAATAAGTGACCTGTATAAGAACATTTACAAATTAAACAAAAAACAAATTTGGGATCTTTAGTATTATCAACTAACAGTTTTAAAATGACTAAGTGGTTTTGATAGTGAGGATAGAGTAAAATGACTTACTATGGTTAATACTAGGAACTATACATATGTCAATCCAAACTTTTTTACCCTGCCCAATACTGCCATTTTCCTGTTTCTTCTATGAGACGGGGCCAACTTTACCAAACATTTAATGGTGTTTTCAGGCTACTGTTTTCACAATGTCTTCTTCTTCTCCTTCTTCTCCTCCTTCTTCTCCTCCTTCTTCTCCTCCTTCTTCTCCTCCTCCTTATCCTTCTTTTTCCTCTTCCTCTTCTTCCTCTTCTTCTTCTTCTTCCTCTCCTTCCTCTCCTCCTCCTCCTGCTCCTCTCCTGCTCCTCTCCTCCTCCTTCTCCTTCTTCTTCTTTCTTCCTCTTCCTCTTCTTCTCCTCCTTCTTCTTCTTCTTCTTCTTCTTCTTCTTCTTCTTCTTCTTCTTCTTCTTCTTCTTCTTCTTCTTCTTCTTCTTCTTCCCTTCAACTGACTTTTCAAAGTGACTTTTCAATGTCTTCTTCAACTGACTTTTACTTTGTTCTTTAACCTGTTGTGCATAATAAGTAATGTGGCTCTCGGTAAAATACTAAAGCTTATGATGAATCTTCTCTTTAAAGGTACTTGGCTAACAAGTGTAAACAGTAAATTTAAAAATTTTGTGGTAAAAGGAAAATTTACCTTGTAATGGCAAAGACCTCACTAACTGCATTTCAGAAATGGTATCAAGAACAATTCCTGCAGGTACCACTCAGCACAAAACAGCAGGATGGCTGCAACATTATAGATTTATGATAGTTAATTGCTGACCCTCAACAAAGTTACATGATTTATTTTGTTTCTGTTACTGGGAGGGTGGGTGAAATTCCTATTAGGCTAATTAGTATTTTTTTTCTATCTCTCTATGTTGTATGTGGAATTGTTTATGTTAAACCCAGGGACAAAGTGCAGTCACTTCCAGCTTTCCTCCTAAGTAATTTATTTTCATTTATTTCATATCCAGCTTTACTAATTTGCTACTATCTGATTTAGATTAATAATATGCCAGTATGTAAACAAACTTTTTTCCCATACAGTACCATATGAATTGGTCAAGGGCAATGACAAAAGTCACTTCCAATGAGAAATCTGGCCTTGAGAACTGAGTCTACCATCGTCAGCCTCCCTGGTACTTCATCACTGTGCTTAAAGCTTCTGAGAACATCACACCAGGTTGTGCCCTGATTGCCAATACAGTCTCTAAAAGGTGGGACAAGTGTAAGAAGAGCATCTGGTACAATTCAGTCTCTAGTGAGATGACTCTAGATAACCATCATTTAAAATAAAGTTATATTTAGCAGCTCTTTAGGCAAACACCACAATGCATTTTATAAAACACACCATGATTGCAAAAGAGTTCAGTTTCAGCAGAAGAGAGTCTTTATTTTATATTTTCTTCCTTATCTAAAATGGGCATTTGCTTTTTGCCAAAAAGGCTCAAAAGGGCCATGAAAACTAAAGTCCTTCAAAGCTATTAAATGCATTTTCAAATTTACAATAAAAGTCAGCCTGATAAATCTTCCAGTAAAATCTCTGGAGCCTCATAGCAGCACTTACACAATATTTTTTAAGTTCACATTTTAGTATTCAGCACCTTGAGAAACAGGAAAATCAAATGTGGGTAAGAAAAGTAGAACAAAACAAAAACCAAAATAGAAAATAAACTGCTACCCACAAAGACAGTAAAAAAAAAAGCAAACTGTCACACAAGCCATTAAGCATATGCCAAAGTAAACAATCACGCCGTGTGCCAGGGGTCTGCCCTGCAGGTAGACGGCAGGCAGCCGGGAGCGACGGAAGGGGAAGCAATGGAGCCGAGAGTGGAGGGGCTGTGGAGCTGGAGCAGAATGGCCTGCCTGAGCCTCAGGACACACCATCAGCCATGCAAAACAGGACATACCTTTCTGGCTTGCTGGTTCTGTCGGCTGAGACAAAGCAGTCCCATTCGCAGCAGGAGGCCAAATCAAAATGAAATTTTATTTAGTCTGCACTGTCCCCAGATTGGGTTTCAGAGTGACTGCTATAGGAGATAGCATGGATGTGGCTGATGCATGCTTTGCATATGAAACTGCAGTAGGAAAAGAAATCTACATAATCAAAAAAATCTGTGGTCTGTGTGTATGTGTGACAGAAACCCTGAACTCCAGTGATTTTACTGTAGTGTATGTTCTCAGGCCCTTTAGGGGTGAAATATGTCTTAAAAAACTTTCTTTTACAGTATTAACCACAAATAGTAAGAAGTCTATAATACTCTAATTTATGAAAATGTGCAGGGTCATGGTTAAAACTCTACCACATCAAAATAATAGTGATTTTTAAAATGTTTATGAGTGAATCAAAAATATGTGTGAAAAGAACAATTGAATTTTAAAACATGTGCAGATTATTTGGTGGGGTGTTATTCTGACCATTACTATACCCCTGAACCTCAACAAAATAAATGAAAAGCTTAAGCCTGATGTAATACTGAAATGAAGACTGAGAGTTCCTTTGATTTTTCTCTGGGAAGACACTTAGCCCATTCATATGTAAAAGCTATTTTTTAAAAATAGGAAAAGTGTTTCAGAAGGCTTTTCAAACAATGGAAACATTTTTAAAATAAAAAAGAAACTAGAAAGTGTATACAGATTTCATATCAGGGAATCTTTGAAAAAATATATACATACAGATATACTGACTATGTTGTACAGGGTTCTCACTGGCCTTGCCAGGAAAGGAAAGGGGTATGCAAGAGACAGAGAGATGGCAGGTGGGGGTACAGAA
>PVIA01001002.1:62500-327811 GCA_004024845.1 Tonatia bakeri
GATTACAAGAAAATTACTTCAAATTATTCATCTCTTATCTTTCCTCTAACATGTCCTAAGTTGGATGATAGTTAACATAATGGGACTCTCTTAATTACTAATGTGGAAAGTCCTTCATAATTTGGATAGAGTTTGTAGGCCAAATATAGAAAATATTGACAAATGCAACCTTACATCACCTACTCCTTAAGATGGTACCACCCACTGTCTATTAAATGAAATGTCAATGGCATTTATTTCTTCATTTGGAATTTGCTAAGAAGAGCCCTACCTGTATGTGAAAGGCAGACTCAGAATTTATATGTACACACACACACACACACACACACAAATGCACACATACACACACACATACACAATAGAGTATATTGGAGCTTTGGACAAATGTAGTGATATACTCTGAAATGTAGATGATTAACATAAAATTACCATTTCAAGCTTATGGTGTTAATTCATCCACATAGTTCTGGGAAAAAAGTCTTTGTAAAAAATATTTCTGTTTATGATATTTCCTCAAATGATTTAGGAAATAAACCTGTAAATCTGTTTAGTTCATATCACTGATTCTATTTATTGGATATAAGTTCTTTACTTAATTCTCACTTCTATAGGTTTTATTTCACCTTCAGCTGAGTTAGAATACTTTCTGACCATCTTTCAATCCTGTTCACACCTTCTGAGCCAGGACATTCTAGCATGATCATTTAAGTCTTTCCTGCAAGAGAAACACCACAGGACAATGGTATTTGGTCTAAGCTTAGACTTGTTTTGTGTTGAAGACATTTTTCCTTCATTCTGTACTCCCCTCAGCTCACTTTGGCTGAACTTGTGGGTATATAAACTTTTGTTATTTCTTCTATAAACTTCTTGATTTTTGCCTACATTGGTCTTTTAGCAATCATTGGGATTTTAACCCCTGGGGCCACTTCCTGGGGTCTCATCCAGGTGTCTTGTATTGCTATAATGTTGCCCATATTTTGCTCTGGAAATAAAAAAAAATTGTGGAATGCAAAATATACTTCAGTGTATATGGCATGATCAAATATGCCACACAGCAAAATGTGTGGAAAACTGTAATATAAGATGCAAACAAACGCTCTGATTATAATTGGTTTGTTCAGATTTCCATTGCTTACGAAACATTTTTCTAAGAGTCATAGATAATCCCAGAACAATTAAAAATGTTCATAATTGAACTTAAAATACATAAAAGGGAAATATCCATACTTAATTATATCTTATTATATATTGGTAATGCAGACCATAAAACCTATACACAAGTGAAAATATGTTATCTATGAACCTGAACAATGCATCCAACAATGTACTTTTAATGTTGTGGAAAAAGTGAGATTTTTGTTCTCATTCATTTTATTATTTTCCTGCTTATTTGTTCATCTGTGAGCCAATACTGTAGGATTTTGCACAGTAAAACTTGGAATTTTGTACTTCCTTGTAAGCAATTTAAAACTTCTATTTAAAATTCAAAAAAGTAGCCTTGTTTGGGTTGCTGTTCTATGTACAAGTTTTATAGTCTGGAACTTGGCCCTTCTTAGGAATAAATCAAGTTCCAAAGTTCAAGTAAGCTTGTGCTTAGTCATGAATGGACCTGAACAAATCGTTTAGTCACTCTCTACATCAGTTTCTTCATTTACAAACGGTTGTATTGGATTCATCTTTCTTAGCCAAGCTATTTCTAAAACTGATACTTATGAAAAAGTAATGCCCCTTGGAAAAAAGACAGGATGTATTGCTAAAGCTCACTAATGAAAATAATATATAGAAGAAAAGACTGAGAATCTGAAAATAATATATGGAAGAAAAGACTGGATTTTATCTATTCTTTCAATTGGTTGATTTAAATTTCTTATAATGTCTGTCCATGTTCTCCATGAATCAAAAGAGAGAGAGAGAGAGAGAGAGAGAGAGAGAGAGAGAGAGAGAGAATGGAAGAAAAAACAAAAAGTAGGATATGAATTGAAATTGATTTATAATCAAAAGCCCTAAAATTGTGCTCTAATAACATAGAGATGGTGTTGCCTTTGGGAAAATCATTCCACTGCAGGGTACACCATTCCTCTACCTGTAAATTCTGCTCTGGGAAGGACATACATGGTATGTGAGCTTGAATTAAGAGCAAAACCTAAGGCAACAAAGAGGCAATAAACTATAGATCATTTTTTTAAAAAATGCAATTGATTAAAACATTATTATTCTTATTTTACAAATGGGAAAACTAGAGCAAGGCCACTGGGACAATATTTGTATTGCCAAAACCAAGAATAAGGAAAATAGAATAAGCACAGAATGGCTATGATTCTTTTATAATCTACTAAGAGGACTTTGAAATAGCCATTTCAAGGTCATGGAATGAAGAGTCCTTCTGGAGGTAATGCTAAGAAAGGCAGAATTTAACATTGGACCCTCTTCCACTCACCTCACCTGAAAAACTGAATCATGGCTACAAGCCACAACTATGATTTCACTAATTTTTATCTTTGGATAGAAAGGCACATAGTGAGATAGTGAGACCCTCCAAAATAGTATCCCTAGAATATCCCTCCTCATAAAGAGGCTACAGCACTGTTTTCATTTGCCAATGGGTATCAGAGATAAATGAGACAGAAAATTTTTCAGTTATAAAAACCAACAGGGATTATGAAATTGGTGCAAAGTTTTACCTCAATATTCTGCAACTGTAAAAACAGTTTTCCTCAAGTCTTCCCCAGGAAATTCGTAACACCACCATGTGTCAAAAGGAGTTCATTTCTTTCACTTCTAGTGATAAAAAAAAGTATGCAGATCAAATATTATAATGATTGAAAACTTTTAAATCTATTCATTTTATAATCAAACTTATATATTTCATTTTTAAAGATTTATTTATTTATTTATTTATTTATTTATTTATTTATTTATAGACAGGGGAGAAGGGAGGAGAAAGAGGGAGAGAAACATCAATGTGTGGTTGGCCTCACACATGCTCCTACTGGGGACCTGGTCCACTACCCAGGCATGTGCCCTGACTGGGAATCAAACCAGTGACTCTTTGGTTCACAGGTTGGCACTCAGTCCACTGAGCCACACAAGCCAGGGTTCATTAATTTCTTGATTAGTTCTTCTGGATAGCCATCTTCTAAATGGTAAATACGTAATAGGTTTACACATACATTTATTTATAGCATAGTCATTTGACATAGAGCTATTCAGTTAAATTTTAAATGAGCATGATGACTAAACCTTCATCTAACATCAGTAGTAGTGGATGTTATAGAATTTATGTCTATAACACATTTGTATATCTGATTTAAACAGTATTATTTAAAATTACCTAAAATGATAGATGCAATTTAAACAAATTTTTATCTGTATGTTGGCCAATTAGATATGGAGATATGGGTATTTTAAGGGAGCTGATTACATAAGATCCATAAATCAGGCAGGCACATTTTCACATTTTCATTTATTCTTTCAACAGATATATACTGAATATTGGCAATTATTGGTCCCTTGTATATTTCTGAGAATAGAAGGAACTTCTGGTTTTCTCTATTTTCATATTGCTCATGGTGAGATAGACTGTAGCTTCAACAAGTCTTTATGATATAATGCAGTAAGAGTAAAAATAGAGGTACATTCAGGGGGTTATGAGGGTAGGGAAGAAGGTCCTGAATTTTGAAGTCAGAAAAGATAGTCTGCTGGTAAGCAAGAAGTACCCAGCTTGAAGTCAGGTTCAGAGAGGTTGGCCATCAGAGGGAGAAATAGCCAGGTATCTTAGACATAGGAAAGCTATTTCCTGAGTCCAGGATGTTTATTTGCAAATCATGATCTTGGTTAAGAAACTGGCATCCAAAAGTTTGAAATAAGTGAAAGGTATGGGCATAAAAGAATGAAAAATTAACGTAAGAGAGTCAAAGGCATAAGAGAATGAGAAATTGACACAAGAGAGTCATCAAGGGGCTAAAATGTGAGTAGGAAAACTAGATCATGGACATGGAGGCATTGACAGGAAGAAGGCAGCTTGGTAATGCACTAGAGAACCTCATGCTTTGTTGTATACTCTCAGAACCTTTCTTAATGGAAGCCCTGTTTCAGCATTTGTAGTGGGGATTGTCTACCCAGGGCAATCTCATTTCTAGAGCTGCAGCTGAAACTTGGCCTAGGCTTACAGTGTGGATGAAGTGGGTTTTGCTTTAAAATAGATGTAATCCCAGGAACTAGTCTCTATTCCTCCACCCTACTGTAAGTAGCATTACTGCCCAGAGACTCTGGGTTGTGCTACACCCATGGAGAGGGTGTCCTAAACCCATGTCAAACCTCAGCCACTCTGATATTAAAATTTGAATAGCCACCATTGACACCTCTATAAATGGACCTACATACTTTAAGGCCCATGGATTCTTCTTCCTCTCTTCTCCTTAAAATTTAATAAGGAGAAAAAGAAAGAAAGATTCCATGAAGAGCAAAAGATTTAGGGATTGTGTAAGAATGTGGGCAGCCAGGTGGAGGAGGCTGTGGGCAGAGAAAAGATAACCCATTCAGTGACAATTGTGAAAAAACTCTTACTGCTAAAATGCTATTCAGGGAAAAATCTGAAAAAGAAGTGAAAGTCTGATGAGGCCAAGTGGAGCACACTGCTCTATGTGGACATTGGCCAAGGTCCTTTACGACCCATGATTAAGCAAGCATTGCTGGCAGGTTTTGCCTGCACAAGGGAAATGCCCCCTTTCTTCTAATACCACCCACTGTCTTGAGAGTGTCAAAAGATTGAGAATCAGGACAGAAAATACATTTCTGATAGCATAATAATTTTAAGGTAAGATTATCCACAAAAGAGAAGGGGTAAAGTGGATAATAAAGTGGGATTTCTCCAAGTACCTATGCTGCCATTTCCTTTAGGTAATCCAGTAGCATTGAAATTACTCTTCTTTTTTTCCCATACAAGTGAGAAGGGAGGGTGCCATCCCCATGTCCATGTATATCAAATGTAGAGTAAGTTTCTGTGCTATTGATAATTATCCTTAGCTATTAACATATCCAAGTCACATAATCAGAAAAGCATTCTTCATCTGAAGAATACAAAAAATTAGTTATTTTGCTAATTCCTTGAAGTTTTGACACTACAAAATAGTCACTATTTTTTAAAACAGTACTTGCTGTGAGTTTTAAGAAAAGTTATTAAAAGGTACAAACTTTCAGTTATAAGATAAATAATTCTGAGGATATAATGTATTCTGAGGATATAATGGTGACTATATTTAACAATACTTATTTATATATTTGAAAGTTGCTAAGATTAATTCTTCAAAGTTCTTATCACAGTGAAAAACTGTGTAACTATGTAAGATGATGGATATTAACTAAACTAATTGTGGTAATCATTTTATAAAATATACATATATGAAATGATTATATTTTATACTGTAAAATTATACAATGTTTTATATTAATTATATCTCAATAATGCCAGAAAATATAGCTATTAAAAGAAAATGAATGGAGAAAATAAGACTAGTGGATCATGGTAGTATAACATTTACTTAAAAATGTTTTGAAATAAAATATTTTTTCTCTCTCTTTAAATTCAATTCTTTACTCTAAAAATGGCCACCATTTAGCAGTGTGTTCCTGTGTGTGTGTATTGAGAAAGAAGTATAAGAAAAAATTAGAAAAAAACATTTGCTGCTTTATTATTTTGCTTCATTAGTTTATATTACATTAATGAAAATAATTCTGTATTGTGTATTACCCAGCAGAAGTCAAGGTCATAGTAAATATTACATTAAATAGGAAAGGTGGCCTGTATACTAAAGACATGTAAATTCTGAAAGTTGAAAGAGAGGATGGAACTGGCTTGTTTTTTAGTTATCCCTCTTTGTTTTCGTTTCTTAGAAGTTCCAATTTGTTAACTTTGATAGGAACTTGAAGAAAAAGAATAAACTTAATGTTAATCTAGTCCATAATAAGATAGATGGCCCAAAGAATTGCCCAGTGAGAAAGACTCTGGAGAATTCTGACATGCTTTCATGTCACCATTTTCTGATTGTACAGTAGTGACAATGGAGGTAAAATGTTTCAAACAAGAAGCTTCTGACGATCTTCTTCCAGCTTAAATTACTGCTTATTAGGTTTTTCAATTTATAGTGAAGCTGGATGCTTGGGGATGGATTGAGATGATTTTCAGAATTTGTAACGGAGCCAGAAATATGATGCATTTTAAGATGTTAATTTACAGAACTATATAATGTATATAAAGGCAAGTTTTTTTAAATATTTTATTTATTTATTTATTTTTAGAGAGGGAAGGGAGGGAGAAAGAGAGAGAGATAGAAACATCAATGTGTGGTTGCTGGGGGACATGGCCTGCAACCCAGGCATGTGCCCTGATTGGGAATTGAACCTGTGATGCCTGGTTCGCAGCCCGCGCTCAATCCACTGAGCTTCACCAGCCAGGGCAAAGGCAAGTTTTTGATAGATGTTATTTCATTACTCTATTTCTTGTTTTCCACTAGTTTCTTACAATGTTTTAGAATTAGCAAAATGCATGTTAGTTTTTCCTTTCTAGGCCATATTTGCATTGTGGGCTGCATCTGGCCGGTATGTGGGCAGATTTAGGAATATCCTGTACCATTCATGTTACACTATAATCTACACAGTTTTACATAGTGCCTTTTGATACTTTGATGATCTCCCTTTCCCCAAACATCAACACTGACCAGGTTTCAGTGCGGGGCTGTGTGTGAAAAGCACTAAACAAAGGCTTCCAACTGAGGGGACCAGACCTATCCACTCTCTAAACTGAAGTCTCTGACCCTGGAGGAAGGGAAGCCTCTTCCTAATTCAAACAGAGGCTCAATGTGGTCCCATAGTGGCTCCTACCTGGACTAACATGGTACTATACACCACTGCTTTTCGAACAGTACTTTTGAATAGTCTAGAACCATTTGGAGGTACGAACATTTTCTGTCTATATAATGGAAAATATCAGAATGCTTCACTGATAGCAAAGCTGTCAGCAAAACTTTTGTACTAGCTATGATTACACAGGTGTGTTCTGGCTTAATACATAAAATGTGTTTTTTTTCTTAGGTCATTGTCAAAAACACTTGAAGGTTATTGTGTCTATCGTCATACTTGATTAATGATAATAAATGATGATAATGATGCATCAACATGGTACATTCCAGAATATTTAAAAGTATTTGTGTACTTGACCCTTGCTTGAGTTGATTGGGATTATTACCCTTGACAGGCAGATGAGGAAACAGAGTCTGAGATGGGTACAATGGTCTGATGACATGTTCTTTGACCAGATCTAGGATTTGGGTAGATAAAAAGACAGATATATGTAGTAAAATTCAATGTTTTATTTGTGATAAGCTGTGGATTATTTTAAAAGTTTAACTGGATGTGAACCTAATCTTCTTAGAGTAAGACACAGGTGAGATGGTTTTCTAAGAGGAGGTGAGGCTACACCTCAGTAAAATGCTCTACACGAAAAAGTTCAGAGGTATATCTAGGGCCAATGAAGATAGTTGGATCCACCTGCTCATACCCCTAAACTAGAAGCCCGGTGGTACCCAGGAGCTCTGGTGTGGGAGTAGACTAAGAGATGATTTGGAACCGAAAATTTTTCCTTGATGGAAAAGGGTCATGCTAGAAAACAATTTTTAAGTGAAACACTTAAAATAAAATGTAAAATAAGATGAAAAAAATACAACATAACATTTTTCATTATGTTGCTTATCTTACTTCCAGGAATAATCTCAGAGGTATAGCAACTGCTTATACTTATTATTCTTTTTCAGTTGGATCAAAAACCTTGAGCTTCGGGGCATTCTAAATCAACAGAATACCTGTTCTGAGGTAATCTCCTAAATGGTTCCTTACTTTCCTGAAGAGTTAAGACAGAGCCCCTTTGAGGTACCTCAGATCACACCTGAACCACACCCTGGGGAGGCTGGGCCCTGCAGTCATGCTTTAAACTGGAAGAAGACACATTTGAAACTAGTATTTGCCTGTGTTTAATTCAATCACAAGTAGATTATGTAAAACTAAAAAAGGTTGTTAGAAACAATATAGCACACTCACCTTTTACACAGGAGGAAATAGGCTCAAAGTTACACACATACACACACATGTGCATTCATGCATGAGTAGAAGTCAGAGCCCTCTCTACTTGGGCTTGGTTTTCTCCCTTAACACCTTACTGTATTCTTGGAAGAGAGGAAAAAATTCTACAGCTGTTTTCAAAGCTGAATATCCTTTGAAAGGAAGCCTGTGGCACACTCATAGTTACCTTAAATTAAATTGGAGGGTGGTGCTGGGATTAGTATCCCCACCAGCACAGAAGGAGTGTCTAGCTTTTCTCTCTGGCAGTCAAGTCTTCTGGCTGCCCAGACCCACTTGGCACATGCAAGGCACACAGGCCTGGACCCTAGGGCACTCACAGCCAGGAGCAGCAGTGGCAGACACCACTGACCCTCATGTAGGAAGAGAGACCGTGAAGGGAAACCTACACCTGAAACTGAGGAATTTAAGAAAACCAGGAAGGTCATATTTTACAGTTTTTAAAATTAATAAATGAAAAAAGTCAGATAAAAATTACAATTCTGAAATAAAATTGTATTTCAATTCAGCTAAAATTAATTTGTTAACTTTTTAAAAGGGGTTTCAGATTATCACTTGCCAAGATTGCAGTTATTTCCCAGCAATATGTTAAAAATCTTTTTTGAAAAAAATGATTTGAACATACTTTTTTATTATGTTGTCAGAGGAGCAATCTTTTTCAGATTGACTTTATTAAAATATTAATATTTGCTGCCAAAAATATTTGTTTTCCCTTTTTCCCATATTCTTTACAAATAATGAATTTAGTAATGATATTTTACAAAACTACTGAGGTTTCCTCTTAAATGGAGCTTTGATGTTGAGTGAGAAACAAGTTGTGTCCCTGTTCCATGAGCTCTTAAATGTGGATAAGCAGACTTCCTAATATTATGTTACTCAAACTAAGGTCATTTTGCATTCAACATTCCACCATCAAATGAACACTAGATTTGAGAGACTCAAAAGTAATTTTTAAAAATTAATACATGATTAGTAAAATCAATACTTCTTTTATTTTAAAAAATGTAAATTTTCCATTATGCTTCATACAATGATACCTCATTCCCCTAGCCCCCGCCCCATAGCTGGAAATAAAAGCCTGGGGCCCACCGTCATGGTGGTGAGCAGGCAGGGGCATGCAGAATGCACGCCTGGAGCCTTCACCAAGGATGATAAGCCTGCATGAATTTTATGAGTTTCAGTATCAAGGTTGCCCTCGCCCAAGGGATTTAAGAATAAGCGGGAGGTGGGAAGGAGAGAGAAAGCAGATGTATGAATAACTGGCATTGTAAATCTTCACCGTGGCAACCTACAGCTAGGAAAAGTCTGTGATGGGTTCATGACTTAAGAAGAAAGCGACACAGCAGAATGTGAATGGATTTTCTTCAGCTACTTAATACACTGCTTAGAGCAGCTTAAGGGGGGTGCATGTGAGGGTGTGTGTGTGTGTGAGAGAGAGAGAGCATGTGTAAGAAGAGGATGTCTCTGGAAATTTCTTAGAAGGAATCACTAGTGTTATATAGCTTGGCAGCTTTGGGAGCAAAAACAATACTGTTTAGCCTCAGAAGATAAATGACTAGATTTTGTTAGGAGGAGGGGGGAAAGTTGCAGGGGAGGGGAATAGGATTATGAATTGAGTAACAATGAGCAAATTGGACCTTCTGCAACACAGCACAAGGTCATGGTGAAAGTCATGGTGTTGGTTGGTGGAGCTGGTTGATAGGAGAAAATGGCTCATGATGAATCGCTTCCCATTTTGCAGTATCTGGCAGTTAATGAAAATAAGATGCATTTGAGTGGTCTACATGAACACCTGACTTTTCTTTTTCTGTCCCTCCTTCACACACATGCAAGGCCTGCTGATGTATGAAAGTAAGCCTGGGCTCTAATTGTGCAATTATGAAACGGAAATGATGCAGGTTTGGCAACACAGGGAAAGAAAGCAGCTCAATAACATTGTTTAATAACAAGCAAATAAAGCTCATAGGGGAAAGAGGTGACTATTTCTGCTTTAGACTCATTAAGGAGCCTGAAACATATTGTAAAAGACTGATAGACTAATTATGGGCTGGACTGATAACAGAGAGCAGGGCCTCACTGGGAGAATGAGACCCTGTGCTCCTAGGAACTCACAGCTCCAAACATCAATTACCATGATTATCTACCCGGTGCTTACAAAATGCACTGTCTCCGTGTTCCATCAGCGACCCATAAACAGGCATCACATAGACAAATTTATGGGCATGGGCAGCCAGAGCCAGGTGGGAAAGCAAGCTTTGAATTGGTGTCTTCTCAGAAAAGGAGGAAAGAAGCAGAGGAAAGAAAAATCTGTCTTCTGCACTGCTGAAAGAACATTTATTACAGAACATCTGCAGAAGACAGCATTTGTTGCCCTGATGCTTGCCTTCCCCTCCCCCCATTGCCTGTCTAAATGAGAAATGGAAGTATATGAACCAAGTCCCAGTTACAGGGGACCACATGACATGGTTCCATCAAACTTTTGGTGTTAGAGAGGCCATGGGTCTAGACCACAAGAAATTAGGTGTGAAATTCTCTCTCTTTAACCTCAGCCTCAGGGAGGAGATAGGAAAATGTGTCTGTAAGCTTGCTTACTTAAAATTAGAATGGGCTAGAATTACAAGTGTACAGAGATCAGCATCCCAGCTGATATATTTGTTGTTCTGTGTTTTTTGTTGTGTAGTTTTTGTTTTCAGAGTGGTTTGTGAAGTTCCAGTATTGAAGAGTGCTTGGAGACTGTAGTTCTATCAGATCTATTCTTAAAATAACAGAATACTAAGAATATGTCAGTGTACTCATTACCAATTCAACTAAAAATTTAGTCTTTAACGTACAAATTATTCCAAACTGGTGAAAATATTGACCAAATGGCTCATATTTTTCATTCTCTGTGTTTATATGTGTATTTCAAAAAACCAAAAGTCATCCTTTAACAACTTTATCAACTTTAGAGCAAAATTCTGGGGGCAGTTGTTACCTCTATAGGCAAGTGCTCAGGTCCATTTGAACTTAGTCAAGTCAATCTCCTTTGTAACCACTTTCTGGAACAAGATTGTCCATAAGTAATTTATGTTGATTGTCAGCCATAGATGATTGGGCAGAGCTATTGTGTGTGAGTATAGGTGGTCAGTTGGTCTATAATTCCTGCCAGGTCCCTGCTATACTCCCACCATCTGCCTTTGGAGCTAGAATTTCTTACACCTCTCAAGCTGACAAGGACTGAGGTATACACTGGCTGGGAAAGTTCCTGTCAGCCCCATCCTGGAGAACAAAGGAAGTTTGGGCTACTTTTTAATTCTTCCCTCTCAGCTCATCAACACTTGGTTTACATTAAAATGTAAGAACATTACACTCTATACTCTGCTAATAATCAGAAACTACTGCTTTGAAGTTTCCCTATCTTGCAGCTACTACCCATGACAGATGTTTGCCAGAGAAAAACTCAGGGGGCATTTTCTTGCAAGCCTTTGCCATCGTGCCATTTAATATTTCAGCATTCTTGTGGAGTAATCAGGAAATAACAGTGACTTATTTATCTCACATCTTACTCCTTGCTATGTCCTCACCAGCAGCAGTGAGACCTCTGAAGACATGCATTAATTTCACCTCAGTATTTCTATAGCATCAATTAATAAAAACTGACTACTTTTTCAACAAATGCACATGTCCTGATAAATGAGGGTCTTGACTTAATTGCTCTGTAAATTAAGAGCTCATGGTAGTGACAATAGAGAAGAGTTTTAATATTTAAAAACTCATTAAATTTGTGTACTTTTTGAGTAATTAAAGTCACAGGGCCACTTTAAGGAGCTAATTTAAGTTTCATTTTAAAATGTATATCACAGATAAAGACAATTTACCTGACAAAAAGTTGGGCAATTGTTACTAAATTAGGTTACTTTTTGTCTTGAGTGGTAATAGGCTCTGATTTATTCCTCATTTTTGAATGACTGAATTAAAATGTTGTGGACTGAGGGTTTTAAGGTCAGTTATCTATTTACACAAAGAGAAAGATACAAAGTCAAAAGGCACATGGTTGGTTTTACCTTTTTACTTTCATCTGAATTGATCTTTTTTATTTGCATTTGATGCCTTTCATTTGAAATATGTTCTAATTTTAGGATCTAAAATAGTTTTTTTGGGGAAAAAGTTCTGTTGTTTTTGTTTATGACTTACAGCTGTGAAAAGATCTAAACGCTTAAGTATGTGTCGAGATGACAAAGCTTGAAAGGGTTTGGACAAACCACAAATCTTGATGACTGCAAAAGGGAGGCTCGTTTGAAAGAATTCATGTCTAAACTCCTGAATAACCACTAAATACAGAGAGTGGAGATTTTTTCCATTTAAATCGGAAGTTTTACTTTAAAAGTGATGATTTGCTCTGAGAATGATATATGACTACACAGCCTAGTGCTAAAAGTTGGGAAAAAATCTTATTCTCAGTTAATGAAGATTCTGTATCATTTTTGTACCTTTCATGTTTTTTACTACTCATGCCCACGTGTCAATGTTAGTATTGTCATCGATATTTACTCAATAATTAAACTGAAAAGTGCTGTCTGTTCAGTGTTTAGAGATCGCTAGACATTTCAAAGTATGAACTCTCTAGGTGAACATAAGAAACCCTCTCTGGAATTTGTTCCAGTAAACTTGTGAGCTATTTTTGAAAGAACTATTTTCATGTGAACTTGATAGCTCCAAAAATAAAAATGAAAAAACCTAGGCTGGGGAGATTTTGATTACAAAAGAACATTGATCAGTCTTCAAATAACATTGTATATGGAAAAGAAGTATGCACAGAAAAGGAGATATTATATAATTTTATAAAACATTATTTTTCACAGGGTTGAGGAAATGAAGTTGATTTTCTAGGATATAAGGCGGGAAGAGGGTCTCTTACAATTGTCCTTTAAAGTAGTACTATTCCAGTTATCTCCTTAAAGAAACAGATGGATGTGGAAGAACTCTAGAGTCTATGCTCCTGTGTCCTTCTAATAGGAGAAATTGTAAAAATGCAGTGAAAAGTAGATAAGAAATACACATATGGGACATAAAAAATAAAAGAGAACTTTTTAATGCCACCCATTCATTATCTCAACCCTGCTTAATGTCCTTCCATCTTAGACTAGGAGCTATCATTCTAGAGTCTCAACTATCAGAAAACTATTATATTAAAATGTTCTCACAGTGAATCCCACGGGATTGGGGAAAGCTATGTTGCAAATGGGATTTTGCACTGTGTGAATTGCCAAACCCAAAAGATTGTGAAATCCTGTGGCTAGGCACAGGTTCTACAATATGTGCATTTGTGAAAAGGGAATGTCATCACTACATATTATTTTTACCTTTGGCAAGAATTTTATAAAATTTCAGAGCATATCACACTCAAAAATACTTCTATAAGGATGACAAAATTGAAACAAAATTTCTCTGGGTATCCTACCATCATGCATGTATTAATCTGTTCTAATATTGTTTTTATTTTATTTGATCTGGAAAATAAAAAAAAAACCTTTAAGTTGCTTGTCCTTTAAAATCATTAATCTGTTGAAAGCAACAGTGTACCAAATACTACAAAGGGCATAAGAGATAAAAAGATAATAAAAAGGAGAAAAATTTTAAAGGATGAATACCAGAAAAAAATACAGGGAAGAAAAGAAGGGGAGATCAAAGTATCCTTTCTCTTTTTACTTCTGTTTTGGATATAAGCATATGAGAAGGGAAAATAAATTTTTATAGAAGAGAGCATCACATGGTGGGGATAACTGAAGACCACAATACACAGAACCACTTATCACAATAGAAATGTCAGTTCTCATGTTAAAGGACATAGGAAGCACAGAATTACCCATATTAAATGCTTACTCTGTTACAAAGCATTCACAAAAAATAAAGTTGGTTAAATCTGACCACATCATAATTTGCCTTTTCCAGAAACCTACTTTCAGAAGCTGACTGAAGTCTCCTTTTACAAAGGACATAATGGGGATGTGGAAATGCTTCTCCATCCACTAGGGGGCACAAAGGAACCCTTTGACCAGAGGTATTTGGATTTCAAGTTTGGTTTTGAAAAGTTGTAGTTCGTTTTTCACTGTCAGATATCACTCACTAAGGACTTATTTCTCTAAGTTCTCTAAGAAATCTCAAATTCTATGATGAGCTCTGAACTCCACTTTACCTACAAACTGTCTTTACACTAAAGTGATGATGTGGTGAAGGTGCTGGGTCTTACCTTTGGTGGTGCTCAGATTTTGACAGATTTATCTTTTGAGGCAAAGAATGCCTTTTATTTCAGTGTCTATAATATTTGTTGGCATTTTAACTCTGCTACTGTTATACAAGAATACAGAAACAGGACTATTAAAAATTTTAATGCCTACCATTTTATACAGCATTTTTCACTGAAACTGGTCTCAAATTTCAAATTCTTAGTCATTCTGTACTCTTTAGAGAGTTTTGTTGTTGTATTTGTTAGTGATGGTATCCTTCTTGTGTTTTTGGTCGGGACATGAATAGCCTCATGAACAGAAGAGACAAGCCTAATATACTGATGGGATATAAGGCCATCTTGTGATCTCCTCTGTCCACTATGGGGGACTCAGGTGATGGCAGGATCAAAGAGAGAGTGGCCACTCAGGAGAAAAATTAAATGTGGAAAATAAAATAGCTACAACTGATATACACTCAGTGGAGCAATAAAATGTAGTTTTCTCTGCTTGTGCCAAATGTCTAGCTAAACCGAAATATAATCTTTAAGCAACTAAACAAGTAAAAACAAAATCTGACTCAGGAATGGTCATTGGAGTTGGTTGTTCGCCACATCTCTGAACAGTTTACATCTGTTGACCATCCCTAAATCCTACTTAACATATGAAATATGATGAGAGAACACAGACTGAATTAATAGATGTAAAATGGATTGAGTTTAATTAACACATCTTTACAATCCCATGTTGAGGATTTGGCATTTAAAGAAAACTAGAGCAATATTCAGTAGCACAAACACCATAGTACACAGAGATTTGAAATTAAACCATAATAAGAAACATAAAGCCTACGAAACACTAAAAAGCCAAACCACATGGAGATAGCCAGTCTAAAAAGTACAGCCCTTAGAATTTAATCTAAAAATCTGCCAATATAGTCATGTCTCTATTGCTGAATCACATATGACATCACTCTGATCTTTTCAGAAGAAATAAAATAATAAAACAAATGCAGGTGATTTCAGAACCATTCTATTTCCTTCAAAAACAAGATATAAAACGTGCTCTTTAGAACATAGCTATTTCCCAGCAGGAATGGGCTCCTCTTGTCCCAAGCTCTGACTGTGCGAATGGACCCTGTGTGCGTGAATTCACATTTCCTTTGTGGTTCATTTTCTGTCCCTTGGAGGCTCCAGTGACAGGGCTGCTCCTTAATGACTTGCTGGGTTATGCATGACATTCATTACAGACACACTACATATACTTTAACAACCATAGTGTTAAAGTGGTAAAATCCACTGGTAAACACTGTGATAAAATCCATATTAAATAAATTCTCCAATAACACATACGAGTAGAAATTCCCCAAAATGGAATTTATTCATAGAAAATTGTGTATTCATTCTTACTTGCTTAAACTTCAGTCACCTTCAAAATAGGTGTATTGATTTAATACACCTATTGAGACTTTTTTTCACTGTTCAAAACAGTTTTAGAACGTGTTGATTTTGGTGCCTTTTAGTGCTTCTACCATTTGATGGCCAGTAGCTCAATCTCCTTAAAGTTATAAAATCACATGTAATCAATAAAATATTCACTTTATTCAGGGCTTTTCTATCTATCATTGTTTATCACACTTGCATTTCTTCACTATTCTAACTTCATGAATATATTTTTCTTTTGTTACACTTAAAGCTCTCTAGTTTTAAGATTGTAATTATTAGTAATTTGGATTTTCTTTTATAAATAACAGTGGAAATTCCAAGAGCCCCCGCTTTGTAGGTGAAAATGATGCTACCGATTAGTAGCAGACTCTTTGCTTTGAGTTCTTTTTCCAGATGGATTTATACTGTTTTGTGTTTCTCTTACCTGGTCAGCCTATCCTCCTCAACTGTTACTTTTCCCTACAATAATATGTGTTTTGATACCATTAGGCTTTGTAACACACTGAAATTAATGGGGCAGGTTTGATAAGAGTATTCATGAGCTGGGTCACAAATGCACAGTCCTCTGTTCATGGATCCATCCAATCACAGGTGCCATATGCATCCAACACTCTCTAAAATTCTCATATTTTCATCTGAATTTCTCTTAAGTACTTGCAGAATCACAAAACATATTTTTAAATGTTATCTATATAGTCAACAATTCACCCATGGAATTTTTAAAGGTAGTTTCTCAGTCTGGGAGGAAAAAAACAGGCGCATTAAACCAATTATATGTACAGCTGTCTAATTGCTTGCACATTTGAGGACACTAGGAACTGTCACTGAAAGAGCCAGAAGTAAATCCAGTCTTTGAGATTCTGCGATGAACTCATAGCTCTGCTGGGGATTGACCTCTTTAGTTTTACAGTTCCAGAGGCATTTGTATATATTTTAGGGATGCTGCTGGATTCTTTGTATTGAAATTTTAAGTAGCTTAGCATTACCCAAATGATATAAAATTGGAAAACCTCAGAAAATAAAATGTTGTTTTGATCTATAACACAAAGCCAGTTTAAATTCCTGTAATGTAATTCAACTACATAATAATATTATACAACCAAAGATGATATTCTGATGAGAGACAGAAATTTACAAATCATATTTAGATATGTATATTTGTGATGCATCTTGAACTCCATGTGAAGGAGAACCCAGGCATCTTTTTTGGTTTTTGTATAAGCTAGGCATAAATAACTTAAAATCCTATTTCAAGAAGAAAACCTGATCATCAAGGGCTCTAAGTATCTGAACAACTTAACCATAATTCAGACAATAACAATAATAATGCTATAAAAGGCACTAGGTGTTGTTATGATAAGGTCTTTGCAAATGCTCAGTAGGCTAGGGTATTTTTCCATATCTAGAAGTTAGATTCCAAATAAATCATGGAAGTTGTTCATAATACGATGTGACTACATTTTGCTTTCTCTGAAATTGTGGTGTGCCCAGCAGCCTTCCATGCTTCACTATCCCTTTTCCCCTGATAACATACCCTTACCCAAAGGACTAAACTCGAATAATGCCTAATGGAGACACTCAGAAGAAAAATTCTACAGTATCCATCATTTATCTCATTTCTGCTTCTCCACTGTTCATCTTCTGTGTCTGCTGTATTTTCCTTCCACATAAAATTTCTGAAGGAAACAATTTGCAGAATATCATCTGTAATTAACTTAAATTCAACGATTTAGTATTCCCTTTTATTTCTTTTGGTGGTTATGATCAGTGAATTCATTAGTAATCAATACAGTTAATACGGGTGTCTGCACACATTTGCTATCACACACAGAGCTTTCAACGTTATCATGTAAGTTGTCCAGAGTTTCCAAATTTTGATTATTTAAACAAAAGCAGATTTTACCTCTGCAAAATTTTACAAAGATGTCTAACAACCAAAAGAAAAAAAAAGACAAATGGTTATTTGGTTTCAATGTAACATGTGCATCTTTTTGGCCTTAATAATTTCCTCCTGTTTATTTTCCATTAAAAAGGAGGTGGTTATACAATCCAATGTGGATATTTATAAAGATCCAGAACTTTCTTTGATAGTGTGCATTAGTTCATACCATTTTTAATCCATACAGATCTTATTATTATTTATGATACAAATTGCCATATAGCTTAGTTGAATTTTGAAGCCGAGGATGTGAATACTACATTGGTTTCTCAGGATCTCCTTCTTGTCAGACATTTTCTCTTAAGATGCATTGATAAAATATTGATTGCTTAGAAAACAAAGTTGCAATATTTACCACTTTGTGAGCACCACAACAAATTAGGGAGCATTGTTGTTTAAATTAAATGTTAAAGTAGGTTAGTCCAGACATTTATAATGGTGCATGTAATTATCCCAAACACCTATGAAATATCAACAAATTAACTCTGAAGAAAAATAAGTAATATTTGAAATACTCCAGTTTGAGCACTGGGGCCTTTAAACAAATGATGTCACACAGTCTAGGAGGCTTTGTCATGTTCAGTAAATTAGCATGGCCTAACCACAGCAGAAAATTTCCTTGAGCTGCAATAAAGACTAAATGCTTTCAGACTCCCATGATCCTTTGTAGTCATCATTTTAAAGCACTGCCTTAGTGAGCTAAACCTGTAAAGTTTTCTTTTGAGTGGCTGTGAGTTGATTAGATCTATTTCAGCCTAGTCGTGGTAATAGGCTCCTCTCTGCGAAACTGCTTACCCTCTGCTCCCCTGGCAGCTGGAGAGACTGGAATTAATCAGGTCTGCTGGGGACTTCCTCAGCATCTCCGCAGGCCAGCGATATGGAATCATTTACCACAGAATCTGACTGTCAACTCTTTGTCATTTAGGCTTTTGATTATGCTTTCTTTCTTTCTCTCCTTTTCTTTCTTTCTTTGTTGTTCCTCAGAAAGAGATGGAAATGGATGACAGATTATCCTAATGCAGAATTTTACTAGTGACTTACACAGGTATCAACATCAGCTTTGATTTGTGCTTAAAAAATGTGGGTGTGTGATAAGATAGTGAGGACCTGCTATTAAAATTAATGGTTTTTTTCCTTATTAAGGTATATAGCCAGCCAAAAGAAAGGCAGACAGTTATCAGTACACTGTCTTTTGATCTGAAGCAGGATACATTTAGAGAACTCATTTTTGAAGGATCTTCCTTTATTGGTTCCTTTAGCAGAATTCCACAAAAAGATCCACCTATGTCTCCAGCTCAACTTTGTCTATTTTGGCATGTGGAGAAACACTATTTACAACACAAATGATATTAGCATTCATGGTCAAACATTTCCAAGTACCCACTAAAATTACAAAGAAACAGATTTGAGTCCACAAAAAAATCTGAGTCTAATTTCAGTATTTGATTTTCTCATATGCAAATATCTTGATAATTGAGTTGCCTGATTTTATGTTTAAAATTAAAAAAATTCCCATAATGTTACAACAAAAATAAACCACCCAAATCAAACTATAATTTTACATTAAGAATTTTTATCTTGGGGAAAATTTTCTTCAATTTAGCAACCAAGAATATTTCCTCTTATTTCAGTGGTATAATTGTTTGACAGGGTTCTCCTTCCAAGGAAAACACACACTCACCAGATAGGGGAAAGACATTTAAATATCTTCTCTAGGGTATAACCATAATAATTATATGTAAATGCTGGGACTTAATGCTTCTAAAATTGTGATAAAACATATTCCAGAATAAATGTAATCCCCTAGAAGTATTTTTGCAGCCAATATTTTCTTTCACCTAATTGGTATGAAGGCTGTAATGAGTCAGAAAGAGAAATACTGTATATTGTAAATGCCAGGATGTAATGAATACATTGGTATCACATCACCCATACCAATAAAAGTGTTGCTGAAACAGACAACAGACTACATGTGTTTACCTTATGATGTGAATGCCCTGCTTTCTGTATGGATTTTCTGAGCACTGCAAGAAGTTTGAACTGAGGAATTGTGAGTTATGTTGGGCTTGTGGGCTCTACATGGAATGTAGCTTTCTCATTTGTTCCTCTGACACTGTTTATGTCTGGTTGAGCCACAAATAGACATAAATACAGCACAGATTTGAGGGCTCCCTTTCTGTGTGTTTGTTAGTAGAGAGTGTGTACCTAAACCCTTTCTCATGAGAAGAAGGAACCAAGAGCTCAATGGCAGAGCACTAGAATAAACTGTGCCAAGGGCACACAGCTGATTTACATTGTGCTGACATTTGGGCTTATGTATTTTTGAGAATTGCATTTCTTTAAAAAGGGATTCAGGCCTTACTTAATACCACTCAGTCTCAAATGAATTGGCAGAGCCTTTGCTTTTTTGGCCTGCACACTTTCTCCTGGTCTTCCTGTCTCTCTCTCTCTCTGGTTATGGGCTCCACCTCAGTCTCCAGCTGCCATCATCACACAGCTTTTTTTCTATGTGAGTGGGCAGGATGCCCAGGTGCCTCCCGAGGGTCCTCACCTACATTGCTCATTAGCCACCCTTTCGAAGGAAAAACTATACCGCCACAATGTTCTCTGTTGCGTTGTAGTTCCCACAGGGCCAGGAGACAGTAATTTCTCTGCTGTTCTCAGGTGTCACAGACATCAGGGCTATAAAGGGATGTTGCTAAGGTAATTTGGCATTGCCCCTTCCAACAATGCAGTGTGCACTTGGCAAATTCAATGAGAAAGAGGGAGTAGATGAAAAGACAGGGTGGACAGAGTGGGAGAGAGAGAGGAAGAGAAATAGGAATAGAGGGAGGGAGCCAGAGAGGGAGAGTGAGGGAGTGAAGAAGAGAGAGAAGGAGAGGAAGAGGGAGGGAGAGAGAACAAGAGCAAGAGTGAGAGAGAGCTGCTCACTAATTGAGCTATTTTACAGACTGCAGAGGCACCTGGAAAGCAGCCAATCATTACTCAGTGTCTTAATAGTATAGAGACTCTTGAACCATTCCAAGAAAGAAGTTTCACATATTTGTTTGTTTTATTTTCATTTGTCTTTCGGGGTGATGTGGGAAGAGGGAAGGGTGGGAATAAGAGTATGGAAAAGGCAGAGGGTAATAAATGTGAACAACAGTGGAGCGTGTGTAAATCCAGATATTAAAATATGAAAAGCCAGTATGTATTCACAGACTGGCAAGATGATAATTTACAATGGCAAAAAAACCCCAACAAACGAACAAAATACAAGTTGGGAATTTTACAGGACTCCAATCATCTTTATAAAGTTTCTTTTTTTCTTTCCTTTGAATAGGCAATATATATATATATATGTGTGTGTGTGTGTGTGTGTGTGTGTGTATATAGGTGATATATATATATATATCGCCTATTCAAATACATATATATATTTCTCAGTGGCCATTCTCTGAGTCAGCACTGACCTGTCATGCTGGAACTTGCTGGGACTTCTTCAGGATGAAGCCGTGGACACAGGCCATGATAGTTTGCTTTGGAAACTGCCCTGGGATAGAGTAGATTTGTTGATTGGCAGCATGGCTGGAGCTGGAAGGCTCTGCCAACACATACCCCTCTTTTTTTCCCTAAACTTGGCTCTAAATCTCCCTTTTCCTGGAAGCTTCTGGGACTGTTCCCTCTCAATGTTCTCCTTTCAATCCTTTATGCACATTTCACATCAGTGTGTTCACTTGGCATAGATTTCTATTCATTGATTTCTTTTTGAGTCATTTGGTGTCTGCTCCTTCTTGATTGGAATATAAACCCACTCAGTGGGTGGAGCATGTCTTCAACTTATTTTATTGTTTTTCTACAATACTTTCTCAAATACTCTGTGTGCTGAAACCTTTATTAAGGCTTATTCATTGAACTACTAGGGAGAATCATAGCTGTTCGCTGAAGCTTCCATTTCATTAAAATCTTAGCCAACCCATTCAAATTCTGTGCACCTCATTTTATCAATATTAAGAATAACCACAATGATGCATTATCAAATGTTCTATGAAAATTAATGGATAATTAATGGCGACAATGCAAGATAGTGATTAAGAGGGCTGGCCTTGCAGTCAGGCTGCCTGGTTTGAATCCTGGATCTGTACTGACTAACTGTTCAATAGTTATAATGCTCTACATCTACCATTCAGTTTTAGGCTTAACGGTTATTGAATGTTTACTCTGTGCCAGACCCCATAACAAGCAATTTCTAAGTATTCTCTCACAACGTCACCACAGCATCCCTATGAAACAGATATAGTTATAATTTGCGTTTTGCACATGAGGGAGGTCAAGTGCTTAACATAGTACCTGCTATAGAGTAAGTACTCAGTACTTGTAAAACTAAAACCATTTGGGGAATTCAAAGTTTTCTTAAAATGGAAATTAAAAGAGAGGACCAACTCACATCTCCTTTTTCCAGTCTTCCTCGCCTTGTTCTGGGTTTGTACCTTATGAAGCAGCACACGCCTGGTACGATGTATATGCATCCAGAAGCACGGTTTACAGTGACGGCAGGAACAAACAGAATGAAGCTTGACTCGTGTTCTCGCCAACCCCGCTTCCCCTACGCGCTGCATTCCTCTTGGAATGTACCAGCCAAGTGCCCCATGAAAGGGTTTTACCACTGAGATTGGCTTCTCCTCAAACTGTCAGAACCATTGCCAAGTGTTGCTGTCAAATAGAGGCATATCTTCTCCCTTTCAGAATTCTAACTTTCTCTATGGCTTAAAAAAAGTACATTTGTATGTGTACGTACTATTTGTGTTTCTCTATGTGTGTGTATGTGTTTAGACACTAGGGGTGACTTATGTTTGGGTCTAATTTATAAATGATTGTATCAGTAATTAAACTTGTCAGAACACTGAGCACAGACTATAGATGCGTCTAGAATTAAGTGAGCAGTTGATGTAGTTTATAAGTGCTGAAAAAAGTATTTTCCATTTTTCCGTAAGTTTAGTATTTTCATTACAGGAGCCTCTTGTAAATAATAAAATGTTTTGTCTTGTTTTAAATTTAAGTAATATATTTTATTATAAAAATAGACATAATGTAATCTTTATTCTTAGATCAGTTGATTAAGTTCTCTAAAAATTTTAAGGTAGTCAGTATTAGACCTTTTAATATATAAAGTCACTTAAAAATATTCCCACTTTTATTAATTTAAAAAATTACTAAAATTCAAAGGAAGTTAGGATGGTCCCATAGCAGTTAAAGGGGACATTGTTTCTGGAACAATTATTTCTTCCACTTGCTGAGCACTTATTATTTTATTAGATCCTAACTTAAACAAGAGCTATGATCCCATTTTTATAGATGAGGACACTGCCTGAGAGAAGCAATTCTATTTGTGTGGGCCACGTCTTGTGTGTCAGAGCTTTCATATGTGGGCTCTCTGAATCCAGTCTGAATCCTTTAACTACCATGCCATCTTGCTTCCAATGAAAGTATCAGAAACTCATATATGTGTACATACTAGCCTGGGGGTCAGATTACAGCTTCCAAATAAAATTCAGGACATTGATTAAATTTGAATTTCAGATAAATAAGTAATTAGTAATTAGTAACAAGTAATTAGTTGTATCTTCAGTAGTATGTTGCATGGGACATAGTTATACTAAAAAAATATTTATTGCTTATCTTAAATTTAAATTCAGCTGAGTGTCCTGCATTTTTATTTGTTGAATTTGTCAACTCTAATGTGAATATACTCAGAAAGCAAGAACCATTACCTCTGTCTCTGTCTCCCTGTAATTTCCTCTTGTCATTAAGGGGTTCCCAGAGACTGCTGCTTTTTTTTTCTATTCTTCTCCTCTTCCCTCCCGTACCCTCCCCTCCCCTCTTCTCCCTTCCTCTCTGCTCTCCCCTCCCTTTTCTCCCCCTCACCTTTGGTCTTCTTTGTTCCTTTCCTGCTCTTACTTGCTGTGACAAAGCCCCTGAAAACTCCATGGAGGGCCTGGCTTCTGAGGACCCTGCGCTCCAGTATGCCTGCTTTGGTGGGAGCAATGTCTGCATTGGGCTTGAAAATGACTTTCCTGTCAAAGCTGCTGCATTGTCAGTGCCTATGGAGGTTTAGTGCAGCTGCTCTTTTAGGTTCTTACTTTGCAACCATGCACCCTAGGTTTTGATCAGAAGTTAATGAGGACTGAGCAGGAAGAACACTGAGTGTCAAGCACCATACTCTACTCAGATGACCTTTCACTTTTATCACATCCCAGAAGACACCTTCCCTATAGGCCTCTCCAGGTCTTGTGTCAATAAATCCCACCTCCTAGCCCCACAGAGATGCTGGAACATGTCCTGTGTCCAATGAACTATGATTTATACTCAGTATGAAATCTCCTACTAGACTACTCTCAATTCATTTTGGGGTGCTCTTTCTTATGTCACTTGAACAAAGACATTGTGTGGATGAGGAGATCATTTATAGTGCATTGGGGTTTTTTTGAGGTGAAAATTAACAAGCATGATGTATGATTTTTTGAGGTGCACATCATAAAAGATGTATAAGGGGCTACCCAACAGAGTGCACATGCAGACAGGCATGGGTGTTATCCAGCTTTTGCATTTGTCATCTGTGTTACATCAGACAAGTTAAATTACTGAGTGCTCTAAGTGTACCCCAATAGGTCAAGATCCCTAGTGATTCCCAAGATTTTCAGAAAAAGGACATTTTTAATCCAGACTTTCAGGAATTCCATCAGAGATGATTAAATTCCTGAGAGAAGCCATAATATTACTTAGTCTGTGATCCTTATGAGAAATTCTTGGATATCTGATGCACAAAGCCAAGGCTAGTTTTACTCAAAGCCTCACAGTTTACCTAAGTTTCTGAATGCCAAACCTGGTCATGTCCTGGTCACATTCAGGACCACATCAGGGAAGAGGATCAGTTTGGTGTGTTGGAAAGAATACAACTGTGGGGTTAGATCTAAATTAAATCCCAGCTACAGAGATTTTACTAGCTCAGTGCCACTGGGAAAGTTCTGAACCTCAGTTCCCTCATCTGTAAATTTTATATAATGGTTATCTTATAAACACAGTTATGAAAATATGTCATAGAGTTTTAATCATAACAGGGATTAGTAAGTGGTGTTCTAATCATTAGCATAGTCATTATTTTTTAAAATATTTTATTGATTATGCTATTAGAGTTGTCCCATTATCTCCCCTTCATCCCCCTCCACCCTGCACACCCTCCCCCCCACATTCCCCCCCTTTAGTGCATGTCCATGTGTCATAGTTCTTTAGCTTCTACATTTACCATACTATTCTTGCCCTCCCCCTGTCTATTTTCTACCTACCATCTATGCTACTTATTCTCTGCACCTTTTCCCCCTCTCCTTTTCCCACTCCCCTGTTGCTAACCCTCCATGTGTTCTCCATTTCTGTGGTTCTGTTCCTGTTCTAGTTGTCTGCTTAGTTTCTTTTTGTTTTAGGTGTGGTCGTTAATAATTGTGAGTTTGCTGTCATTTTGCTATACATGTTTTTTATCTTCTTTTTCTTAGATAATCCCTTTAACATTTCATATAATAAGGGTTTGGTGATGATGAACTCCTTGAACTTGACCTTATCTGAGAAGTACTTTATCTGCCCTTCCATTCTAAATGAAAACTTTGCCTGGATAGAACAATCTTGGATGTAGGTCCTCACCTTTCATGACTTGGAATACTTCCTTCCAGCCCCTTCTTGCCTGCAAGGTCTCTTTTGAGAAATCAGCTGATAGTCTGATGGAAACTCCTTTGTAGGTTACTGTCTCCTTATCTCTTGCTGCTTCTAGGATTCTCTCCTTCATTTTTACCTTGGCTAATGTAATTATGATGGGCTTTGGTGTGTTCCTCCTTGGGTCCAACTTCTTTGGGACTCTCTGAGCTTTCTAGACTTCCTGGAAGTCTATTTTCTTTGCCAAAATGGGGAAGTTCTCCTTTATTACTTGTTCAAATAAGTTTTCCACTTGTTTCTCTTCCTCTTCTCCTTCTGGTACCCCTATCATTCGGATGTTGGGACGTTTAACGATGTCCCGGTGGTTCCCTAAGCTTCCCCTCATTTTTTTTTGAATTCTTATTTCTTCATTCTTTTGTGTTCCGTTGTTTCTTTCTTCCTTCTGGTCCACTCCATTGATGTGAGACCCAGCTTTCTTTCCATCATTGTTGTTTCCCTGTGTATTTTTCTTCATTTCACTTATTGTAGCCTTCATTTTTTCATCTAATTTGTGACCATAAGCAACCAATTCTGTGAGCATCCTGATCACCAGTGTTTTGAACTTTGTATCTGACAGGTTGGCTATCTCTTGGTTGCTTAAAATGATGGTTCTAGGGCTTTCATTTGTTCTTCTGTTTGAGCCATCTTTTTTTTTTTTTTGGTTTTGTCACACCTGTTACATATGTGGGGCAAAGCTTTAGGTGTTCACCAGGGCTGGGTAACCCTGTCGCTGGGTTGTGACATTGTATGTGGGGATGGGGTCTGAGAGGGAACAATGGCACTTGCTCCACTCTCTGTGGATTTCCGTCCCTTCCACTGCTTCCCCCAAGCAAACTGGGCCTTTCTGGTGCTGATTCCTGTGCTTGTGCACCCGTGGGTCTTTCCAACGACTTCTCCTGTGATGCTGGGAGTCTCTCCCTGCACCTCAATCCACACAGGTGTTTTCAATCAGTGCCCCAAGGCTCTATTTCCCAGTGCTGGGATCCTGGGTTGTGTGCACTTCCTTGATTCACAATCACTGCCTTGCTCAGTCTGCTGGTTGCCACCCCTTGGCCTGGGTTTGCCAGCTGCCACTTGTGTGCCCAGGGTCTGCCCACTGTGGTCTTATGTGCCCAGTCTGAACACTCTTTGTGTGGTGCAGTGATTCCTCCCTGCCTGGCCCCCCTACTCTGCCCCTCCTACCGGTCTGGATGAATGTGTCTATTTTAACTCCTTGGTTGTCTGACTTCCATACAGTTCAGTTTTCTGTCAGTTCTGGTTGTTGCTCTGTTTCTAAATTATTGTTGTTCCTATCTTGGTTGTGCGAGGAGGCACAGAGTACCTACCTATGCCCCCATCTTGGCCAGAAGTACAATATAGTTATTACTATTAGCACTAGTATTATACCACCATAGATAGACAGGCTGCTTTTATACATATTGGAAGATCTTTTATACAGTTTTTTTTTTAATATTCTTTCAAGCTGTGCTGGCCTGAGGTAGTCAGTAACCTGAGGTGACTATTGAACACTTCAAATGTTATGTGCTATATATGTAAAATACACAGTAGATTTTGAAGATATAGTATGAAAATAAGAATGTAAAGTATCAATAATTTTTATATTGTTACATGTTAAAATGGTGATAACTTGAACATTTCACCTGTGTCTTTTTACTTAAATTGAATGTGGCTTTTAGAAAATTGAAAATTAGAAATGTGGTTCATACCTAAGCTTACACAAGCACAGCTTAGACATAGTGAGGGTTTACTTCCAGACTGCTGCTACAATGAGTGAATAGTGCAGTAAAGAGAGTCACATGAATTTTTTGGTTTCCCCGTGTGCATAAAAGATATATGTACACTATACTGTAGCTTATTAAGTATGCAATAACATTATGTCTAAAAATGTAAGTTTACATTAAAAATACTTCATTAATTAATTAAAAATACTTCATTGCTAAAAAAATTCTAACCATCATGAGCCTTCAGTGAATTGTAATCTTTTTACAGGTGGAGGGCTTACTTCGATGTTAATGGCTGCTCATCGATCAGTTTGGTGCGGACCCAAGGTCGGGATGGCTGTGGCAATTTCTTAAAAAAGTTTGGCGATGAAGTTTGCTACCTGATTGACTCTTCCTTTCACAGATTATTTTTCTGTGGCATGTAATGCTGTTTGATTGCATTTTACCCAAGGAGAACTTCTTTCAACATTGGAGTCAGTCCTCTCTAACCCAGCTGCTGGTTTATCAACTCAGTTTATGTAATGTTCTAAATCTTTTGTTGTCATTTCAAAAATCTTTCCAGAATTTTCACCAGGGGTAGATTCATCTAAAAAAAAAGACCTTCTCCTCCTCCTCCTCCCTCTTCTTCTCCTCCTCCCTCTTCTTCTTCTTCTTCTTCTTCTTCTTCTTCTTCTTCTTCTTCTTCTTCTTCTTCTTCTTCTTCTTCTCCTTCTCCTTCTCCTCCTCCTCCTCCTCCTCCTCCTCCTCCTCCTTTTTTTCTTTTGCTTATCCGTAGGAAGCAACTCTTCATTCATTAGAGTTTTATCATGAGATTGCTGTAATTCAGTCACATCTTTGGGCTCCACTTCTAATTCTAGTTCTCTTGTTATTTCTACTACGTCTGTTATTACTTCCTCCACTAAAGTCTTGAATCCTTCCACGTCATCTGTGGTGGTTGGAATAAATGTCTTTCAAACTCCTGTTAATGTTGGTTTTGACCTATTCTCATGAATCATAAATGTTTCTAATGGCACTTAAAATGGTAAATACTTTCCAGACATTTTCAGTTTACTTTGCCCAGATCCATCAGCAGAATCACTATCTATGGCAATTTTAGCCTTATGAAATGTATTTCTTAAATTATGAGATTTGAAAGACAAAATTACTCTTTGATCTATTAACTAGCAGTATAATTATGGTGTTAGCAGTCATTGAAACAATATTAATCTCATTTTACATCTCCATCAGAACTCTTGAGTGACCAGGTGCACTCAGTGAGCAGTAATAGTTTCAAAAGAAACTTTGCTGAACAGTAGGCTTAAAATATTTAGTAAACAATGTTGTAAACAGATGTTCTGTCATCCAGACCTTGTTGTTCCATGTATGGAGCACAGGAGAAGTAGAGTTAGCATCATTTCTTAAGGTTCCTAAGATTTTCAGAATGTTAAATGAACATTGGCTTTAACTTAAAGTCACCAGCTGTGTTATCTCCTAGTAAGAGAGTCAGTCTGTGCTTTGAAGTTTTGAAGTCAGGCATTGACTTCCCTCTAGTTATGAAAACCCTAGATGGCATATTCTTCCAATATAAGGCTGTTTTGACTATATTGACAATATGTTGTTAGTGTAGCCACCTCTTTAATTATCTTAGCTAGATCTTCTGGATTATTTGTTGCAGCGTCTACAATAGCACTTGCTGCTTCACTTTGTGCTTTTATGTTATAGGGATGGTTCATTTCCTTAAATCTCATGAGTCTACTGCTTTTAGCTTCAAACTTTTCTTCTGCATCTTCCTCCCCACTCTCAGCCTTCCTAGAATTGAAGAGAGTTGGGGCCTTGCTCCGAATTAGGCTTTAGTGTAAGGAAATGTGGCTATTCTGACTTTATATCCAGACCATTAAAACTTTCTCAATAGCAATAATGCTGTTTTACTTTCTTATTGTTTCTGCTCACTGGAACAGCACTTATAAATTCCTTTAAGAACTTTGCCTTTACATTCACAATGTAACTAATGTTTGATGCAAAAGACCTAGGTTTCCGCCTATTTTAACTTTTGACATGCCTTCCTCACTAAGCTTAATAATTTTTCTCCTTTGATTTAAAGTGAGAGACATGCAACCCTTACTTTCACTAGAGCACTTAGTGGTCATTGGAGGGTTATCAATTAGCCTACCTTCAATATTGTTGTAGCCCAGAGATTAGGGAGGCTTGAGGAAAGGGAGAGAGATGAAGGTCAAGCAGTTGGTGGAGCAGAGAGAACACACACATTTATGGACTGAGTTTTTCATCTTATATGGGCCCCATTTGTGGTGCCCCAAAACAATTATAGTAGTAATATCAAAGATCATTAATTATAGAGCACCATAACAAGTGTAATAATAATGAAAAACTTTGAAATATTACAAGAAGTGTCAAAATATAATGCAGAGACACAGAGTGAGCAAGTTATGTTAAAAAAAAATGGTGCTGATAGATCTGTGCAATGCAATGTTGACACAAACCTTCAATTTGTACAAAAACCACAATGGCCACAAAGCACAATAAAGTGAAGCAAACTAAAATGAAATATGCCTGTATTATATTCTATTGGATGTGCTGCTCTAGGGAATTCAGGTGATAGGCCTAAAAGGAAATGCAATTCAGTTGAGCTCTTTTCTTTTTATTCCATTGTAACCTTTTATCTTTGTGTTTTAGGAAGACTTGATTCTGAACAATATTATTTTCTAAAATATTTTCCCCCTAGTAAACAGAACAAGGGTAAAAATGTAGAAGGAACCAAAACAAATGACAGCAGAATTTGATAGATCACAAGATGTTCAGTGTTATTTTGAAAGAAATGTTAAATTCTTTTCCAGGCCAAAAATGTATATCTGGACTTATTTTCAATTCAACATAGCAAGAGACCTTCAATGTAATATATGAATTGCAAAGTTCATGAAATGGAAGAACAGCACCTAGACATTTGCTAAAATATTTGAAGAGCTTTACTATTGGCTTAGGTAATGAATTTTCATAGAAAAATAATCTAATATAGTATATGTGTGATTGTGTGATTCCTAATTAAAATAGTCAAGGTCTGCATTTTTGAGCCCAGATCTAGTAATTTTTCTAAGTTGCATAGAAATGTAGAATAAACCTGGATATATCTGATGCATATTAGATAGTATCACTAGGAATGTAAAATTCTGGGCAAACTTTTTTTTTTTTTTGGATGAACAGAAGTACTACCATTATTTTCCTGCTCCACCTCTTTGTTCTGTGCAATACTGTTGAACTTGCCCTTTTAGAGATTAATCAATGTCTGCATTTACAATTGGTGTAAGATTGTCATCATATTTTTGAACTCATATAATGTGATAGGAATGAATTCAAAACAGAAGTAAATGTGTACAGTTCACAAAAGCAATTTTTCAGGCTCTTTAGTGCCATGGCCAGTGTTGAATATTTGAAGGGGATTCATTTAGAATTAGAGAGAAGGCCTTGCCTATTACTAAATGTCAATGGTAAGTGGCTGTGACTGGGCATTTTACTGCAATTTAATACTCTCATAATAATCATGTTATGTTAAAAATTATGAAAGAAGGGGAAAGAGGTAAAATAAGAAAACTCTTGCTTTTTTACTCCATAACATGCCAGTTCCATGGAGTGAGTCCAGTTCTGTCATAGCTCTGCTCCTGTCACTGCTTTGGGTAGGTCTAGTCCCTCTGAGTTTGAGGTAGAGTGGGGAATCAGTGTCAGAGATATTCTTACATACTTAGTTGTTTGTTGGTATTGATGAGGTGGCCTCCGTCTCTCTCTCACTTGGTTTTATTTCATCTGATATTGGTATTCCTTCTTTCAATATACTGGCCTCTGCATAGAAGGTGTAGGAGTTTCTTAGAATGATGCTCAGCTGTGGACTCCTCCAGAGAAAGGCAGTCCCTTGGGTCCCTCCAGGGGTCTATGTCCCCCACTCCCTCTCTCAGAAGAGTGTTCTCTCCTTTTAACTCTATGCTCCTTTCATGGATTCATGCGCATTGCTAGATTTCATTTTTTCTTTTTCTGGATGTCCAAGGCACCAGGGAAGGATATACCTCATGCCTACTATGCTGCCAAAGGCGACTCCTATAGTCATTCTCCCTTCTCAGAAATGATTAGGTCAATTGTACACACCAATTTTTATGTTCTCTATAATGGTTAATAACAGCCAGGATACACATGTCAAGTTTTCTTGATGACACTCTCATTGGCTTCTCTCTAGTGGTGGTTCCAATATGTGCTTACCTTTCCCTTGACTCAGCAAACTTTCAGCTGGGAAGTAAAACATTGGCGATCCTTTCTTGTAAGCACTCTTAATTCAACCACTGATTTTCTTATAGACCCACTAATTTAACTTTGGAGAGGGCAGGGAGAAACTTTGTCATTTATAACACTTTGTACCTCTAAGGTAATCCACCCCAGTCCATCCTCCTGTACTCAACCTTCTTATATGGATTGCAAAGAAAAGCATAAATGGGGGTTGTAGCAGGAGTGGTCTTGTTCAGCTGTATCCATTGTATTATTTTTCACTTATTGTCAGTTTAGGATATTAGAATACATTCCAATTCAAAATGTATTCAACTCATCATCCTATTGATGTTTTGGAAATCATTATTACCATTCAGCAAATACTCTGTTAGTTCTTCTTTGGGGCACATGGTAGAACTGTATTTCCATACTTCCTTGAATCAGGTATACACAGGGTTTCCAGAGAAGAAGAACCAAAATGATGCATGTATGTATGTATAGGTATAAAATACACACATGTGTACACGCAATTTTTTTACAAAGAATTGGCTGCCACAATTATGAAGGCTGACAAGTACTGAGATCCAAAGGATGAATCAGTAAATCCTAGACCCAGGAGAGCAGAGAGTGTAGTTCTAATCTTAAAACCAGCAGCATTGAGACCCATGAAGAACTGATGTTTCAGTTTGAGTCTGAAAGCAAGAAAAAGCTAATGTCTCAGTTAAAAGACCATTAGGCAGAGGAATACTTTCTTACTCAGGAAAGGGTTGGCCTTTTGTTGTACTCAGGCCTTCACCTGATTGGATGAGATTCACTTACATTGGGGAAGGCAATGTGCTTTACTCAGTCAACTGATTTAAATGTTAATCTTATCAAAAAACATCCTTACAGATATACTCACAACAATGTTTGAGCAAATATCTAGGCACATAATGGCTCAGACATGCAAGATCAGCCATCAAAATTATGTCCATGATTTAGCCAATAATTATCTCATTTTGGGAGGGAATTTTTAAAAGTGATTGTGCAATTTACTATACTCACATTTTCATGCCAAGGTGATTATAGAATAATACATGCACATAGAACCTCCATTAGACCAGGACCTCAAGGATCTCTAATAAGCAAGACCTCCCTGCTGCCATTGCACTAGATATGTAATACATGTGTGTGTGATCTAATTTTTTTTTGTATTTTTACAAAGATTTTGGAGTTTTTTTGGTCACTACAGCAAAACATAGCCTATCCTGACTATATCCTAACTATAATACAATGTTGTTTTAAACATGAAAATCCAGGTCAGAAGTTGAATCAGATCTAGAGGATTCAGATCTTCTCTATGTGAGATGCTCAGAGGTGCCCAGATTGTACCTAGCATTGTTCTTACAATAGCAAGACCATGAGGTGAGAGGTAAGAAAGGGCATCTTTGGAGTCAAAGTCATGCACTAGGTAAATTACAGTCTTTGCAAGACACTTGCTTTGACTCTGCATATCCTGACTCACGTTTTCTGCCCATGTCACCTTTTCTTTCAGTCAGAGTTGTTTCCACAATAACTATAAAATTAAACAAGCTAATTAGTAGGTATTAACCATTGGTAATTTGGGTTTTTTTGTTCAGTTAGTCTGTGTTACCTTTAAATAAAGAGCTGTATTTGTGGTTATGGTTTCTTTACGGAGTTCTAATAGAAAGTAAGGTGAACAAAGCATGTTGGATTTTGATAGGATGAATGTGCTGTGATCTAATGGTCTAAAATGAAGTCTGAAATATATCTTGGCAAGCAAACAGGTGGAAGTAATGACTCCTTCTGTGGAACCAAAATCCGTATTGTTCTTTATACAGCACCAAACTGAATGCATCTGTATTAAGTAGTTAACTGTTCATTTATACATGGAGATGCCCTACATCATAATCTGTTTCCTATAAAAATTATGAAAACAAGTGCATGAGTATATATTTGAAAGCACAGTTGAGAGAAGGAAGCTGGAACCTATTCATCTGTTTTTTACATTCTCAGGTTGACTATAAGGGACCTGCTGGGCTCCAGTTCTATTCACAGTCAAGGTCTGAGATTACTGTTAATTTGACTGCTAGTTAAGACAAACTTGTGGCAGGAATCATTCATAATTTCATTTTGTCAGGTTCCTTAGGGGACATGTATAGTAAAAAAAAAATTCTTGAATTTTTATAACTCTCTAAATGCAAAATTATGGGTCACATGCTTGGTAATTATTCTGAATATTGACCATGCAAGTGGAAGGTCATTTTGAGGAAAACCTATCTACTACAAAATAATTAGTGGTCCAACTAGTCTTGATCACTCAGAGTTAATCTGGGAGAATCTCAGGTCACAAACCGCTACTTAAGTGTGTAGGGGAAAAAGTTACAAAGTTGAATAAACAAGTAAGTGTGGTCATTAAAATTTAAGTAGGAGAAAATTGAATAATTACATGCTGCTTTTTATACTGATACACCTTGTATTAAAAGTTACTGTGTAGTCCTGGCCAGTGTGGCACACTTTATTAGAGCAAGGCCCCTTAAACTGAAATGTGGAGGGTTTGATTCCTGGTCAAGGGCACATACCCAGGTTGCAGGTTTGATCCTGGGTTTTGGCAAGTACAAGAAGGCAACCAATCGATGTTTCCCTCACATCAATGTTTCTGTCTCTCTCTTTTTCTCCCTCTCTCTCTCTCTCTCACTCACTCACTTTCCCTTCCTCTCTCTCTAAAAGTAATAAAAAATATCCTTGAGTGAGGATTAAAAAAAGTTGCTGTGTAGAGCCATCTTCCTGGGAAATAAATAAATAAAATGGTTAAACAAATGACTATCCCTAAGTGTTGTCAGGGAAAGGAGAGCAATTGAGTCACATTCTTTCACTGCTCATGCAATACCCAAATCAGGGTCCAGCACTCCACAGGCACTCAATAAATATTTGTTGAGTCTATTAGCGTATGAATGTAAACAAAAACCTTATCTTTCTATTAACATTGAAATGACTACAATGGAGGAAATTATTTTAAAATACAGCCCAGAATCATACCAAATCATCTCCATTTGGCTCTTTAATTAGCACAAAGAGCACATTGTTGTTATTTGTTTTTAAAATGTGTTTAATGTTCATAGAATGGTTAGAATATTTGTGCTGTGTTCTTTAAGTGGAGGTAGTGGAAAAAAACATTCTTCATTGCAATAATGTATTTAACACCTTTGCTCTCTCTGAAGTGTTTGAAATATGATTTTGGGGTTCACTTTTGAGATCCTAAGAAAAATATATGGGTTATAAATCAAGATCTCCTTTTCATCTTCAAGCTAAAGACAATAATTCAACATTAGTATATATACCTATCAAGTCAAAAAGGGCTTGGAGTATTGGGGATTTTTCATATAGTGTATACAGTTTTGTGTTCAATAAATGTTTTCTGACTGACAGGTGACTAGTGACATGATTCACAGCAGTGTATGTATTAAATTGTGATTGTGTATAATCTGCAGAAGGGGAGAAGACATAGCCTCCCATCACTGATTGGGTAAAAACTTAGTCATAATAGTTTTTAGAACCCCAAATTTTCAATGAAAAAAATTCCTCAGATAGGGTGGAAGACTTGCCAAGAGATGTTTTATACACAACCTCTAGTGTTACCAAGGAATTCAGCCTAAACAAAGACAGACCTGTTTGTCACTTATTATGGTTTTTCCCTTCCCAGAGAAAATTTTTTTTTCAACACCTGTAGAGGTCAAAGCTACAATGAATACTGGCCAGGCTTTGGTTTTGCTTTCCTGATGAGAAATGACTCAGCCTCCCTTCCCCTAAACCACATCTTATTTCCCCTCCAGGATTTATGCATTTAGGAGCAACTTGACATTTTTGTGAAGAAAAACAATTTAGTCCCCAGTGGAATCTCACTCTTTCCTTCACTCCCCTTGGGTGTCCCATCAAGATAATTTTCATTCTATACTCCTAATTACAAAGAGAAATGGAGCTAAAAGACGTTATATGATATGTTTGAAGTCATACACACTCCACTGATGTTAGGATTAAAAATTATATTTTTAGGCTTTTGGATTTTCTGTTCAGCTTTTTACCTATAGTCTTTGCACTACCTATACCTTTTTACTATAGTCTTTGCACTAGGTGGGAGCTGCTTATCTTCCTTTGCTGGTGATGTGGCTCCCATCACATGGCCTTGATTAGAGAATCACAGCCCAAATGCTCAGAGCAGTGCCTGGCACAAAGGAAACACTGACAAATGGCTGGCCCTCCTTATTATAAATGACATCATATGCCAGAGAGTATTTTTCTTACTTTCTCCAAGAACACTAAAGCTATCTGCATAATGGACCATTCTGCTATCATTTAGAAAATAGCACATTTAATATATATTGAAGCACTTATTTTGTCATGTCCTTGTTACTGATACCACTTCACAAAGGCAACCTTCCTCCATACAAATTCAATTTCAAATTTCAGTCATCATCTAAGATCATTGTTAGGTACTCATAATGATCCTGCAATTTCAGAAACATTCAGGTCACCAGGGAAAGCATTAATTCAAATTCATGATTTTATATGAATTGACCACTTACTACTGCATGTGAACCCCGAAAACTAAACTTAACATTTTTTTAGATGACATACTCCATTTCAGAAAGGTGGGATATCCAGGGCTGTGTCCCAGGGGAGAGGGGACTCCAGCATACTACTAGTGAAGCTTATTATGATCTCCTTACTTCATCCTTATTTCCCCAGAATTTGGATTTTAGATTTAAGGTAAAGGCACCTTTCATTTTGCCTTTCTTGGCAAAATGACATGAATGATTTTGAATGCCATATTCAGATTTGATGATTATTTCACTGTTTGTACTCATCTACTCAAAAATATTCATGACCATTGTCACCATTTGGATTCCCTTTCAAGGAAAGATCTTCCTGGTGCCAGCCCTGGATCTCCAGTACCAGCCCAAGCATCTTTCCTGAGACAACTCCATCCTACCTCCCTGTCTCATCTCAGTATCACCTCCTCCCTAAGAGCTGCAATAAATCAAAAGACAAAACTAGGACCCCCCCCACCATCCCACTACTGAACACACTCACAGTGCTCTTCACTTTCCCTTTGAAGGGCTAATTAGGGCTTGTGACTATGTATCAGTGCTCTGTTTTCAAGTGATGTCTCCACTCTATGGGTGCTGCAGGAGTGTGTGGGCTTCAGTTGCTTTCTCTCTGCACCAGGCGCAGTGTTAGTGTGGAAAATACTGAGTGCAGGGGGGCTGGAGCATGGCAGGTAGGAAGAGGTAGGGAGAGATGGGCTGAGACCCAAGTATCAGCCACAGACAGCTGTGTGAAGTCTGTAGGTACAGGAGTTGGGGCAGATATTGCTGGAGAAACTGGAAAAAGGGAAGGAGAGCTAGAGCATAGAAATGGAAGGAGGAGGGAAGGAGGGTGGATCTGGAAGGTCAACAGATAAGAAGACTCTCAGGCTTTCTTCTAAAAAAGTGAATAGCCTGGCAGGGTTTTGGGCAGGTGAGGAACTTGACCTGTGCTCTGGTTAACATAAATTGCCCAGTTTGTGAAGAATGTTTCCTGGTGAGAAGGGCCAAGAAAAAGGAGTGGGGCAGTTAGGGACTGCCACCACAGATCATGGGAGAGGAGATACGTCATAGCATCCAGAGACACACAGGGAAGCATGGTGACACTACTGGCCAAATTTCATCAAGCTTTTACTTTGTGCCAGGTCCTGCCATTCTGGGTTAACTCCTACACGTTCTTGTGTTATTATTGATAATCCCCATTTTACAGATGTAGGTCCTGAGGCAAAAGTGGCAAAAGCAATATTGAAAACCAGTCCATTTACTTGAGAGCCTGTACTCCCCATTGTGCCCTAACTACCTCAATTGAATGGGGCACACAGATAGCAGCTCTTGACACAGATATGTGAGTTAAAGTGGGGCAGAGGGTCAGATCTCACAGGGAGGATATGAATAAAGAAGACAAGGAGGACCAGTACTGATTCTTCAGGATTTTAACATTTAGAGATAGGGTAAAGGAGGATGAGCCAGAAAATGAAGTAAAAAATGACTGGTCAGAGACCAAGAGGAAAACCATGACAGACTAAGAGGAAAAAATGAGAAAGAAATGCTTCTGACAGATGGATAGTCCCACAAGCACCTAGATAGATAAGTAAGATAAATATCAAGAGGAGTAGGTCAGCTTTGGGAACATAAGAGTCTCTGGTGACCTCATGCATTTGGTATTTTAAAAATTTGTCATATTGAGATAGTTGCATACTTTTATCCTGAGACTTTTATTTTCTGCATTTAGAATTCCAGAGTATATCAAGTTCCTAAACTCTAATTAATTAACATACACTGGTGTTCTCTGTTTACATTTTATCATGCATTGCACTTAGAAGCTGAAATATACTTATGCACTTAAATAAAATTTTCCTGACTAAATTGCCAACCTCTTGAGAAAAATCTGATAAACTAAAATTTAATTAATCTTCTTTATACCCTTCTCATCTTTCTTCAACTGAATTCATTTTTTCCCATAGTAACTTAATACTTAATCCACTTAAACACTGTTTTACTTTAGATCCCTCACTTATTTCTTCAGTTTTCTCTTCATCCTCACACCCCTGATGAAGGTGACATTTTAAAACACAAATGGTTCTTTCCTATAATGCAGGTGGTATTTATTGTTCTTTTCTTTTGTCTTTCTCTTTTTTTTATATTTAATCAATTCAGTGAGAAAATCTTTATTAAACATCTTCTGTGTGCTGGATTATGTGCTGGGTCCTGGAGTACAAAGATTAACAAGACCCATTTCATTAAAATTAACAGCCGAGGGTCGAGGGTGCTGGCTGAATAGGTGGGAGCCAAGTCTGCTTGCTCTAGCTCCCAACTTGAATTTTCAGCTGATCTTCCCACAACCCCAACAATCAACAATATCTTGGCTGATATGAAATTTAGAAGTTAAGGAGTACACAAGATACTTCCCCAGTAAGTTGATGGAAAATACTTTGTGCATGGCACCTGCAGCAGTGGAGAGACTAGACAGAAATCACAGCTTAGGAGCTCCCTCCTGTCTTGGAACAGGGGGTCCTAGTCCTGCACAGGGATACCCAACCAACCCTAATTGGGAGAGAATTGGGAGGACATACAGAGTCTGGGAGACTCAGGCTACAAACACAGAGTGAGCAACACATCCATAATGGTAGTGTCAACCTGGAGAATTCAAAATAGGGACTCAATCTCCTAAAACAATCAGCTTGCCACACCTGGGTCTGTCAGAGGCACTGGCAGACTGCAGCCAGCCATGACCAAGAAAGACATTTTGCTTTTGGGGGAGGGGATATATGCAGAGAACCAGACTGTGACTCAGTACTGTGGTAAGGGTACTACATAGAGTCTTTTTAGAAAGGAGCTGAAACATGGCTGGGCAAAGTCCCACATGTAGCTGCTTGTTTAGTAAAGAGATCAGACTGAAAGTGCAGTTTGTTTCCATTGAATTCAGCTGGGTAGGGAGTTCAGAGAGATACTCAACAGGGGTTTTTCTGAGTCCCATCCAACTTGGCTAGCAGGTAGAGAGCTTTTCAGAGCACAGAAGTCAGACAGGTAAGGGTTGAGTGTCAGAGATTCATTGCAGACAGGCAGACCCCCACCCCTCCACAAGTAAAACTGTCTAGGAAGGGAAAGGTGTGTATATCCCCCTACCCCTGCAAGACAGTACAGCCAGGCTCAGGAGCCCCCTGCCGGGCACATGTCCACAGGGGAAGCAAAGGGAGCTGCCAAGGGAGCCTTTCTGCAACTTTCTCAGTTGCAACAAGACACGCTGGTTCCTTGGGCCCTATTCCATTGAAACCAGCTGGGTAAAGAGTGCAGAAATTGGCACAGCAAGGGCAGTTCAGGGTCCAACCCAGCCTTGGCTCTTATATAGATATCACATCAGTGCCAGGCAGGAAAGAGCTGACTCCTTTACCCAGATTTTCCCCTCACATGAAACGGACAGCTAACTCATCAGAAACTATACATTATTGGAAATAACCTGGGACAGATCAAGATGTGTGATTCCAGCATTTTCTCTGGTGTCTGAACAACACATTAATTGCACCAGAAGTTCTCTCAGAAACAGATAGGGCAGTGGTGAGTTCAACACTAATGGAAGGACCATAGATAGAGACAAGTGGAGGTGGTAACTGAGGTACATGCAGACATTGGATGACCCACCCCTGAGCCTTGTGCTGATGAAAAGCTAGCAGGGCACAGAAAGTGAAGACCTTCCCAGATGCAGCCAAGCCTGTAGGAGACAGCCAAGAACTGTGGATCACTTGTAGCCTCAAACAGGCTTTCTAGAGCTAGACAGGGTGGATGTATGACATTGCCCAAGTCAAATCCAGAAGGAGAGGCCTGTAGCCAAGCTCTGGAATCTGCTGAGAACAATTTTATCTTGTTCTTTTTCATTGTTTACATGTTTTTTTTTTCTCTCAAAAAGTTTTTTTAACATTTTTTTCTTTTCAATTTTGTTTCTATTAGTACACTACCTTTTTTATTTCATATCTCACATTTTGTTCTTCTATTACTCTATTTTGCTTTCTTATTTCCCTTTTTAATTTCAGTTTCAATTTTATTTTTTCCCTTCCTTTGCCTTGTTTCTATTCTTTACTCTTGTTTTTTCTCTTTACTTTCTTCTCTCAAAATCATTTCTATTCCATTTTGTCATCTCGTATTCTTTTTTTCTGTCTTATAATATTCTTATTCTCTCTCCACCTTAGCTGACCTACATTCATTTGTCATTGATATTGCTGTAGCTATTGTTTTTTTTCTCAATTTTGTTCCTACTTTTAAATAATTTTATTTCTTTTTAATTATTATTTCAAACCTCATATTTTACTCTTCTTTTTCTTGCTTCATTTTGCCTTCTTCCTTCCCTCAATTATTAACATTTTAGATTTTATTTTTTCTTATTCTTTTATTGTTTCTATTTCATGCTCTTATTGTTTCTCCTCCCTCCACCTTCTCAAAAGCATTTTCTTCCATTTAGTCACCCCCTATACTTTTTTACTTTTCTTGAAATATTACTATTTACTTTCCACCTTATTAATCTCTGTTTATTTGTTGTTGACACTGCAGTTGTTGTGGGGGGTGGTAATTGTTGCTGGTCTGGGTTTTGTTTTCTGTGCTTTTTTTTCTGTCAGTACCTGCAAAACAGCATAGGAGATCAAGGAGACCTCACAACTAAGTCCTACAGGACTCCTACCACAGTGGGCACCCCATGAAGACATGGAGTCAAAGTAGATCAATTTAATATGTGTAAACAAACAAAAAGAATCACTTAAAATAGGAGAGAAAGAAACAAGCTAGAATCAAAAGGAAAAGAAGAATCCTCAGAAAAAGAGCTAATGAAATTGAAGCAAGTAATTTATCAGACATAGAGTTCAAAGTAATGGTTATAAGGATGCTCAAGGAACTTAGTGAGAACTACAAATAACTTAGTATGGAACTACATCAGCATGAAAAAAAACATCAAATCTATGAATAAGAATCAAGCAGAAATGAAGAATAAAATATCTGAAATGAAGAATACACTAGAAGAAATAAAGAACAGGAAGCAGAGGAATGAATCAGCGAGTTGGAAGACAAGGTAGGAAAAAAGCACCCAGTCAGAGCAACGAAACAACAACAACAAAAAACAACAGAAAAAGAATTAAGATAGTTTAAGGGAGCTGAAGGACAACGTGAAACATAACAATGTATAGATTATAGGGATACCAGATGGTGAAGAAAAGGAGTAAGGGATATAAAAGCTGTTTGAAAAAATAATGACATAAACTTCCCTAACTTGGTGATGGAAAAAGTCATGAAAGTTCATGAAGCACAGAGGATACCAACCAAGGTGAACCTAAACTAGCCCACTGCAAGATACATCATAATAAAAATGGCAAAATTAAAGAAAGACAAAGACAAAGAAAGAATCCTAAAGGCATCAAGGGAGAAACAACTATTAATAAACAATGAGGCTCCAATAAGGCTATAGGCTTATTTCTAAACAGAAATAAAACAAGCCAAAAGAGACTGGAACAAAAGCTTCTGCATGGCTAAAGAAAACAGCAGAAAAATGAAAAGGGAACCAACCATGTGGGAGAATATACTTGACTGTCAGTGACACCTAGGACAAGAGTTTGATCTCCAAAATATATAGGGAACTCGCATGACTCAACTCCAGGAAGACAAACAACCCAATTAAAAAATGGGCAAAGGACCTGAACAGACACCTGTCTAGGAGGACATACAGAGGGCCAGAGGCATATAAACGGATGCTCAGCATTATTGGTTATCAGAGAGATGCAAATTAAAACTACAATGGGATACCACTTCACACCAGTGAGAATGACCATTATAATCAAATCAACAAACAATAAGTGCCTGCGAGGAAGTGGAGAAAAGGGAACCCTAGTTCACTCTTGGTGGGAAGGCAGACTGATACAGCCATTGTGAAAAAGTATGGAATTTCCTCAAACTAAAAATGGAACTGGCTTTTGACCCAGCAATTTCACTGCTGGGAATATACCCTAAGAATCCTGAAACACCAAAAGAACCTTTGCATCTCAATGTTCATAGAAACACAATTTACAATAGCAAAGTGTTGGAAGCAACCTAAGTTCCCATCAGAGAACAAGTGGATCAAAAAATGTGGTACATCTACATAATGAAATACTGCACAGCAGAAATAGGGAACTCCTACCCTTTGCAACAGCATGGATGGATCTGGAGAGTATCATGCTAAGTGAAATAAGTCAGGAGGTGAAAAATAACTATCATATGATCTCACCTATAAGAGGAATATAATCAACAAAACAAACAAGCAAGCAAAATATACCAGAGATGTTGAAATAAAAAACAAACTGATAGTAACGATATGGGAGTGAGGAGGGGAATCATAGAGGAAAATAGGGGAAGAATTGTCAAGGAACATGTTTAAAGAACATGTGAACAAAGCCAAAGAGGGGTAGATTGAGGGTGGGTGGTGGGGGTGGGTGAGGTGGGGTGGAGAGTGGTGGTGGAAAAATGGAGACAACTGTACTTGAACAACATAAAAAGCATAATAATTTAACAGGTTTTTATGAGAAACAAATAGGGTAATTCTATGAAGGCATTTAGTATGGTGCCTAAGACATATTAAACTCTCATTAGATGATGTTATAACAATAATATTTAGTAGTTGAAGAACAGAAATAAATATAGCTAAGAAGCCTGAGGAATCAAAAGAAAGAAACAACATAGCTCATGACAGAGGGGTGGTCAGAGAACAATTCTTTTGTAGAATAAAAAGAGTGACATGGAACATCATAGATGAAAGTGATGTGGAGCCAAAAAGTTGTTTATCAACATTAAAGGATAGTTTTTAAATGGGATGTGATTCAGGAGGTAGAACCTTTGAGTAAATTAAAAATTCAGGTGATTGATAACAAATTGTCTATTTTAACTATGCTTAGTTTTAGCAGAATTTTATGAGCCACTCCTCCATGAAACATCTCGTTTCTCAATTTAACCTGCTATTGCTTCATTTTCTTAGGTCATCAAACTCAGTTTTCATCTGGATCCTCAAAAAAAATGATCTGGACATATCATCTCTTTACAGTTTATTTATTAATTTATGCATTCACTCATTTATCCATCAGACATTTATTAACTTCTGTGTGCAGGACTTTCAATTACATGTTAAGGAATGCAGAATTAATATACATGGGGATATTTGGAACCTTGGCAAAGTGATAGGAAAATAAGGAAAAATACAATAGCTATGGGAAGCACTGAGATAGTGATAATAACAAGCAACTAGAAGAACATACATGAGAGATTTAGTGGAGAATCCCACAGCAGGAACCCAGTCATGTGGACCATGTTTGTGAGTTTAAGGTGTTCATGGATGACCAATGGCACTGACTAGCCATTTGTATTCTGGCAATGTTTTTCTGATATGATAACATCTTTCATTTTGGGAACTAGGGTAGAGCACACTCAATAAGCTTTAAACCAGTTCCATAGGAAAAAAATGAGCATGTATAACCACTTCCATAGGAAACCACTTCCATAGGAAACCACTTCCATAGAAAAAAAAAGACATAAACCACTTCCATAGGAAAAAAGTGAGCACATATGACCACAGAATCTTGGATATAAGATAAAAGCATTGCCGACCTTCTAAAATCCATTCATGGCTACAATTATAAATTTTGCCTTAAATGATAAAGTAGTATGACATGTTTTATCTCTTGTGAGACCAGCATGAACTTCATCAAGCCCAAGACTTGATACTTAAATAAGGAGTGATGTAGAGGGGGATTTGAGCCAAGCTATGTCCCACCCATCAACTGGCCATCAACTATGTCCCACCCATCTTAGGTCAACATCACAACTAGTACTAAAATCATTAGTGTTTAAATTGAAAGTATCTTCTGAGTAATGAGAAGGATAACTCAGATAACTAAATGACTTCCCAAGAAGGCATGAGTGACCTCTTTTGACGAAATGACATAAACTACTTTATTTTTATTTGGAGGGTTCAAAATATGATTACTATGGCAGAAACTGATACTATAAGTTGGGTTAGAAGTGAGACACTTTCTTAAGAGGGATTAAATAAAATGAGATTTTTGGGAATATCAACTCAATTTTACATTAATCTATTGACAAAATGCAGTCCAGATTCTTTAAGGAAACTAAATGTATATTCAAAGTATGCTATAATTTAACAAATGACTTTATGTTATAGAGGATAATAAAATAAATTGAAATAGATTTAATGTTTCTTTCTGTCACTGTGACTAGTGAAAAATATGTCAAACCCAAAATAAAAGAGTTGATGTGAATTTTGCTTATCCTGTGTAACCAATAAGTATTTCAAACTCTCACCTTGGGGATTTTTCATGATTATAAGAGGTATTGATTAAAATCTTAAATATTTCTTAAGCCCACTTGCCTCCATAAGCATTATTTAAAGTCTTCAAGCCATCTTTCTACAAGGCTAAGGTTGCTATCCACAGTTCACAACTAACAGTGATTATCTTCATTAAGCAGTTATGAAAAATCAGCTCAATATTAGAAAATTGTGAAAATTATAGAAATTTTATATGATACCACCTTATTAATTTCAGTGAATTCAAGAACAAAGAAAATACTGGCTACATATATTTATATATTATTATATAAAATTTATTTTTACTGACATATAGATGGCATACACTATTATAAGAGTTCTAGGTGTACAAAATAGTTATTCAACATTTAAATACCTTGTGAAGTTATTACTGTGATAGATCTAGTAACCATTTGTCATTATACAAAGTTATTATGATACTACTGACTGCATTCTCTATGTGGTGTTTTACAACTCCATGATATTTATTTTATAACTGGAAGATTGTGGGTACAAACACATTTATCACAATAAAATTCTCTGTGACTTTTATTTAAATTTAATATTTCCCCCCAGTCTGGTTACCTTGGCAAATTGCATCTTCAGACTCAAGTATACATTTGATTCTAAGACTGTGTCCTTACTTAAGAAGAGAAAGTCATCTTCAAGAAGAAGCTCTGTCTTTGCAAGTAAAAATAATTGACTGAACACGCATAATGTGATTCACTTTTAAAGTATGTTCTTCAACATGACACTTCAGTAGTAATAGTAACTACAGTATCTTTCTTATTTTATGCTCCACTAGGGCATATGTGGCCAATTGTATCACCAGTGTAAGTCTGGATTACTTTCTATTACTTTCTATTGATAATTTTTAATAACTGAAGGCATTTGAAACTAGAAGGCAGTCAGTGGTGCTTACAACAAAGCAGGGGCAATTAAGATGGGTGAGGATTTTAAGCTCTGCATTGGTCTGTGCACATCAGGAGAGGCAAAGTTAGCCATTAAAAAAAATTAAACCATTTAGGTCTTGGGCTAAGGTCTGTGAACTGTTTAATGTCATAATTGCCTGCTGCCTCAATCATCAAACTGAATGAACTTCTAAGTTGAAATGTCATAAAGGCTCAGCATAAAGATTTATATAACCCAGGTATCCGACCTACCGCTATGCTATGCCTGTGGCAGGAAGTGTTTGTTATGTCTTACTCAATCTTTAGGAAAAAATAAATAAATCCGGAAATGTGCTTGTTCTGGCAATGATCAAAACATTAAGAACCAATTCTGTTATCTGTATGGTGTGTTCAGAATTTGTGATAAACATAGCCATTTCCTATAAAAATAATTTAGATCCAAATTCCTTTCATAGATATGTGCATGTTTATTATAACAAATGAAAATGGTTAATGTAATGTTTTTCCACTGTGCATTTTGCTAAAATATGAGAGGAACATTTCTAGTTAAACTCTGTTTTCTGAAGCAGCACATTATATTTTGTTATTCTCAGATTTTGACACTTCCTTTAAAAAAGCCCCCAAATTTTATCATGTGTATATTATAATTATAGCTAAATGTAAAACAATATTTTGTAGTCAAATACTATTTGAAATATCCACTTTCTATAAAATATAAGAATATTTTAAAGTCAATGATTTTTATAACTTAAAATACTTTGGCATACTTGCTTCTTAAAAATGGATTAAATCAACCTATTACAGTTACGAAATTATCAAAATTGTGTGCATTAAACTTTTATAAATAAAAAATAAATTAAAATGAGCAAGAGACCTAAATGAACACTTGACTACATATAGATAGGTACAGATACAAATAAGTATGTGCAAAAACAGTCAACACTATTAGTTTTCATAGAGATGCAAGTTAAAATGACAATGAAATGTCATTATAATTCTACTAATATGGCTAAAACTTAAAAAGACTGAAAATACTAAGAGTTGGTAAGAATATGGAGCACCTAGAAATCTTAGGAACTGATGGTGAGATTGTGTATTAAGTGTCTAATATATACCAAACCCTAAATTATCCACTGATAAATAAGGAAGTATAACAGATTGTCCCTGTCCATGAGATGGCTAGTCTGGTGGGGAAAATGGTCAGGTGGACAAATTATCACTGCACTGTGTAAAGGGCAGAAGTATGCAACAGATGCTGTTATATGGAAGCTCATGGTGTGGCACCTCAGCTTAATAGGGCAAAGGATAGAAAAGACAGGGAGGATTTTAGGTGGCTTGTCAGAGCTTACACAGGCTAGGAGTAAGTCAGAGAAAGAAGAAAAGGAGGAAGAAAAATGTTGTAGCCAGAACAACAACTCATAAGCATAGATATATGGAAGAGTATGGTAGACTTAGGGTACTTTTAATGCCAGAGGGGACCATAGGAAAGCAAAAGTAGCAGTCAGGTAACCAAAGAGAAAGGTAGGAAAAACATGTTTGAACATGTTTTATTATGTACAAAAACAAGATAAAATAATTGGTTTTCATCTTGAAAGCTATGAAAATCCAATAAAGGTTGTAAGTGTCATGATCAAATGACACTTTGGTTTTTGGAATGACCACACTTTCGGTAGCATTGAAAATTGACTGGGTATAGGTAATATTGAAGACAAAGTGGTAAAATGAGTATTTAAAAAACATTAATAATTCATTAGCAATAACCTAGAGACTTACCTCCTTTGGATATCAGGTCTCAATATTGGAATTTTCCACCAAATATGTGTGTATCTTTTTAGGTATTTATTTTCTTGCCTGAAGTTTATGCAGTGTATAATAAAAGTACTGAATTACCCTTCAGTAATGCTGCTAAGGAAAGCTCAGGCAAATGATGACAAAATTATTTTACTAAGATTATACATTCAAAAAAACATTTCAGCCTTGACTGGTGTGGCTCAGTTGGTTGGGCATCATTCCACAAAGTTAAGGGTTACCCATTTTATTCCCAGTCAGGGCACATGTGGGGTTATGGGTTGATTCCCTAGTCATGGCACATGCAAGAGGAAACCAATCAATGTTGCTCTCTTGCACCAGTGTTTCTCTAACTCTCTCCATTCCCATCTCTGTAAAAACAAATCAATGAAATCTTAAAAAAAGAGTTCAAAACAGAGAAACCATCTTCCAGCATAGACCTTTAAAGGCCAAGGCCCCAGGAAACCTGTTTAGCACCAGCTCCTTAGAAATTGCTATTCAGTGTGCCTAAATTGACCCTTGACAAACAGGCCCTTAAACCCAGTGAGGCTGGAGAACAAAACCAATCTGAAGCCTTCCCTTCCAGGATTAAAGTTGGCCTCTAAAGATCTTGTAGCAAGATAGCTTACCCCCAAAGTGCAAAGTGAGAAGAGATGTTCCATGTGGGTCACAAAGATTGTAGAGTCATTTTGACTCTATTATTCAGAGTTAGGAAAACAGCTCATGTTCAGGTGCTTTATTATGGAAGTCTAATATAAAATCAAGTTACAGAGGTGTTAGAAGATATGAAAACAGAGAACTGAAATTATCCAGAGCTTAACTGCAGGAAGTGAAAACAGGGATTTCAGGGGCAAAATCCGCTCCCTGCCCCACTGCCTCAGGGATTGGAGGGGCAATGGGAAGAGGGATGTACCAGGGCCCAGGAGCTGGGACCCTGGAAGATGAATATGCTTTGTGGGAACAGACTTCTAGGAGAGACAAAGTCACTGCTGGTGAAGCCCATGGAAACAGAGATGGGGTAAAAATAGTATGGTTTTTCTTCTCCTCTACCAGCCTTCTAATATCCTTCCAGTATTCCACTGTCTGAAACTAACAGTGTTCAAGGGATTCTGCGAAGTGTATTTTGCAGTTGTTAGCCTACCATGGTACAGAAGGATGGGGAAGCTACTCAAAGACCAAGAGACAAACAACCTCCCCAAAATGAGTAGTCTTTACTGTTGACCTTGGCACATCTTTCCCAATGTCAACAAAGAGCAGTCAATTTGTGTGGTTCCAGTGAAAAGACAATAAATATTGCATAGTAAGACCAGTAGGTCTCAAGTTTCACACAGGTGCTCTAAACATGAATCAAATTTATAGATTTCAAACAAGTCATACTTAGTTCATTTAATAGAAAATATGGTTCTGTTTTTCTATCCACAATAGGTGCACAATAAAGTTTGTTGGAAGAATAATACAAAAATTATCAGGACACAAAGGTCCTCTTATTTTAGTCACTTTCTAAAATCTGAAAGCAAATCTAGAGTTCAATTCTAAAAGTTAACTACAAACAGAGATGACCTTATTGCTGAGGAAGAGATACAATTTTTTTGTGGGGGAGGTATTTAGCAAAGATTTTATGGAAGCAGGAATTTGGTTACATCTACAAAAAGGTAACACTAACCTTGAGATATGCTAAAATAATGAATGCACAATTCTAAAATTTTGAGAAAATAAATGATTCATGTAATAGGAGTGAAGAAAAGGGATAATGAAAATGACTGTTAGGACCCTCCTACCACCATTTATTTAATCTATTCTTGTACAGTTTGCTGTCCGTTTGTATATCACAAAAACAGTGACTGTATCTCCCAAAGTATTAGACATCACTGGGTGGGAACACTTTGCTGAGCTCCCTCTCCTGTTTGATCTTATTTAACTTTGTGTTTATCTAATCCACTGATCCCCTTATTATCTTTATGATCTAGCATTCAACTACATGTATGGAATTCTTATTTTGAGTTTGACATTGTGCTAAATATGGACCAAACAAACCAAGTAACAAATTAAAAAAAAGAAACTGAAGGTATGATCCTTAATCTCAGGGAACTGATAGATCTTGGTATTTTCTTATACTTTTTGAATAACTTATTCATTTAATAAGTACATATTAATCAGCCAATGATAATGGTTCATATTCCTTAAGCAATTACTATATATGAGGAACTGTGTTAAGCATTTGAAATGTTTTTTTTTCCCTTTTCATCAATGCTATTAGGTATGTCATACTGTTATCATTGTTTGACAAAAGATGCAATAGAGGACTAGAGAGGTTATTCTGGCCCGTAGGTAGTGAGCTAGCACCAGAACTCCAAGGAAAGAGGCTGGCAAATAGGCATATGGTTCCTAAGCTGTGGCGTGATCATGACTAGTCAGAAAGGGCACCGTGATGTATATCACACTGGTATACTAAGTGCTACACACTGTACTAAGAACTAGAACATCAAAGATAGCCAGGAATGGCTCTGGAACTTCAAAAATTGTAGTCTAATTCATGAGACTGTGAACGAAGCATAGCATATGGTGCTATAGATGCTGAGAGATGGAAGATGGTAAAAGGTGCTTAAGGAGAAACAGAAAAATGTGATTATGTTAGTTCTACTTGTGCAGTGGGAGACTGGGGCAAGTGGTGGTTTAGCTGAGTCATGGAGCTTAGCTCACTGGGCAGGTGTTAAAGGATGATGAGGAAAAGAAGGATATTAAGAGAGCATTAGTAAAGATGAGGTAGGAATCATATTTGTATTTTAAGAATACAGATCATTCAACACAGTTAACTGTTGGTGCCAACTGAAATGTAGCAGAGATAAACACCAAAGAGACAATGATGGAGCTATGATCATTTTTCTGAGTGTGAACTTTATCCTGACAGTAATGAGGCAGCATCAGAGAATTTTAAGACATTGTTATTTTAAGGAAGACAGCCAAGAGCAGTGAGAAGAGGACCGAAGGGGCACAGGGCAGCAGCATGTTAGGTGCAATGAAATGAGGGTGTGAACTGAATCAGTAGCAATGGGAAACATCCATGGGAGATTGTAGGGGATAGAAACCATAGCATCAGCGTAAACTTGTACCTAGGGGCTGAGGGCTGGGGAGGAAATAAAAAAACTGACTTGAATAACAAAATAGAGTTCAGTACCATTCTTGAAAATAAGAAAAAAGGAGAAAAAAATTGGTCTGGGAAAAGGCCTTTTTTTCTTGTCTTCCTGCCTTTTCTCCCTCTGAGATTTTCCTCTCTTCTTTTATTAAACTTGTACTTATATTTCTGTTTTTGTGTGTCATTTAAGGTCAGACTTCTGAGAAGGTGGTAGTTTTTATTTTATTATTTGAAATTAGCATGGTAAGAATCTGTATGAAAATGTCACAGGTGGGCACAGGTAACCAGGTTCTTAGTGATAGTGGACAAAGATTTGAACTGAACACACAGAGAGTTTATAGCAGAAAGAGATATAGCAGATTTATTAAGAAATAGTACACTCCACAGAACATAGGAGTGGGCCAACTCTGAGCAGAGATTGACCTTAGGGACTGGATGGATTCTATTCTTATAGGCAGATATTTCCTGGCTAGTTTTGGTGGGGTTTTATTGCACATGTGCAAGTAGTTATACTATTTTAAAGCTACTGCACATGTGGTCTCCCATGATTCTCCTTGATTGCCACCAGGGATAGAGGTCCCACAATGTTAATTTATTATAATGCTATTATAATGAAGCAGGTGTCATGCAGCATCTTCTGTGCAGGTGCATTCATGATTCACCATGATTCAGCAATTTCCCAGAAAGCAGAATAGGATCTCTGTCCTGCATCAATATCCTTTGAGCCCCAGAGCACCTCCAGAGTTTCCTCTTTCCTGACTATCTCCTGCCTCAAAAACATAGATCTAAACATGAGAAAATTCTCACCCACTTCTAGAGAACCCAATATTCCCTAATTAACTATTTTTTTACCGTATTATCAAAATGAATTGCACAAATTTAAAAGGATAATTTAGATTTGAAGGCTGTGAGCAAGTGGAGGTAGGATAATCTATGGGAAGAAATCACAGATGACCAACAGGTTTCTGGGTTGGATGTCTGGATGATATGAATCAGCCTTGACTATTTAAGAAAAATGGCATTGGGTGGGTAAAAATGAGGGTTTTTAATGCTGCATTTGTGTGTGAATTTCTGTTAGGCAGGAAGATACTGGGTACTTCAGCATAGGAGCAAAATTTTGTTGGAAGATAGAATTATGGGTGCCATTACCACGTAGGTAGTCATGGGAGTCAATGTGATACCCACAAGATTATAAGGAGTGAAGATGGAGAAAAGAGCAGATATTATTGCAAAAGCCAGACAGAGAAACAGGAGAACCAAAAGAGCTTAGTTTAGATAAGCTAAGAAAGGATAAGCTTAGGGAGAAGGGAGAGGTCACTGTAGCAGGGGGTCAATAACATTGAAGACTAGAAGAACATATTGTGTTTGGTTATTAAGTGACCTCTGGTGACTTTGACACAGCAAATTCAGTGGAATGTTGAGAATGGAAAGTCAAGCCGGTTGCAGTGGGGAATAAGAAAGTTCATCAAGTCTGTATATGTGGAAAAGTGTTGCTTCTGGGAAAACTTGCTTGAAAAACAAGCAGAGTAATGTACAGGGAAATTTTACTCTTCTTAAATACAGAGACTGCCATGCTTGTTGGGAGTAGTGGTGAAGAGGTAGAAATGTCCTGTGCACTGGGCCATGGAATTAATGAAATTGAAGCTGGGGGCTGAGGATGGGGAAAACCACATCAAAGCTTAGATAGCAAAGCTGATTATAAATAATTCCATACACTACCCCACAAAGATCCCAAAGTATTTCAGTCTGTTCTGAGAGTTTCAATACCCAAACCACAAAATAGCCCAGGGATGTCGTGGCAATCTGAGGCCATATACAAATGAGATTAGCCTATGTGCCACTCTATTCCTGCTTCTATTTACTGACCTCAAGTCTCTCCACAGTAACATTAAATTCCTCTAATATCAGTGAAGTAGGTTCCAGCTGGGAATGGTTAGATGTTTTAGTGATAGCCTTAGGCTGAGATAGATGGTAATATCTATTGAAATGAGATTCACTCTCACAGGAAATTCCAATGGCCAAGCTTCCATGGGCCCCAGGTTTTCAAGCTGGAACTAGTATGTGATAACTATGTGAACAAATTAGGCACATCACCCAGGTAATGTATAGATAGTTGAGATCATATTGGTCATTTTCTAACCTGAACCTCCACCTTTAGGCATGCTGCTTGGTAAGACCTTTTGGTGAATAACGGTTCATTGTCTACTGGTCTGCTATTAATACAATTTCTGTTGCCTTTTGAGCTTTTTGCCCCACATGTGTAATTCCTCCAAGAAATTCAGTATGTTATCTCAAAGGTCTCTCAATGCCATTGCATCAATGCAAACCAGACTACACTGAGATGAACAAAGGGAATTTAAGTTTCATAAGTTGGTTTTAAAAATGCATTTACTTTGACTGCACTGAAAGAATCTAAAAAAAGATGAAAAGCATCTTTAGCATGCCAAAAACATCTGGTTTCATATTTTCAGACCAAAAGGAAATTGCATGAAGACTAAAATCTTATGTTTTGATTTATATTATTATTGGAGGGCTGAGAAGCTGCTAGTCAGTAAGTAAAATTTTATGACGATAAATAAATAAGGAAAACAATCTGACAAAACATGTTGTGCAAGAAAGCTGCATTTCAAGTTTAATTAACTGATAACAATGTTTATGATGGAAGAATTGTGCCACTAGTTCTACAGTTAGTAAACGGATGTTCCCAATGAGAAGATAAGTCCGTAAAACCATATAAATGACTCTTCCTCAACATAGTATTTCAGCCTATCCAAGCAAAGTTTTGGTTCATGTGGTAAATCATGCATCAATTAGACTCATTCTGAACATTTGCATGAGTTGGTCTCTTACAGATACATTTTAAATTGAACAATAGTAGGAGCAATGTGTTCCTAATAAGCTGAGTGATGGTGTCTTCTGCAAGTGGCAGGCAGTAGTTCAACAGAAACAGAGCAGTCAGGGAAGAAAGAAGGAAAAAAAACTGCAAGAAAAAGAAATGTGCGCTAGCTTTTCCCTCCCCCAAAACCTCAGATGAAATTCTGACAAAGTGTTCCTGTAAGAAGGTTCTCATAGAGACTGCCCATTGTTTTCTTTAATCGTATATGGAGGAATGCAGTCTCTGCTGCTCTGAGTCTTGCATTTAAAAGCAGGGCACACTCAGTTGTTGCAGTTCAAAGAATTAGGCTCACAGCCATTATTTGTTCTCAGAATAAACTGTTTGCTTTCAGTTTACCATTGAGACTATCCTATGCCATATTTTAGCATTTATTATATTTTTAGAGGGGAACTTCTAACCGATCTTATAAGTTGGTTTACTCAAACTACTGAAAGAGATAAACCTAGGCTGATATGTTCAAGATTTTTATGTGCAATCTTCCTCAGTTTCAGAATTCTGGTCTACGTTACCAGGTATAGGAAATATTGAACTCCCTTGACTCCTGTCCCATTAACCATTCTGCTCACACCCCAAAAGAATTCCTTCAATGGCAATAACTGTCACTATGCTTTTGGTCTTTCTGACAGTGAACACCACACACAAATAAGATCAGTTAGCACAGTAAGCATATATTCCAAATATTAGGTAGTTTCCCAATGGGTGCCAAATGAAATTGAAAATGAATTCATATCTGATATTAAGGGTAATAGTATTCAATCAAATGCTTTTGTTGATAAAACTCAATATTCTATAGTCAGACAAAAGACCTGTAGAATGCAGATCAGTTGTGGAAAATTCCTGGATTTTGAAGGTTACATACAATTGCCATAGAAAACATTCTGAAGAGCATTTATTTGTTCAAGAGGAAGTACAAAGCATTTAGAATTTTGTTTTGTTAGAATCCATTCAAATTTGTATCTGGCAATTTCCTCTGTGATTTTTCTTTTTCTCCAGTTGCATTCTCTTATGAGTTAATTTAATGCTCTTTCTCACTGCATTTTAACATTGTTAACATTTAATTCAATTGTTTGGTTAGCTAACTTTTGTTAACTTTTTTTTTAGGGGTATGTGGTAATTGTTACCTATTTCATTAATGAAACACACTTTTCCATATGAAGGAGGCTGTTTTCCATCATTTCATGTTTGTCTGCATGCATGTATCTGTGAGGAAAAGTTAACATCCTGTCTTTAGCACTGTTGGGAATTACTACTGGCATGTTTTGACTCATTATCTTGAATCTTAATCAGCTGTTGAAAAAAATTAGTTTCATCAGCTGATGAATGCTCAGGGTAATGATTTAAAACATCCTGATAGATAGAGCTTTTCAGCAGCCAGAAATGAGACTTGAGCCCTTCACCTGACACTGTTGTCTCTCAGTGCTGTCCATCATATGATTTATCCAGTCTCTACACTTACCACAATGTAGCATCCACGATATGGTATAAGAAATGGGTTGCCAGATCATGAACTCTATCATCTCCCAGAAAGATGAGTTGCACTTCCACTGTTTTTTTGTATTGTAGTAAATGTAGGTAACTTAAAATTTACCTTTTATCCATTTTAAGTGCATAGTTCAGTGGCAGTAAGAACTTGTTGTGCAACAATAACCACTGTTCATCTCCAGTATGTTTATATTTTTTTAAATTGCAATTCTGTTCCACTAATAACTCTCCACCTTCCTCAGTCCATAGCCTTTGGCAAATACTTTCTGCTTTCTATGACTGTGACTATTATTCCAAGTACAGTGCTTTATATAAGTGGACTCATGCAGTACGTGTCCTTTTGTGACTAGCTTGTTTCTCTTAACACAGTTTTCAAGGTTTACCCATGCTGTGGGATGTGCCACAATTTCCTTTTAAAGGCTGAATAATATTCTTTTTTAAGTGCTTTGCAAAATCTGAAGTCCTTGCACAAATGTGAGGGCTGTGCTTTTTTTATTGTTATTTTATAACAGTTGTCCCAATTTTTCCGCCTATGCCCTCCTCTGCCCAGACCAACCCCAGCTCCCACAGTCAATCCCCTCACTATTGTCCATGTCCATGGGTCATTCATATAGGTTCCTTGGCTAGTCCCTACCTCTTCTTTCCACCATTATCCCCTTCCCCCATCCTTTCTGGCCCCTGTCAATCGATTTCATGTTCATGCCTCTGGATCTATTTTGATCATTAGTTTACCTTATTAATAAGATTTATCTTATAAATGAGATCATATGGTATTTGTCTTTCATCAACTGGCTTATTTCACTTAGCATAATAGTTTAAAGTTCCAACAATGTTGTCACAAAAGGTAGGAATTCCTTATTTCTATATGCTGCCTAGTGTGCCATTGTATAAATGTACCACAGTTTTTTATGCACTCATTTACTGATGGGTCCTTAGGTTGTTTCCAGCACTTGGCTATTGTAACTAGCACACATGTGAGCTTAGCAGTGCATAAATTTTTTTGAATTGGTGCCTCAGGATTCTTAAAGTATATTCCCAGCAGTGAAATCACGGGATCAATAGGCAGTTCCATTTTTAAATTTTTGAAGAAATCCCACACTGTTTTCCACAGTGGCTACACCAGTATGCATTCCCACCAATAGTGGACTAGGGTTCCCTTCTCCCCACTTCCTCACCAGGACTCATAATTTGTTGATTTATTAATGGTGGTCATTCTGAAAGGTTTGAAGTGATATCTCATTCTAGTTTTAATTTCCATCTCCGTGATAGCTAGTGATGTTGAGCACTTTTTTATGTGTTTCTGGGCCCTCTGTAAGTCTTCCTTAGAAAAGAGTCTGTTCAGGTCCTTTGCCTATTTTTTAATTGGATTGCTTGTCTTCTTGGTGTGGAATCATATGAATTCTTCCTATACAGAGTCTAGCAAATGTAACACCTGCTTGAATGTGGTTAGTAGGGTAATAATATGGATGTAATAATTTATAGTTTTAATTTGAACATTTTACCTAAAATGTCATATGGATGCTTGAGTGTGATATTGTTATGTTACAGAATTACATGCTTTTGTAATAAAATGGGACATTATTTGTGCCAGACCCTGTATTTTGGAGATTAAACCTTTGTTCAGTGTGTCATTGACAAATATGTTCTCCCATACATTGATCTCCTTTATATTTTGATGATGGCTTCTTTAGCTGTGTAGAAGCTTTTAAATTTGCTGTAGTCCCATTTGTTTATTTTTCCTTTATTTTCCTTGCCCTAGAAGATGTGTCAGCAAAAATATTGCTACATGGGATATCTGAAATTTTACCTATGTCTTATGAAATTTTACCTATTTTTCAGTAGGACTTTTATGGAGTCCTGATTTGTACTGATGTCTTTTATCCATTTTGAGTTTATTCTGGTGTATGGTGAAAGATGGTGATTAGTTTTATTTATTTAATTATTTTTGCTTGTACAAGTCCTGTTCTCCCAATAGCATTTATTAAAGAGATTATTTTTACTACCTTGTATGCTGATGACCCACCCTTGTCTAATATTAATTGAACATAAAGACATAGGTTTATTTCTGGGCTCTCTATTCTGGTTCCATTGACCTATGTGTCTGTTCTTATGCCAGTACCAGACTGTTCTGATTGAAGTGTTCTTGTAGTATAGTTTGATATCATGTATTATGATCCCTCCAACTTTGTTCTTCCTTCTCAAGATTGCTGAGGCTATTTGGGGTCTTTTTGGTTACATATAAATTTTTGAAATACTTATTCTAGATCTATAAAATATGTCATTCATATTTTAATAGGAGTTTAATTGAATCTATAGATTTTTTTTGGGTAGTATGGACATTTTAATGATGTTAATTCTTACACTCCACAAACATGATGTATGTTTCCATTTATTTGTATGTTCCTCTATTTCCAAGTATAGGTCTTCTAAATCCTTGTTTAATTTCATTCCTAGGTACTTTATTTATTTTTCTTGTTGCTATAGTAAATGAAAATTTTTCCCCTTGTCTTTCTTTTTGATACTTGATTGTTGGTACACAAAAATGCCATCAATTTCTGAACATTGATTTTGTATCTAGCCACTTTTGTAAATTCACTTATAAGGTTGAGTAGTTTTTTGGTGGAGTTTACAGGGTTTTCTATGTACACTATCATGTCATCTGCAGACAAAGACAGTTTTACTTCCTTCTTCCAATTTGGATGCCTTTTATTTTTTCTTCTTGTCTTATTGTTGTGGCAAGAACTTCCAGTGTTATGTTGAATAAGAGTGGTGAAAGTGGACTCCATTGTCCTGTTCTTAATCTTAAGGGAAAAACTTTCAGTTTTTGCACATTGTGTATGATGTTAGCAGTAGGTTTCTCATATATGGCCTTTATTATGGCCTCATATATGGCCTTTGTTATGTTGAAGTTTCCTAACTTTATTGTCACTTTGCTGAATGTTTTATTCATAAGTGGGCACTGGACTTTATCAAATGCTTTTTCTGCATTTACTACTATGATTATATAATTTGTGTCCTTCATTTTGCTTATGTGATATATTACATTTATTGATTTGCAAATATTGTATCATCCTTGTATCCCTGGATTAAATCCTACTTGATTGTGATTATATATATATGGAAAGAGAGAGAGAGAGAGAGAGGATCTGGATTGCCAGTATATTTTGAGGATTTTAGCATCTATGTTCATCAGAGATATTGGCCTGTAATTTTCTTTCTTTGTTGTGTCTTTATGTGATTTTGGAATTACGGTAATACTAGCCTCATAAAAAAGTTTGGGAATCTTCCCCCTTCTTGAAATTTTTTGAAATAATTTGAGAAGGATAAGAGTTATTTCTTTATTGAATGTTTGGTAAACTTCACCTGTGAAGCCATCCAACTGAGGGCTTTTGTGTGCTGAAAGTTTTTTGATTACTGCTTTTATTTCACTAGTTGTTATCTGTTTATCGAGGCTTTCTGGTTCTTAATTCAGTTTTGGAAGATTATTTGTTTCTAGAAATTTATGCATTTCATCTAGGTTGTCTGATTTCTTGACATATATAGTTGTTCACAGTAATTTACTACAATCCTTTGTATTTCTGTGCTATCAGTTGTTACTTCTCTTCTTTCATTTCTGATTTTATTTATTTAGGTCCTCTCTCTTTTTTTTTTTTTTGGATGAGTTTGCTTAAAGATTTGACAGTTTTGTTTATTTGTTTAAAGCTTAATCTCCTGGATTCATTGATTTTTTAATTGTTTTTTATCTGTATGTCATTTCCTTCTGCTCTGATCTTTTTTTGTCTCCTCACTCTGGGCTTTGTTTTTTGTTTTTCTAGTTCTTTTACATGTAAGATTAGGTTGTTTATTTCAGATTTTTCTATCTTTTTTACATAGGCTTGTATTGCTCTGAACTTTCTCTCAGGAAGGTCTTCACTGTGTTCCATAGGCTTTGTGTTGTTTTGTGTACATTTTCACTTGTTTTCAGGTACTTTTTGATTTCTTCCTTGATCTCATTATCAACCCATTCATAATATAATAACATATTATTCAGTGTCCATGTATTTGAATGTTTTTGAATATTGTCCTTGAGGTTATTTTCTAGTTTTAACTATTGTGATCCAAGAAGATGCTTGATATGATTTTAATATTCTTGAATTTGTTGAAGCTTGTTTTGTGTACTACCACATTTTCTGTCTTTGAAAATGATTCATATGCTTGAACAATGATTAAAATAAAATTAAAAAAAGAAAATGATTCATATGCATTTGAAAATAGTGTATATTTTGCTTCTTTGGTGTAAAATGCTCTGTAAATATCAATTAAGTCCATTTCATCTATGGTCTCTTTCAATGCCAGAAAATCCTTAGTGATTTTTTGGTTGGAAGATTTTTCCATTGTTGATAGTGGGGTGATAAAAATCACCTATGATGATTGTATTACTGTCAATCTCCTTCTTAAAGTCCTCCAAGATTTTCCTTACATATTTAGGTACTCCAATGTTGGGCACATATATGTTTACAAGGTTTATATCCTCTTATTGGACAGGTCCCATTAGTGTTATAAACTGACCTTCTTTATCTCTTGTTATGGCCTTTGTTTTGAGGTCTGTTTTGTCTCATATAAGCATTGTTACCCCAGATTTTTTTTTTCATGTCCATTTGCTTGGAATATTTTTCTACCCCTTCACTTTCAGCCTGCGTAGATCTTTTGTTCTCAGTTGGGTCTCTTGTAGACAGCATATATGAGGGTCATGTTTTATTATCCATTCAGACACATTATTTATTTTGATTGGAGCATTTATCTCATTTTCATTTAAGGTTATTAGCGAGTGGTATTTATTCATTGCTATTTTTTCCCTCTCATTCTCTCTTTTCCTTAATCTTCTAAAAGCAGTTTCTTTAGCATCTCTTGAATTGCTGGTTTGATGAAGATGTATTCTGTTGAAAAATCAGCTGATAGCCTTATCAGAGTTTGCTTGTATGGTACTGGCTGTTTCTCCCTTGATGCATTTAAGATTCTCTCTTTGTCTTTCAATTTTGTCATTTTTATTGTGATATGTCTTGGAGTGGGCCTCTTTAGGTTAATCTTGATTGGGTCTGTCTGTGCTTCCTGAACTTGCATGACTTTTTCCCTGACAAAGTTAGTGAAGTTTTCCATCATTTTTTCAAACAGTTTTCTATCCCTTGTTCCTTTTCTCTCCTTCTGGTATCCCTTTGATGTCAATATTGTTATGTTTCATGTTTTCCTGCAGCTTCCTTAAACTATCTTTGTTTCTTTTGACTGTTTTTTCACTCTGTTGCTTTGATTGGGTTTTTTTTCACCTTGTCTTCCAACTCACTGATTTGATCCTCTGCTTCATCTAGCCTGATTTTAATTCCTTCTAGTGTATTCTTCATTTCAGATATTATATTCTTCATTTTCTTGTGGTTCTTTTTCATAGTTTCTATGTCCTTCCTCATGCTGATGTAATTCCATACTAAGTTCCTTGTAGTTCTCACTAAGCTCTTTGAGCATTCTTATAATCATTACTTTGAACTCTATGTATGATAAATTGCTTGTATCAATTTCATTTAGGTTTTTTTCTGGGGATTCCTCCTTTCCTTTCAATTGAAGGTTATTATTATTTTTTTTTTGTCTCTCAGTTTTGGGGAAACTTTTTTGTTTGTTTTTGCATGTTAGATTGATCTGCTTTGACTCTCTTCATGGAGTGGCCTTTTGTGGTAGGAGACCTGTGACACTCAATGATGCAATCTCCTTTGGCTCCTGAGATTGATGCTCTAGAAATGCCCTTTTTGTAGTTCATGTGGGCACTCTTGTTGTAATTGGGTTTTGGTTGTTGTTGGCTCATTGTTGGTGGGCTCCCCCCACAGGAACTACCATAACAGAGCAAAACAACCCAGCAAACAAAAAGAACATCAGCAAAAATACCTTCCAACCACTACCACAATATCAACAACAAATGAGCTTATATTAATAAGGTGGAAAGATACTAAAAATATTTTTAAAAATCTTTTTTTAGATTTTATTTATTTATTTTTAGAGAGGGAAGGGAGGGAGAAAGGAGAGACAGAGAGAGACAGAGAGAGAGAGATACTTCAATGTGTAGTTGCTGGGGGTGTGGCCTGCAACCCAGGCATGTGCCCTGACTGGGAATTGAACCTGTGATGCTTTGGTTCACAGCCAATGCTCAATCCACTGAGCTATGCCAGCCAGGGCAAGAAAGATACTAAAAATATTTTTAACGGAGAAATGAATAAGAGGTGACTAATGGAAGAAAAATGATTTTGAGTAAGTGGAGGGAGGAGAAGCAATAAGAGTTTGGAATAGAAAGAAGTTGAAGAAAAGGAGAATATAACATCTACAATGTAAGTAAAATAGATAAGGAAGAGAGCAAAATGGAGTAAGAAAAGGAAGAAAAATAGGAAGCAAACTGAAGAAAAACCACCACCATGGCAATATCCACAGCAAATGAGCAAATATTAGTAAAGGTAGACAGGGAGTAATATTATAAGAAAAGAAAAAGAAAAAAATAGGAAAAACTTGTGAGATGTCTAAGGGAAAGAAAAATAATTTGGAGAAAATAGAGGGAGGAGAAATAATAAATGTAATAGTTAGAAACTAGTCTGTGAACAGGACAAAATAAAATTTAAAATGAAAATTAGATGACAGGAGGAAAATGAAATGGGGTAGGACATGGAAGCAGTAAAACATGAGATGTAAAATAAAAAAATAGAGAAAAACTTGGAATAAAATTGAAGAAATGCAATGCAACCAAAATATCAATGTCAACTGAGCAAATATTAATGAAGGTGGAAAGAGAATTAGGATATTTTAAGAAGGGAAAAAGAATGTGAGATGACTAATGGAGACAAGGATGGTTTTGAGAAGATAAAGGGAGAAGTAGTAGTAGGAGTGAAGAATAGAAACAAGGCATGGAAAGGGAAAAATGAAATTTAAAACAAAAACAAGAAAGGGGAAAATGAAGGTGAAACCATATAAGAAAAGAGAGAAATATGAGATTTGAAATAAAACTAAAATAAAAATAACAAAAATAAAAATAATGTATAAAAATGAAATAAAACAAAAAACAATGAGATGACTGGAACAAAACTGAAGACAATGAAACAATGTTAAAAAGCTATGCAGAAGAAAAATAACACAAATAATGAAAAGAACAAGGTGAGATTTGTCTAAGCAGAGTTTAGTGTTTGTTTGCTACTGTTTTTTCCTTCTGGATCCATCTCTGGTAATGTCAGATTGTGTCCCAGTTTAGCTTTCAGCAGCTTGTTTGAGGCTATGAATTCACAGTCTGTGGCTGTCTCCTTCAGGCTTGGCTGGTCCTTGCTTTTCTGCCCTGCTAGCTGTTTATCAGCACAAGGCCCAGGGATGATTTATCACAATTCTGACAGCACTGCATGTACCACCTCCACCTGCCTCTAGAGGGGGCTTCTGGTATAACTGAGAGGGTGAGATCCATGGTTCACTCCTGGGAGGCTCCGTTCATTCTGCATGAAGTGGTGGGTGTTTTCCTCATCCAGGCACCACACATCTTGTTTCTGCCCCAGATTATTTTTAATAATGTGTAATTTCTGATAAATTTCCTGTCTGTTTCATGTGAGAGGACAGTATGTGTAAAAGTGTCAGCTCCTTCCTGCTTGGCACTGATGGTAGCTCTGTTGTAAGAGCTGAGGCTGGGTGGGGCCCTGAATACCTCTTGTGGGGCCAATTTCTGATCTCTCTGCTCTGCTGTTTACAGTGGAATAGGGCCTGAGGGAGAGCCAGCATGGCATCTAATAAAAGTTCATGTCAGGGTCCTTCGGAGATTCCGTTCCTTTCCTTTGTGGGTATGTGCCCAGCAGGGGGTTCTTGAGCCTGGCCTTACTGTTCTGTGGAGTTTGCAATCCTGCAGATGGGGGTTGAGCATGCCTTCCTCTTCCCAGGCATTTGTGCTCCATGGTGTGAGTGGCGCTGCCTGGCTGAAAAGAATCTCAGGTGCTCAGCTCTTGCCCCTCAAGTTCATAGCCCACTGCTTTCACAAAAGGCTAGGACCCAAACATCTGTTCTGTACACAAACCCCCTGCTCACCAGCCACACTGACTGGGGCCCAGAAATCCCTTCACTGTGCAGCCTTCTACTCTTCCTGGCCTGCTAGACTCAGTGGGCATGAACTGTGCTACCAGTTTGGCCTCTGTGCTGTCAGGGAAGCTGTGCATACCTGTGGCATCCCTGCCCAGCTAGGTCTCAGCTTTGCTCTTTAAAAAAGTCCCTATGTGGTACTCATACTGAAGCACCAAGCAACTGCCTGTATCCCCATGCACTCTAACTCCCCAAAAGGCAAAAAGTCTCTCTTTGTCAGAGCTGGCCACAGCCTGCTGGTGCCTCCAACAGTTAGGATATCGAATTTCTCTGTTGAACTCTCCCAGATGGCATCGCAGCTATGGACATGCTACTAACTGTGATTGTACAGCCTGAGTCTCCTAGACTCCATATATCCTCCCAAGTCTCTCCTGAGTAGGGTTGGGGGTTCTGTGTGTGGGACCAGGGCAATCCCCACTCTAGGAGGAGCAGAAACTACTAAGCTGCATTTTCTGTCTGTTCTCTTCCCTGCTGTAGGTGCCTCAAACAGGGTATTTCCCCTTCAAGTTATAAAATCTCTTTCTGGATGATGCAAAGCATCTTCTGTACTCTTTGGCTTCAAAAATTCACTGTCAAGTGCTGGAAATAGCGTAAGCGCCCATCTTAGATGAATGGATCAAAAAACTGTGGTATATTTACACAATGGAATGCTACACAGCAGAAAGAAAGTAAAATAACCTAGTTGTTCAAAGACAAATACCATATGATCTCACTTTAAGAGAAATCTAATGAACAAAATAAACTAATGAGCAAAATAGAACTAGAGACATGGAAACATGGAACAGACTAACAGCAGACAGAAGAGACAGGGGAAGGGGGCCATTGTGAAAAGAAAAGGAAGGGACTAGTCAAAGAACATATATAAATGATCTATGAACATGAACAACAGTATGGGGATTAACTGTGGGAGTCGGGGTTGACCTGAGTGGAGGGCAAAAGGGAAAAATTGGGACAGCCATAATAGAATCACAATAAAAAATTCATATCAGTTAAGATTATGTTGATTGTTCGGGTTACTTGTTGAAAGATCAGCTGAAAATTTATGCTGGGTTCATGAGCAAGTGGACTCAGTTTCCACCTGCTCAGCCACCATCTTATCCTCCCTGAATATTACTCTTTTGTAGGTATAGATCACATGTTGTTTATCTTTCACCCACTGATGGACACTGGGTTGCTTCTAACTTTTGGCTATTGTGAATAATGTTGCTGTGAATATTGGTGTACAAATATCTGTTCAATTCTTTGCCTTTAATTCCTTTGAGCTGAATTATATTCTAATTTTATTTTTTTGAAGAGCTGTATACTTTTATTTTTAAAGCAATGGCAGATACCAAATGTGGAGACCATCTCAAAGTGTTTGCAGAATGCACGATCTCTGATGCTCCTGTAATTAAGTAGCATGTGTAGAGAGAAGCAATCTGTGTCTCAAAACTGTAGTGTATGAGGCTCCTTGCTGTTCATAATCAGAAAATTTGGTGGAAAAAAAGCAATTAGTAACTATGATTTTTAAGAAAGATAAAAAGGAAAATATTTTCACAAAAATATAAGCTTCAGTTATGGTTTACAGTTAGAGTAGTAACATTATGGTTTTTAAAATATTTTCTAAAGAATCAATGATTGACCATGTATGTGTGCTTTAAAATGAGTTACTGAAAATGATACTGTCAATATAAGGCTGTATTTTTGTAGGAAGTTCAATTAAAGCAAGACTGAACTATTCCCCTCAATATTGTATTTGCTCACTCTCATTTGACACCATCACCATATTTACCTTTTTCTCATGTTTCTTTTCTAACTTGGTGCTTTATTTAGGTCAAATCTCCTTTCTTCAGTTGCACAAGCAGAAACCCACTGAGAAGGAAGAACTAAATAAAAACACAGAGGACCTTCATTTACATAGCTAGAGAAGTCTCAAGAGCAAGCATATACAAATAAAAGTGATTGTCACTTTAAAGTAAAAAGGTATCATCTTAGAAAACTTGAAATGGTGGAATACTAGGCAAATGATTGGGGAATGGCGGTCTATAATTTTTTAATTATAAATATTAGTTATCAAATTATCAATGATAAAGTGGCAATGGCATTGTGAGCTCCAACTTTTCCAACCTGAGGAATTGGAAAGAACATCATTGTCCTCATTCTACAGTTGAGCAGCCAGAGACTTTGCAGTCCCATAGCTGGTAGCTGCAAAGTTAGAGATAGAAGGAAGTGAGACTTTTTAAAAGCCTACCCAAAAGAACAAATTGACTATTTATCATTCATTAGTATGTGACTAAAAATGATTTTTGCAGGTGCTTTCACATTTTGTTCTTCATGCTTCTGTGTGATGGTTTGACTTTTTCTCTGCTCCTATCATTCTATCTAGATGAGATACCTAGTCCACATCTGAGGTTTTCAGAATTTTAGCCATTGTACATGGATCCCTCCATGGTACATTTTCAGTTCCTCCTAATTAACCATTCATTTTCATTCTCTCTCTCTCACCCTCATTTCTGTGACCCTTTGTTCTATATTATCGAATTGATATTTTACTCTAATTGTTTAAATCTTGATAACGGTCTTTTTTAGGGTATCATGGTTTGAAATTTCCTTACTTTTAGAGCTCCTAACAGTAGTTGTTTAGTGGGTATTTAATGACTTAAAAGAACGATTTTGAAAAGAAGCCAATGAGAAAGACATTGAGAATTGTAACTAGCATTCAATCCTCTAACGTTGTATGAGAAAAATTAAAGTCTCTGCCAGATTATCTAAATGTATTACTAAGTTCCATTTCATGAATAAAAATTCAATTTTTACAACAAAGGTTATGAAGTCTACTTACCCCAAAGTCCTTATGCCACTTACTTTTTCTGTAAGTATCACAGTATCTCTATCCTTCTAGGACATAAATGATTTTAGAACCACTTTCATGTCTTAAATGTGGTCTTCATAGCAAGGCCTTTCCTGCACTCCCTGCCTGAAAGGAGAAGCACTAGTCCCTTGAGGCCCCCTGCCCTCTCCCAGCTTCATTATCCCTCTCTCCGTCTACTGAATCTTTTCCACTTTTACATGTTTCTCTCTTTTTATTTTTGTTTTTTATTCGATATCTGTGAGATGCAAAGTGAATTAAAATAAGGATTTATTTTTCTGTTTTGTTTATAGCATCATGGGTGTTCCATAAGTATGAATGAATGAGTGAACATCTTTTTATTCATTCCTCCTCTGTATTATAAATCCATCTTAATACTAACCATGGCTGATTTTTTCTGCATAAAATGTGGTAAATTAATTCTCTTTCCATCACTAAAGTAATGTTGAATTAGTGAAACTATCTTCTGTTTAGCTACTGTATTCCTTTGTCAAAATATTTTGATACCAAAGGTATCATCTTTTTAAATGCTAAGAAAACAGAGTTAGCTCCTTACTCCAACCTTGGGGTAATACTCAGCTTGATTTTAAATCAAATTAAATGGCTGTTTTGTTTATGAGGGCTTTAAGGTCCCCTTTCTCCTAAGATCACTTTTATTCTGTTCTGGACTATTTCTCAGTATTCTAGGTAGATAATCCTCTCACATGCTTTGTCTTCCATTCCTTTTCTACTCAAACATATTATTTCTATCATTTCAAATACTTTCATCCTAACTTTCCAACCAAACCTCTACTATCCCTGCCTTCCCACCTAGCCAAGGGCCATTTCAACTGAACATGTGTGGTCCAAAGTTAACTGATTGTATTCACATTAACCACGAATTATCTATGCCACTGTGTCATTCAATAATACATACTTTTCTTGGTAGCCACCAAGAACCTATTGAGTCCTAGGCATTAGCTGGGTTTCAAAATAATAAATAACAAAGTCCCTGACAACTTGAATTTATAATGAAATTTCAATTTCTTTTTTTCTTTTTTCTTTTTTATTGTTGTTTAAGTAAAGCCGTCTCCATTTTCCCTACTTTCCCAGCACTTTTCCCTGCCCCACCCACTCCCACCTCCCATCCTTAATCCCTCCCCCATGGCTTTGTACATGGGTCCTTTATACGTGTTCATTGATGATCCTTCCCTTTGTTTCTCCTATTATCCCCCTCCCCTGCTCTGGTTACTGTCAGTTTGTCCTTAATTTCAATGTCTCTGGTTATATTTTGCATGCTTATTTGTTTTGTTAATTAGATACCACTTATAGGTGAGATCACATGGTATTAGTCTTTCACCTCCTGGCTTGATCCACTCATTTATGGTTGGAGACTTAGGTTGCTTCCAATTCCTTATTTCTGCTTTCTCATGAGGTAGTTAGTATATACCATATAAACACACTGTGTGTCATGCACCAACTATGAAACTTAAAGTAAGGAGGCTGGCTCAGGTATGACTCGAGGCCTTAGTTTTTGTGAGCTAGAGGCAGTTTTGACTTTCTTGTATATATGCATATATATCTGTGTATGTGTAAATAATACATACTTTCCTTATTTGCATGTAAACATAAGGCTTGGGCTGTATTCTTGCTTACCTTTCTAGCTTCATATCTTTTCATTTTTCCATATTCTTAAGAAGAGTAGGACTCTTAAGATTTGGGAAGAGACTTTATTGCTGGCAAGTCACTGTGATTGATCTTGGTATGAGGAGAAATTAATTACAGAAGTGAGAAGCTTTATAATAAGTTTTAAGTACCACCTTTACCTGGTATTTCCTTTGCAATAATATGAAGACATTTTCATAACTGTCATGTTACTACCCAGTCAGGCCATGCCAATAAGATTAAGTTACCTGGTCAACCAGAAACACTTTTAGGCTTTGAATTAATATTTAAAACACAAAGTGTGGCCCCATATTGAGGAAGCTACAAAAGTCTTAAATATTCAGTTAGCAAAGCATAATCTATTTCTCTGAAGGTGAGGCAAGGTTCTGTGGCAACCTTTTCAAAATGCTGAGAAGTCCTTCAGGCCTGATCAGTGTGTGTGCATGTGGGTGCTTCTGTGTATTTGTGTGTCTGTGCATGCACATGCTCATGCAAGCAAAACCCATTCTTTCCACAGTCATCAATGTCCTGCTATTAAGTCTGTCCACCCCCACCTCCACCATGCTATCTAAGTACATTCTTTGAGAAACACAGAATAGAAGTATCAGAAAGCTTGGAGGAAAAGGTGCGTGACTGTGAAGGGCACGCTGAATAAACAAATAGTCACAATCAACTGGATCAATAATCATAGATAAAGTTGAGCCTTTCAAGTTGCAAGAAAAATAAGAGTGCTAGGATTTCTATCATATTTATATATTTCTTGGCTGGTTTAACTTTTGTTTAATTTGTTGGTGTATCCTATTTTTAAAAAGTTTTTTTAGCCTTGGCTGCTGTGGTTCAGTGGATTGAGCTCCAGCCTGTGAACCAAAGGGTCATGGGTTTGATTCCGAGTCAGGGCATATGCCTGGGTTGCAGGCCAGGTTCCCAGTAGGGAGCTCGTGAGAGATAACCACACATGGATGTTTCTCTCCCTCTCTTTCTCTCTCCCTTCTCCTCTCTCTAAAAAATAAATGAATGAATAAATAAATCTTTTAAAAAACTTAAAAGTTTTTAAAGATTAATTCTTTTTTTAATTCATTTTTAAAAAAATCATATTTTTCAATTTAGTTACATAAACTTTAATTGTTATGGAAAAGATGACTCAGATGGCCTGGGAGTTTGTGAAGTGGGGTTTATTCATACATGTGGACCCAGAGGAGATAAGATCCAAACTCTGGGCCCCGAGTCTAACCTGGGGCTTGCTTATATACTCTGTTACAAAAGCGAAAGAGGAGGGGGGAGCAGCTGCTGAAAGCAAGCACACAGAAGTGGAAGTGAAGGTTAGTGTTTTGGCCTTCAGATAACTGCTTATCTGGAAAGACTGCCGTCTGGGAACAGCTGCTGGTCGGCTCCTGCCTAAGAATGGCTACTGTTTAGCTATGTCCCATTACATAATCACTGACAAAGGCCTTTAAATTTTCTGCTATTTTTTTGATGGTGTATAGGGGTGAAATACTACCTGAATGGCCATGTGTATTTTTTTAACCTCCTTTCTTTATAAGAGAAATATCTCAACTTTGAAATTCTCAAAAATTATCTTTTGGCACTTTCTTTTTCCTATCCCTAAGGATTTTGCTGTATTTATTATTCGTATCATATGAAAAATGATACCTTCCTTCCCATTTAGAGCATAAAAAATGCACAAAACCAAAATCTGTCCATAGAGCCTGGATTACATGGGATGAAATCATAATTTCTATTAGTTCAATTACATTAATGAGGTTAATGATTCTTGATAATGCAATGTCTAATGTTGTGTGATTAAAGAAGTACAGATCAACCTCCATGTTATTTCTTCTTACTCCTTAAAAATAGTTCCTATGCCCCTTCCTCCTACCAACACATATTCATTAATAGTACCATACAAATAATCAACAGTTGAGAGCATTTTAGTATCATTTCATTTACTAATTAAGTATCATTATGATTAAGTCCAAAAAGATAAGTTAATATAGATAGCCAGAATGTTAATAACATAAAATTTGATTTATGACAGATAAGTTTTGTGTTGTATAAGATGGTGTCAGTCATATCTTCAGAACTGCTAAAACTTAGTTTATTTTTAATTAAAATATTTTTGATGATTCTGCATACATCTCAGACTATCTAATTTTAGTTTATTGAATAAGTTGAATAAATATTGATCTCATTCATAGGGTTCTTTTGTTTTTTTAAATTACTTTATTATTGTTCAATTACAATTGCCTGCATTTTCTCCCCACTGCTCCCCCCTACCCCAGCCAAACTCACCCCCCTCTCTTGCCTCCTCCCTCTCCCTTGGTTTTGTCCATGTGTCCTTTATAGTAGTTCCTGAAAACCCTTCTCCCCAGAGTCCCCTCACCCCTCCCCTCTGGCTATTGTTAGATTGTTGTTAATTTCCATGTCTCTGGTTACATTTTGTTTGCTTTTTTTCTTTTGTTGATTATGTTCCAGTTGAAGGTGAGATCATATGGTATTTGTCTGTCACTGCCAGGCTTATTTCACTTAGCATAATGGTTTCCAGTTCCATCCATGCTGTTGCAAAGTACCCTTCTTTCTCTCTGTTGCATAGAATTCCATTGTGTAAACATACCATAGTTTCTTGATGCACTCATTTGCTGATGGGCACTTAGGTTGCTTCCAGTCCTTGGCTACCGTAAATTGTGCTGCTATGAACATTGGGGTGCGTAGGGTCTTCTGGATAGGTGTTTCAGGCTTCTTAGAATATAATCCTAGCAGTGGAATTTCTGGGTCAAAAGGCAGTTCCATTTTTAGTTTTCTGAGGAAATTCTATACTGTTTTCCATAGTGGTTGTACCAGTCTGCATTTCCACCAACAGTGCACTGGGGTTCTTCTTCTCCAAATCCTCTCCAACACTTGTTTGTTAATTTGTATATGATGGCCATTCTGACTGGTGTGAGGTGGTATCTCATTGTGGTTTTAATTTGCATCTCTCTAATGACTAGTGATACTGAGCATCTTTTCATGTGTCTCTAGGCCCTCTGTATGTCCTCCTTGGAGAAATGTCTGTTCAAGTCTTGTGTCCATTTTTTAATTGGGTTGCTTTTCTTCTTAGAGTGGAATCATGTAAGTTCCTTGTATATTTTGGAGATTAAACCCTTGTCTGAGGTATCAGTGGCACATACATTTCCCCATAAGGTTGGCTCTCTTTTTTATTTTAATATTTTTTTTAGCCATGCAGAAGCTTTTCATTTCGATGAGATCCCATTTGTTTATTCTTTCCTTTATGTCCTTTGCTCTAGGGGACATATCAGTGAACATATTGCTGCATGAAATATCTGAGCTTTTCCTGCCTATGTTCTCCTCTAGGACTTTAATGGTGTTGTGGTTTATATTTAAATCTTTTATCCACCTTGAATTTATTTTTGTGTATGGTGTAAGTTGGTGCTCAAGTTTCATTTTTTGCATGTAGTTGTTCAGCTCTCCCAACACCATTTGTGGAAGAGACTATTTTTACTCCATTTTATGCTTCTGCCCCTTTTGTCGAATATTAATTGACCATAGAGACTTGGGTTTATTTCTGGGCTCTCCGTTCTGTTCCATTCGTCTATGTGCCTGTTGTTATGCCAGTACCAGGCTGTTTTAATTACAGTGGCCTTGTAATAGTGTTTGGTATCAGGTATTGTGATCCCCTCTACTTTGCTCTTTTTTCTCAAAATTGCTGCAGTTATTTGGCGTCATTTATAGTTTCATATAAATTTTTGAAGTGTTTGTTCTATGTCTGTGACATATGCCATTGGTTCTTCAATAGGTATTGCATTGAACCTGTAAATTGCTTTGGGTAATATGAACATTTTGATGATGTTAATTCTTCCGATCCATGAACACGGTATATGTTCCCATTTGTTTGTGTCTTCCTTGATTTCTTTCTTCAGTGTTGTGTAGTTTTCTACATACAGGTCTTTTACCTCCTTGGTTGGGTTTATTCCTAGGTATTTTATTTTTCTTGTCACTATACCAAATGGGATTTTTTTCGTGATTTCTACTTCTGTTGTTTCATTGTTGGTATACAAAAATGCCTTTGTTTTCTGGATATTGACTTTGTATCCTGCTGTTTTGCCAAATTCATTTACTAGGTCAAGCATTTTTTTTTTGCGGAGTCTATAGGATTTTCTATGTACACTATGATGTCATCTGCAAACAATGACAGCTTTGTTTTCTCCTTTCCAATTTGGATGCCTTTTACTTTTGCCCATTTTTTAATTGGGTTGTTTGTTTTCCTGGAGTGGAGTTGTATGGATTCTTTTTATATTTTGGAGATCAAACCCTTGTCCAAGGTATCATTGGCAAATACGTTTTCCCATATAGTTGGTTCTTTTTTCATTTTAATGCTGTTTTCTTTAGCCATGCAGAAGCTTTTTAATTTGATGTGGTTCCATTTGTTTATTCTCTCCTTTATGTTCCTTGCTTTAGGGGACATATCCATGAAGATGTTGCTGCATGGAATGTCTGAGATTTTCCTGCCAATGTTTTCCTCTAGGACTTTTATGGTGTCATGATTTATATTTAAGTCTTTTATCCACCTTGAATTTATTTTTGTGTATGGTGTAAATTGGTGATCCAGTTTCATTTTTTTGCATGTAGCTGTCCAGCCCTCCCAACACCATTTGTTGAAGAGGCTATTTTTACTCCATTTTATGCTTCTTCCCTTTTTGTTAAATATTAATTGACTGTAGAGACTTTGGTTTATTTCTGGGCTCTCTTCTGTTTCATTGGTCTATGTGCCTGTTTTTATGCTAGTACTAGGCTGTTTTGATTACAGCAGCCTCATTCATAGGGTTCTGGGATTTCTAAATTTTTACTTTTTAAATAATTTGATTTTGTATTTGCACACTTTGGTAAAAAATGATTTGAGAGTTCACCCATATAAAACTTCTTTAATTTTCATGGCGATTTCTAACGACACCTAAAACTTCCTCAATACATAGAGAAAAAATTTACTTATCATGCTCCTTTAGCCATATAATCTGTTTTCTAAGGGGGGAAAGACCCAATTTTAAGCAAAGCAAACTGTTGTGACCATAACTCAATTGAGCAGATAATAATTTATCAGCCATAATTATATCACAAAAAGTAACATTGGCTCCAATATTATAATGTTTTAAATGCATTTTACTTTTCATGTTTTCTAAAATTTCTGGAGCTCTTTTCTGTTTGGAAAAACCATATGTAGAAGGTAAATCTCTACAAATGGATTTGGTGGGAGAACAATATGGCTTGTAAGAGTACACACAATCTTTATAAGCTTGTAAACCAATTTCCCAAACTTAGAAACACAAGACTCTTTAAAACTTTAAAAAACAAAATTTTTGCCCTGATTATTGTGGCTCACATCACTGGTTTGATTGCAGTTTCCATTCCTAGTAAGGGCATACATGTGAGGAAGGTGATGACGGTTCTCTTGTACATCAGCGTTTCTCTCCCTCTCCCTCCTTTCTCCTGTCTCTAAAAATAAATAAATAAAATCTTTACAAATTAGGTAAGAGATTTGCCTTAAATAGTTTTTACTTTAAAGTAATATATTTCTTGCCATGAATTTTTACAAATCTTGATATAAAATTTTACAATTCAAATCATGCACAGGTCCTGGTTTGCAGATACTTTTTCTGAATTATATTTTCATATCACATGATGATAAAATGCTCTGTTGTTTCCATACTCCTTCATTAGCACAATATCTTGACTCCCAGTGAACTATTATAGAGACTAAAAAAAAGAGAGAGAACACCTTACTTTTATTTGAAAAAGTTTTCAAATAATACAAATAGGGCCCTGGCTGGTGTGGCTAAGTGGATTAAGCACCAGTTGGTGAGCCAAAGAGTCACGGTTCATTTCCCAGCTAGCACACATGCCTGTGTTTTGGGCTAGTTCCTCAACTGGGGGTGTTTGAGAGGCAACTAATGTATGTATCTCTCACACATCAATGTTTCTCTTTCTTTCTTTCCCTCTCTCTAAAAATAAAGTCATTAAATTAAAAAAAAAATACAAGTAGGGGAAAAATGTCAAAGAATCCAGCCTACAATATAGATCAACCAGAGATGACTACAAAATTATGTATATCAAATAACAAAGAGCTTTGCAAATGTCAACATGAACAGAAATGTGTGTGCAAAAGGATGAATCTGAAATCTGTTAAAAGAGTTCAAGATAGTGGAGTGGTTGGATATTACATTCCCCAAAGGACCATATCAAAATAGCAACTAAAATACAGAACAGTCAACCTGAATGACCATCTGAAGACTTGAAGACTAGCCAAATAGAAATCTTATAGCTAAGGATTTATGGAGGAACTGGGATCCAGACTGGTAGAATTGGCAGAGACAGAAAAGGGACTGGCTCCACACCCATGCATAGCAGGAAAGAATACAGAGGGATATCTTAGCTGAAGAGGTTCCTTCTGGAGGAATGAGGAGCCTTAGTCCCAAACCAGAGTCCCTAGCCCAGAACTAAAGAAAGGAAGAGAAGCCCACCCAATATCTGGCTGGGAAAATTTGCAGGGATTCCACATGCTTTGATGAGAAGGGGATGGCTTTCTTGAAGGGCCATCAGAATCTGTCATGTCATTCACCCTGGGCTCTAGCAGAAGGATGGTGGGTTACAGTAGACTGGACTCATAAAGGGAAAAATTGAGTGTCATGGCTGTGGGGAGAGGGTTAGGGTGACAACAGTGAATATCCCTGTGCTGGATGCCTCTCCCACGCCTACCATGGACACCATCTTTCTTGAGTAGTTTATCCCTCTCCACACATCAGCCTAGAGAGCGGCAATAGCCCCTTCCTGCCAGCTCTTAAAAGGTTCCACCCTGCAGGAATTGCTTCCTGTGGACAGGTTTCTGGCAAACTCCAGCCTGGCCTGCAGTGTGTCCCTTATTAAGGATCCTTCAGGAAGGTTCTAATAGTCTCAAATAGTGCCAGAATCACAGGGGAAGAGACTGAGTTTTGGGGCTGGAAGGGATAACTGTTTTCTCCCAAACACTTCAGTGTTGCCTCTGTTATTGTTGAGAAGCCTACTCTCTACCCAGTCATATATTGGTCTTCTTTTTTCCAGTTGAACTCAGTTGGTCTCATCCTGATGCTCCCTGAGACCTTGATCTACCACAGAGGCCTAGGGATCCCAGACAAGTAGCAACTGGCCTTGGTGCATCTTGAGACTTTTGTTGTGTGGCCTCAGACCCAGCACTTGCATTGAGTTTAGATCTGTATCAACCTGGTGAATGCCACTCATTCTTACCTGGTGACTCACTGAGAACCTGAGCCTGTTACTAACCTGCCCCTAGTCTCAGAACTGATGGAAGTCAACCTTGGTACATAGCTTGGCTCCACCCATGAGGTCAAGTAGACAGAGTTACAAACTGTGGATTGCTTTGTAGCTCCTGACAGGTACCCCAAGGTCAGTTATAGACAGGGTAATTACCTGTACTGGATTGCCTCTCAAAAGGACCAGGGTCAACATACCTGGTGGTGGGCTTTAGACTACACCAGGGCATGACCCAATTACCTCCACAAGTGTCACACCTAAAGTGAGATCCAGGCAAGTGCCAAACCCTGCTGGGGCCAATTCCTCTTCATGAGGTAAGCCCTTACACATCAGCTCACACACTATGGTCAGGGTCAATTCTCATAGTCAGCCAGATTGAAGGTCAACCCACCCATGAATGTGCCAACAGCAGTCAAGACTCAGCAGAAGGGCTTACTGAACCCACAGAAAGCAAATTCCTGGAGCACTTGCCTCAAGTTATCAGGGATATTGTGTCACTGATCCACATAAGACACCTATTACATAAAGCCACCATACCAATATTGGGAGTCACATTAGATCTACATAATACATAGAAACAAATACAGAGAGGTAGTCAAAATGGGGAGACAAAGAAGCATTCACCAAAATGAAAGAACAGAAGAAACCCAGAGAAAAACAACTAAATGAAATGAAAGCAACCAAGATACCAGATCCAGAGTTCAAAACAATGGTTATAAGGATGCTCAAGGAAATTAAGGGAAAAATAGATAAAATCAGCTAGAAACCAATCACAGGGATAGTAAGCATAAAAAAAGAGCATAGAAACCACAGAAAAGAACTAGTCAGAAATTATAAATACAATACCTAAAATGAAGAATACACTAGAAAGATTCAACGTTTTAGATGAAGAGGACCAGATCAGCAATTTTCAGTACAAGATAGCAGAAAACACCCAAGCAAAGCAGCAAATAAATAAATAAAGGACAGTCTAAGGGACCTCTGGGCAAATATCAAGCATTACATCTGTATCACAAGAAAGAGAGAGAGAGAGAGAGAGCAAGAGTGGAAACACAGTCAAGAATAATGACCGAAAAGTTTCCTAACTTGGTGAAGAAAAAAGACGCACATATTAGGAAACACAGTGATTCCCAAGCAAGATTTACACAAAAAGCCCAAAAAATAATAGTTAGTTAAATATTAAATAATAATTATAATTATAATGGAAAAGGTTAAAGGCAAAGAGAGAATCTTAAAAGCTGATGGATAAACACAGTTATCTAAAAGGGAATTCCCATAAGACTGTCGTTGGATATCTCCACACAAAAATTTCAGGCCACAGGGAATTGACACAAAATATTCAAAATGATAAAAAAAGGACCTACCATCAAGACTACTCTCTCCAATAAGGCTATCATTTAAAACTGGAAAAGAGATAAAGAGCTTCCCAAAACAAGAAAATGCTGAGTTTATTACCAACTAACCAGTATTACAAGAAATAGTAAGTGGATTTCTATAAGATAAAAAGAGACATTATAAAGAATAAAGTGCCAATAAATATGTACCCATGATAATTACTTTAAACATAAATGGATTAAATGCTCCAATCAAAAGACATAAGGTAGGTAAAATAGTTGAAAAACAAGACCCATATATATGTTATTTACAAGAGACCAACCTCAGAACAAAGATACACATAGATTGAAAATAAAGGGATGGAAAAGTTATTTCATGCAAATGGGAAAAAAAAACAGCAAAAAATAAGCCAAAGCAGCAATGTTTATGCCATACAAAATAGTCTTCTAAACAAAGGCTGTAATGAGAGACAAAGAAGGCCATTGTATAATGATAAAGAGGTCAATTCAACAAGACTAAATAACTTTTGTAAACATTTATATACTCAACCTAGGAGCACCTAAATATGTAAAGTAAGTAATGATGAAAATAAGGAAAGAGATCAATAGCCATGGCTGATGTGGTTCAATTGGTTAGAGCATTGTCCCATACACTGAAAGGTTGAGGGTTCAATTCCTGGTTAGGACACATACCTAGGTTTCAGGTTTGATCCCTGGTCGGGGCATGCATTGGAAGCAACCTATAGATGTTTCTTTCTTATACCAATGTTTCTCTCTGTCTTTCTCCCAAAGCAATGAAAAAACTGTCCTCTGGTGAATATTTAAAAAAAGAAGAAAAAAGAGATCAACAGTAATACAAGCAGAGTAGGAGACTTCAATACCCCATTGGCATTATGGATAGAGATTCTAGACAAAAAAAAAAAAAAAATCAACATGGAAACTGTGGACCTAAATGACACATTAGACCAGTTGGGTTTAATTGATATTTTTAAAGTGTTATATCCAAAAACTAGGTATACATTTTCTCACATATGCATAGAACATTTTCCAGTATAGACCACATTTTAGGCCATAAAACATGCTGCAATAATTTAAGAACATTGAAATCATTTCAAACATTATTTCTGACAACAAGGGTATAAAACTAGAAATCAAGTACAAGAAAATAATGGAAAACCACAGAAATACATGAAGATGAAATAACATGTTACTAAATAATGAATGGGTTCACAATAAGACCCAGGAAGAAATAAAAAGATACCTGGAGACCAATGAAAATGACAAGACAACCAAAACTCTATGGGATACAGCAAAAGCATTTCTAAGAGGGAAATTCAAAGTGATACAGGCCTACCTCAAGAAACAAGAAAAACCTCAAATTAACAATGTAGCCTTTTACCTCATGCACTGTTGGTGAAAATGCAAATTGGTACAACCATTATAGAAAACAGTATGGGGTTATCTCAAAATATTAAAAAAATAGAACTTCTTTTGACCCAATGATTCCACATTTGGGAATATAGCTAAAGAAACTCAAAACACCAATTTGAAAGAATATATTTAACCTCGTGTTTATTGCAGCATTATTTACAATAACCAAGATATGGAAGCAAGCCAAGTTCTCAACAAAAGATAAGTGGATAAAAAGTGGTAGCACATATATACAATGGAGTACTACTCAGCCATGAAAAATGAAAATTTACCTTTTGACAGCGTATATGGATCCAGAGGATAATATGCTAAGTGAGCCCTGGCTGGTGTAGCTCAGTGGATTGAGCGCGGGCTGCGAACCAGGCATCACAGGTTTGAGTCCCAGTCAGGGCACATGCCTAGGTTGCAGGCCATGGCCCCAGCAACCACACATTGATGTTTCTCTCTCTCCCTCCCTTCCCTCTCTAAAAATAAATAAATAAAATCTTTAAAAAATATGCTAAGTGAAATAAGTTACACAGAGAAGACAAAATCCATATATTTTACTTGCATATGGAATCTAAAGAAAAACAAACAAGCAAAATATAAATAGGCTCATAGTTACAAAGATCAGATTGACGGTTAGCAGAGAGAAGTGGGGTTGGGGGGCCGGGTAAAAAATAAAGGATTAAGAAGTACAAATAGTCACAAAAAATAAAGTACAGCATAGGGAATATAGTCAATAATATCATAATAACTGTATATGGGGACAGGTGGGTACTTGAAATATCAGAGGGACTACCTTTAAAATAAATATATGATTGCCTTAGCACTATACTATACACCTGAAACTCACACAGAATAAGTTTGAATGTAAAATGTAAATGAATAAACAAATTTGCAGTGTTATCAAAAGCTCTGTTTTACATAAGTGCTCATAATTTTCCTTTGCTTTGAGTTTCTGTTTTTATGAAAAATATGTTGGCATCAGAAGAAAAAAAATAGAGCCATGACATATTTCCATATTTATATAAACAACTTTCACCCTGGCTGGTGTGACTCAGTGCATTGAGCATCCACCTGTGAACCAAAGGGTTGCTGGTTCTATTTCTAGTCAGAGCACATGCCTGGGTTGTGGGTCCAGTTCCCGGGAGGAGGCATACAAGAGGCAACTGCACATTGATCTTTCTCTCTCTTTTTTTCTCCCTCCCTTCACCTCTCTCTAAAAATAAATAAATAAATTCTTAAAAAAACACAACTTCCTAATATTATTACCATTTAACTATGTTTCTACTTTCTGAAAAGTTGGCAGATGTCCTCTGCCTCCTGTGTGAGGCTTCTGCCCATGTAGACCTGATATGTTTGCCATGTGAACAAGGTGCATCAAAATGGCATCTTTGTTCTCTCCCTTTTATTTCCCTAGATGTTAGGCATCGCCACCTCCAGGGAGCTTTTAATGATGTCCCATCTGTCTGACCCTGGAAGAAGACATATTTGGAAGACAGGGAAGAGAAAAGGCTCTGTGACGATATGGAGTTGGAATGCTTTCAACCAGGTGGAGCATTTGAAATTTTAAACTGTACTGGATTGGCCTAGGATTCAATATAATGACCAGAACATCACAGGATCAGAAAAAGAGAATTTGACTATAATTGAAGCAGGGATTGGCAATCATAAAATAATTTATTTCTAACTTAGTGTGTTGAGTGTCCTTAAGAAACCAGATGCTTATCACATAATTTATGCAAAATATACTTTGGGGCTGCATCAATATGTGTTCAAGGAAAACTTACAATATGTATTCTGAGTTGTGAGATTTGGGTGGAGGGGTTGACATTGTGCTGTAATTTGGGGCCCTTAGCCATTGAAGCTTTGGGGCTTTAGAGGCCAGAGGCAGTCAGTAGGATATATGAGTCATAACTATTTGCAAGATATTGTTGCTGGTTATTGGAGAGAAAGTAGAAAGGGAAGAAAATTCATATCAGATTCTGTAGTTACATTTTACAGACTGTAGAACCAGGTCATGGACCTGGATAACTTTTATGTATAGTTTATAGTTCTTTCCTAGGTAAAAATAAGTAAAAAAATATCAGTTAAGTTCCTTTTAGTATCTCTCTTTAGTATCTTTATATGATATTTTATTAGTTGATTCAGTTCATATGAGATGAAAGACAATATTGCAATTCTACCCTCCAGAGACTAAGGAAACTCCTTGCTGGAATTAGAACATCTGGCAGAGTCCACCATATTTAATTTCTATATTTCTAACTTTGTTTTTCTTTATTTTCTCCATGTCAAAGGTTTGGATAAGAAAATATGGATTAACGTCCATCAGATAATCCAGGGAATTTTTTCTTAGAAAAATTCCATAGATAATAATGCAGTTCATTGCACCGAATTTTTGTTGCATTGATCAGGCTCCCAAGCTTCAGGATGTGAAGAGTCTATCAAATTTGTCAGGTTGTCCCACCCCTATGATAATTTTATGTTCCTCACCCATGATGACATGCTCTTCCCTGAGCTATCGGGCAAGAGATGTCACTACAAATCAGTTTTAAAAGCTGAATTGTGACATAGTGATTTTTACAATCAGCATCTCATATAATAACCTATTTTTTGTGAACATCTGAATTTACTGTAATCATTTTCCATGAGAATAAGAAGTATTACATCAGTTACCCATTTTGGTTAGAAAAAAAATATATAGTCTTCCCACCCCACTCACAGAATAATTTCCATATGAGAAAACAAATATTGTATTTTGGGTATGATAGTTAGTAATTATATAGTTCTTCTGCCTGTCTGCATGCTTTCAACATGCACTTGAGCATTAAGCAAAGAGCACAGAGGAAGACACTCAAACTAATTTGCTGATTCACAGCCTTCGAAGATCAAACACCTTCATTTGACATTGCCACTTTGTTGGAGGCCTTTTCCCTCTCCATCTAGATATCAAACCACTGCTCTGTGTTTTAAGTTTCATAGGGTCTGGATAAAAATTGCTCCTCTGGACAAGATGGAGGTGTAGGTAGATTGTCTCCTTGCATAAACAAAAGAAGGACAACAGCAATTAAAAACAACAACAAGAACTGCCATAAAATCAAACTGTATGGAAGTCCAACAACCAAGGAGTTAGGAGCTAAAGAAAAAATATTGATCCAAATTGGTAGAAGGAGTGGAGACAGCCAGCCAGGGCAGAGAGTAAACACAGCAAGGCTGTGGCTGGAGGACTGGGTGGGCAATATGGCAGCCAGTGGTCCCATATTTGCATGTGGATAAGCCAGGAGGAACCACTGGGGGGTTAGACAGACTACAAAATTTGGGATTCCAATACAGAAAAAGAAAATCTCAAAACCTCTGGGTTTAAAAACTGTGGTGGTTGCAGTGTCAGAAGAAACTCCCAGCCTCACATGAGAGTTCTTTGGAGAGACTCATAGGGTCCTAGAACATACACAAGCCCACCCTCTTGTGAATCAGCACCAGATGGCCCCAATTTGCTTGTGGGTAGTGGCAGAAGTTACTGAAAGCTGGCTGAGAGCTGAGGAATAGGCATTGTTCCCTCTCTGACCATTCCCCCACATACAGCACCACAATGCAGTTATGTGGGTGGCTCCACCCTGGTGCATACCTAAGGCTCTGTGTTTTAAGAGCTCTGCCCCTTATGATGTAACAGGTCCACTGAGGGAAAGAAATATGGCCCAAATGAAAGAACAGATCAAAACTCCAGAAAAACACCTAAGCAATGAAGAGACAGCCAACCCATGAGATGCACAGTACAAAACACTGGTAATGGATGCTCACAGAAGTGGTTGAAAAATAGAGGTCACAAAACAGAGGAAGAAGTGAAGGTTGTGCAACATGAAATAAAGAAAAATATACAAGGAACCAACAGTGAAGAGAAGGAGACTGGGACTCAAATCAATGATTTGGAGCAGAAGGAAGAAAGAAACATTCAACCAGAACAAAATGAAGAAATAAATTTTAAAAAATGAGGTGAGGCTTAGGAAACTCCAGGACAACTTTAAACATTCCAATATTCAAATCATAGTGATGCCAGAAGGAAAAGAGGAAGAGCAAGAAATTGAAAACTTAGCTGAAAATATAATGAAGAACTTCCCCAATCTAGCACAGAAAATAGACTTCCAGGAAGTCCAGGAAGCCCAGAGAGTCCCAAAGAAAGCCTTGGATCCAAAGAGTCCCTTGGATCCAAGGAAGCACACACCAAGGCATATCATAACTACATAAACCAAGATTAAATATAGGAAAGAACCCTAAAAGCTGCAAGAGAAAAGGAGCCAGTTACCTACAAGGAGTTCCCATAAGACGATGCTGCTTTCTCAAAAGAAACCTTACAGGCAAGAAGGGGCTGGAAAGAAGTATTCCAAGGCATGAAAGGCAAGGACCTACATCCAAGATTACTCTATCCAGCAAAGCTATCATTTAGAATGGAAGGGCAGATAAAGTGCTTCCCAGATAAAGTCAAGTTAAAGGAATTCATCATCACCAAGCCCTTATTATACAAAATGTTAAAGTAACTCATTGATCAAAACTATGAGCAGTAAAATGACAACAAACTCACAAGCATCTATGACTGAACCTAAAAAAAATAAGCAAATAACTAGAACAGGAACAGAGTCACATGGAGGGTTATCAGCAGGGAGGGGGAGGGAGGAGGATGCAGAAAAAGGTACAGGAAATAAGATGCATAAATGATAGGTACAAAATAGACAGGGGGAGGTTAAGAATAGTATAGGAAATGGAGAAGCCAAAGAACTTATATGTATGACCCATGGACATGAACTAAGGAGGGGGAATGTTGGTGGAGGGTGGTGCAGTGTAAAGGGAAATACAGGGGTGAAAAAATGGGACAAATGCAATAACATAATCAATAAAATATATTAAAAAATTTCATGGATGCTGCACATTACAATATATTCCTGACCATATAAGACTTTATCATAAGGTCATCTTCTCCTTAATTGTGAATCATATGACTTGATTTTATTATAAAATGAGTGTTATGGGGCATTAGGAAACTAAATAGGGAAGGAGATTACAGATTTTGGGAGCTCTTGCTTGAGATGCAGTGTCTCACAGAAGCATAATCTGAAGGTTCTGATGAATACAGGGTTAGATCAGAGTCATGGGTAAGGTCTCAGACAAACTGTTAAACTGTCCTTTCTTCCCTACAAGAGAGCTCATCCCTGGGATATGGAAGTCTTCCTGCTTCAACATTGTTCCTCCCACCCTGTGGTGCTCTTCTGGCTATATGTGCAAGATTTTCTTCTTGGTTTTCTTCCTCCTGGTTGCTTCAACAGAGTTTTACTTGGTCAAATCCAGTTTTTTTACGAGCAGTCACTCTATTACTCTGTTACAAAATGCCTACACATTCCCACTGAAAAAGTCAGTCCATGTTATTCCACTTGCTCAGGCCTGGCTGAATGACCCCTCCAATTTAGAGAGGTTGTAACTGCATAGCATCTCAAAGGGATAGGATTCAACTCAGGGCGATCTGTGCCCAGGCTGAAATGTGAGTTGGTGAAAGAAGTGCCACTTCTAGTGTCTTCTTAATGAGGTGCTATTCTCCCCCACAAATTGACCCCTAGAAATTCAGAAGTATAGATAGAGTACAGAGAGAATGCAAGAGTTTCAGAGAATAACTGCTGGGAAGTTAAGGCCACTAATTGGTCCTTGGGCTTTAATACAACAAGTCGAAGGAAAGAGATTTCAGATGTGCAGCAACTTCTGGAGCACAGCTGTTACCCCTTACTCAAGATGAAGCTGTTTCGTTGCTGGGCTGACATTACTCAATGCAGTGCAAGTGAGGCTAAGCAGTCTTCAAGCTAACCAAGCTGGTTTAGAAGGAAAAAAATTAATTCTTTCCATCTTTCCATTATTAAATGTTTCTGAAGGTAACCTAGAATAACTTCGAGCCATGCCTAGGCTAGAAGTCCAGAGAGTTGGCTTTAGTTCTGTTGATTTTTGTTCAATCAGAATAATCTTTCTAAGCTTCATCCCTAAAATTTGGATAATACTACTATCTACCCAACTACACACTGATGAGGCCTGGGGAGAACTTAGATGAAAAAGTTAAAACATGCATTTTTCACTGAATTTATTGAGGTGACAATTGTTAACAAAATCGTACAGGTTTCAGGTGTACAACTCAGTAACACATTACTATAATGTTACTGAGTATACATCATTAGTATAACACATTGTACACTCACTGTCCAAAGAAAGGTCTGACTCTGCCCCCATTTGTCCTTTCTTTGCCTTCTTCCACTGCTCCCTAAATCCTTCCCTCTGGCAATCAACATACTGTTGTCTATGTGTTATTTTTATTTATTTATTTTTCTAAATTATTTCACCTTATTCACCCCAATTGCCCATCAATAAATGAATAGGTAAAGTCAAAACACATAAAAATAAAAGTTGTGAACGATTAAGCTGCAGACTTCTGGCCAAGATGGAGGCATAGGTAGATACACTGTGCCTCCTTGCACAACCAAAAGAAGAACAACAAATTTAAAAATAAAAAACAATCAGAATTCAAAGAAAATCAAACTATATGGAAGTTCAACAACCAAGGAGTTAAAGAATAAACATTCATCCACACTGGTAGGAGGGGCAGAGATGGGCAACCAGGGCACAGAGAACTTGTGACAATATGGTGGCTGAAGGACTGAGGCAGGCAAGGCAGCAGCTGGCAGACCAGGCGTCCCCACATCTGCATGTGGATAAACCTGGAGGAACAACTGGGGAGCCAGACAAACCATGGAACTCAGGGTTCCAGAGTCAGGAAATAAAGCCTCAAAACCTATGACTGAAAAAAACCTGTAGGGGTTGCAGTGGCAGGAAAAACTCTCAGACTCACAGGAGAGTTCCTTGGAGAGATCCACAGGTTCCTAGAATGTATACAAACCCACCCACTAGGAATCTGCATCAAAAGGCCCAATTTCTTGATTGGGAGTAAAGGGGAAAAAACTGTGCTTGAACAGTCATTTAAAAAAAAAAAAGGCCCAATTTCCTCGTGGTTAGCAGAGGAAGTGACCAAAAGCCAACAGAGAACCCAGCAGGAGGCATCATTCCCTCTTGGATCCTTCCCCTACATACAGGTCCAGTACAGCAATGTGTGTTGCCCAGCCCTGCTGAATACATAGGGCTCCATTCCTTATTACATAATAGGCGTGCTGAGACAAAAAAAAAGAAGAAGAAGAAAGAAAAAGCAGACCAAAGCTACACAAAAAATACAATTAAATGATGGAGAAATAGTCAACCTATCAGATGCACAGTTCAAAACAGTGGTAATCAGAATGCTCACAGAAATGGTTGACCATTGTCACAAAATAGAGGAAAAAGTGAAGTCTATGAAAAGTGAAATAAAGGAAAATGGAAGGGGAACCAACAGTGATGGAAGGAAACTGGGACTCAGATCAATGGTTTGGAGCAGAAGGAAGAAATATTCAACCAGAAAAGAATAAAGAAACAAATTTTAAAAATATGAGGAGAGGCTTAGGGACTTACAGAACAACTTTAAACACTCCAACATCTGAATCGTAGAGGTGCCAGAAGGAGAAGAGGAAGAACAAGAAATTGAAAACTAAGTTGAAAAAATAATGCAGAAGAACTTCCCTAATCTGGCAAAGGACATAGACTTCCAGGAAGTCTAGGAAGTTCAGAGAGTCCCAAAGAAGTTGGACCCAGGGAAGCACACACCAAAGCACATTATAATTTCATTACCCAAGGTTACAGGTAAGGAGAGAATCTTAAAAGCAGCAAGAGAAAAGGAGACAGTTACCTACAAAGGAGTTCCCGAATGACTATCAGCTGATTTGTTAAAAGAAACCTTGCAGGCAAGAAGGGGCTGGAAAGAAGTATTTCAAAGCATGAAAGGCAAGGACCTACATCCAAGATTATTCTGTCCAGCAAAGCTGTTATTTAGAATGAGAGGGCAGAGAAAGTGCTTCCTAGCTAAAGTCAAGTTAAAGGAGTTCATCATTATCAAGCCCTTATTATATGAAATGTTAAAGGGACTTATCTAAGGAAAAGATAAGAAACTATGAACAGTAAAATGACAACAAACACAACTATGAACAACCAAACCTAAAAAAATGAAAACAAACTAAGCAAACAAGTAGAGCAGGTACAGAATCAGGGAAATGGACATCACATGGAGAGTTTTCAGTGGGGAGGGAGAACAGGGAGGATGGGGGGAAAGGTATAGGGAATAAGAACACAAATGGTAGGTATAAAACAGACAGGGGGAGGTTAAGAATATTATGGGAAATGTAGAAGCCAAAGAACTTATATGTACAACCCATGGACATGAACTAAGGAATGGGGGTGTGCTAGTGGGAGGGGTGGTGCAAGGCAGAGGAGAATAAAGAAGGTGAAAATCAGACAACTGTAATAGCATAATCAATAAAATATATTTAAGAAATAAAAAAAGAAAATTTGCTATGAAACTGCTTGTAATTGACTTGCATTTATTTATTTATTTATTATTTTATTTTAATTATTGCTCAAGTAAAATTTTATTTTACTCTCATCCTGGCCCACCCACCCAGCCTCCCCCACCTCCTTCCCATTTCCTCCCACTCCTAGTTTTTGTCCATGTGTCCTTTATACTTGTTCCTGTGAACCCTTCCCTTCTTCCCCTGAAATTCTCTCCCCTTTCCTCTCTGGTCACTGTCGGCCTGTTCTCTATTTCAGTGTCTTTGGTTATATTTTGCTTGTTTCTTTGTTTTGTTGATTAGGTTCCTGTTAAAGGTGAGATCATATAGTATTTGTCTTTCACTGCCTGGCTTATTATTTCGCTTAGCATAATGCTTTCCAGCTCCATCCATGCTGTTGTGAAGGGTAGGAGCTCCTTCTTTCTTTCTGCTGCATAGAATTCCATTGTGTAAATGTACCATAGTTTTTTGATCCATTCATTTACTGATGGGCATCTAGGTTGCTTCTACACGTGGCTATTATAAATTGTGTTGCTTATGAACATTGGGGTGCACATGTTCTTTTGGATTGGTGTTTCAAGGTTCTTAGGATATAATCCCAGCATTGGAATTGCTGGGTCAAAAGGCAGATCCATTTTTAGTTTTCTGAGGAAGTTCCATACTGTTTTCCATAGTGGTTGGACCAGTCTGCAAACTCACCAACAGTGCACTAGGGTCCCCTTTTCTCCACAACCTCTCCAACACTTGTTATTTGTTGCTTTGTTTATGATGGCTATTCTGACTGGTGTAAAGTGGTATCTCATTGTGGTTTTAATTTGCATCTCTCTGATAGCTAGTGATATTGAGCATCTTTTCATGTGTCTCTGGATCCTCTGTATGTCCTCCTTGGAGAAGTGTGTGTTCAAGTCCTTTGCCCATTTTTTAATTGGATTGCTTTTCTTCTTAGAGTGGAATCGTGTAAGTTCCTTGTATATTTTGGAGATTAAACCCTTGTCTGAGGTATCAGTGGCAAATATGTTTTCCCATACAGTTGATTCCATTTTTATTTTAATACTGTTTTCTTTAGCCATGCAGAAGCTTTTTATTTTGATGAGATCCCATTTGTTTATTCTTTCCTTTATGTCCCTTGCTCTAGGGGACATGTCAGTAAAAATGTTGTTGTGTGAAATATCTGAGATTTTCCTGACTATGTTCTCCTCTAGGACTTTAATGGTGCTGTGGTTTATATTTAAATCTTTTATCCACCTTGAATTTACTTTTGTGTATAGTGTAAGTTGGTGCTAGAGTTTCACTTTTTTGCACGTAGCTGTCCAGTTCTCCCAACACCATTTGTTGAAGAGGCTATTGTTACTCCATTTTATGTTGTTGTCCCCTTTGTCGAATATTAATTGACCATAGAGACTTGGGATTATTTCTGGGCTCTCTGTTCTGTTCCATTGGTCTATGTGCCTGTTTTTATGCCAGTACCAGGCTGTTTTGATTATAGGGGCCTTGTAATAGTGTTTGGTATCAGGTATTGTGATCACTCCTACTTTGCTTTTCTTTCTCAAAATTGCCACAGCTATTTGAGGTCATTTATGGTTACATATAAACTTTTGAAGTGTTTGTTCTATGTCTGTGAAATATACCATTGGTACTTTAATAGGTATTGCATTGAACCTGTAAAATGCTTTGGGTAATTTGGACATTTTGATGATGTTATTCTTCTGATCCATGAACACGGTATATGTTCCCATTTGTTTGTGTCTTCCTTGATTTCTTTCTTCAGTGCTGTGTAGTTTTCTGAATATAGCTCTTCTACCTCCTTGGTTAGGTTTATTACCAGCTGTTTTATTTTTCTTTTTGCTATATCAAATGGGATTTTTTTCTTGATTTCTGCTTCTGCTGTTTCATTGTTGGTATACAAAAATGCCTTTGTTTTCTGGATATTGACTTTGTATCCCACTCTTTTGCCAAATACAATTATTAAGTCGAGCAGTTTTTTGGTGGAGTCTATAGGATTTTCTAAGTACACTATCATGTCATCTGCAAATAATGACAGTTTTGTTTCCTCCTTTCCAATTTGGATGCCTTTTATTTCCTTTTCTTGTCTGATCACTGTGGCTAAAACTTCCAGTACTATATTGAATAGAAATGGTGAGAGTGGACAGCCTTGTCTTGTTCCTGATCTTAGTGGAAATGATTTTAGTTTTTGCCTATTGAGTATGATGTTGACTGTAGGTCTCTCATGTATGGCCTTTATTATGTTGAGGAATGTTCCCTCTATTCCTACTTTGCTGAGTGTTTTTATTATAAATGGGTGCTGTACCTTATCAAATGCTTTTTCAGTATCTACTGATGTAATTATGTGATTTTTGTCTTTGCTTTTGTTTATATGATATATTGCATTTACTGATTTGTGAATACTGAACCATCTTTGCATCCCTGGGATGAATCCCACTTGGTCATGGTGTATGATCTTTTCAATGTATTGTTGAATGCAGTTTGCCAATATTTTGTTGAGGATTTTAGCATCTATATTCATCATTGATATTGCCTGAAGTTTTCTTTCTTTGTTGTGTCTTTACCTGTTTTGGGGATTAGGATGATGTTGGCTTCATAAAAAGAATTTTAGAGTCTTCCATTATTTTGGACTTTTTGGAATAGTCTGTGAAGTATAGGGGTTAGCTCTTCCTTAAATGCTTTGTAGAATTCTCCTGTGAAACCATCTGGTCCAGGGCTTTTGTGTGTTGTGAGTTTTTTGATTACTGCTTCAATTTCATTTTCTGTTATTCATTTGTTTAGGCCTTCTGCTTCTTCATTGAGTTTTGGAAGATTATATTTTTCTGAAAATTTGTTCATTTCACCTAGATTTTCAAATTTTTTGGCATACAGTTCTTCATAGTAATTTCTTACAATCCTTTGTATTTCTGTGGTAGCAGTTGTAATCTCTCCTCTTTCATTTCAAATTGTGTTTATTTGGGTCTTCTCTCTTTTTTTCTTGATGAACCTGCTTGAAGGCTTGTTGATTTCATTTATCTTTTCAGAGAACCAGCTCCTGCATTCATTGATCCTTAGAATTGTGCTTTTAGTCTCTATGTCATTTAATTCTACTCTGATCTTGGTTATTTCCTTCCTTCTGCTTGCTCTGGGCTGTCTTTGTTGTTGTTCCTTGAGTCCTTGTAGATATAGGGTTAGGTTGTTTGAAATGTTTCTATCTTTTTTAGATAGGCCTGTATCACTATGAACTTCCCTCTCAGGACTGTGTTCACTGTGTCCCATAAATTTTGGGTTGTTGTGAGTTCATTTTCATTTGTTTCCAGAAATTTTTTGATTTCTTCCCTAATTTCGATCTTGACCCATTCATTGTTTAGTATCATGCTATTTAATCTCCAAGATTTTCAGTGTTTTGGGTTTTTCCTTGGGGTTGGTTTCTAGTTTCAGTCCCTTGTGATCTGAGAAAATGCTTGGTATGATTTCAATTTTCTTGAATTTGTTGAGGCTTGTTTTGTGTCCTATCATGTGGTCTATCTTTGAAAATGTTCCGTGTACATTTGAAAAGAATGTGTATTTAGCTTCTTTGGGATGAAAGTCTCTCTCTAGTTATATCAGTTAAGTCCATTTCATCTAGGGCATTGTTCAATGCCACAGTATCTTTGTTGATATTTTGTTTGAAAGATCTGTCCATTTTTGACAGTGGGTGTTGAAATCCTCTACTCTAATTGTGTTGCTGTCAATATCTTTCTTGAAGTCCTTCAAGATTTTCTTTATGTATTTGGGTGCTCTCATATTGGATGCATATATATTTACAATGTTTATGTCATCTTGGTGGATTCTTCCCTTGAGTATTATGAAGTGACCTTTTGAGTCTCTGTTTATGGCCCTTTTTTGGAAGTCTATTTTTTCTGATATGAGTACTGCTACACTGTTTTTTTTTTCCCCCTGTCCATTTGCTTGGAAAATTTGTTTCCACTCCTTCACTTTCAGTCTGTGTAGGTCTTTTGTCCTGAGTTAGGTCTCTTGTAGGCAGCATATGTGTGAGTCATGCTTTCTTATCTATTCAGCTATTCTATATCTTTTGGTTGGGGCATTTAATCCATTTACGTTTAATGTTATTATTGATAGGTACTTATTCATTGCCATTTTTGTACCTGTGTTCCTCTCTCTCTCTCTCTCTCTCTCTCTCTCTCTCTCTTTCCCTTCCTTTCTTTAAAGCAGTCCCTTTAGCATCTCTTGCAGAGCTGGGTTGATGGAGGTGTATTCTTTTAGACTTCTTTTGTCTGGGAAGCTCCTTATTTGGCCTTCTATCTTGGTTGAGAGCCTTTCTGGGTAAAGTAACCTTGGTTGCAGACCTCTGGTTCTCATTACTTGGAATATTTCTTGCCATTACCTTCTGGCTTGAAGTGTTTCCATTGAGAAATCAGCTGTTAGCCTTATTGGGGCTCCCTTGTATGTTACTTCTTTTTTCTCCCTTGCTGCCTTTAAGATTCTCTCTTTATCTTGAAATTTTGCCATTTTAATTATGATGTGTCTTGAGGTGGGCCTCTTTGGGTTCCTCTTGAATGGGACTCTTTGTGTTTCCTAGATTTGTGTGACTTTTTCTCTCATCAAATTAGGGAAGTTTTCCATCATTACTTTTTTAAATAGGTTTTCTATCCCTTGCTCTTCTTCTTCTCCTTCTGGTATCCCTATTATACAGGATATCACTATGTTTCATATTGTCTTGCATTTCTCTTAATTCCTCTTCATTTCTTCTGAGCCTCTTTTCCTTTTCTTGCTCTTTCTGCGTGTTTTTTTCTAATTTGTTCTCCAATTCGCTGATTCGATCTTCTGCTTCATCAGTCCTGCTTTTTATTCCTTTTACTGTGTTCTTCAGTTCAGACATTGTATTCTTCATTTCCTCTTGGCCCTTTTTGATAGTTTATATTTCTTTTTCATGTTGATATAGTTTGCAGTGAGTTCATTGCAGCTTCCCTATAGTTTCTTGTAGCTCATTGTGAGCTCATTGAGCTTCCTGATAATCATTGCTTTGAACTCAATATCTGATAGTTGAGTTGCTTCTATTTCATTTAGCATTCCTTCTGAGGCTTCCTCTTTTCCCTTTATTTTTGGATTGTTTCTTTGTCTTCCCATTGTTTGTGAGACTGTTCTTGTTAGCCTCTGCTTTTTAAGTAGACATGTTCTGGCTCCTTGGGTTTATGGTGTGAACTTCTGTGGTAGAATACCTGTGAGATTCAGTGGTGCAGTCTCCTTTGTGTGTCCTGGTGTTCATAGCTTCCACCTACTCTTTTTTGTGATCAGTTGGAGGGTTAAAGCAAAATGGTTTAAGACAGCAAGAGTGTATTCTATGATATTTACAGTAGCAGCCAGTAGAGAAAATATAGGACATCCTTTGGTTATGTATAGTGTTAACTGTGATCTTCCACCCAACTAGCCACTATTTAGAAAGGACGGAAAGTAGATAAGACTCCTGTTGTTAGGGAGGAAAGGATTCTGAGTTGGATCTAGAAAGCAGTGAGTTTGTGGGAGGTCAGATTTTGAGGTAGGGTGAGAGTAAAGGATAGAAAATAGGTATAGTGTGTGAGAGAATAGAGTTAACCACTACAATAATAGAGTTCAGTTACCTGTGAAGTGAGCTAAGATCCAGGAGGAATGTTGTGAAGTAGTTACAATTGTATGAAACAGGTATTATTTACAATAATATTAGAGCAAAAATCATATGACAGAATCTATGTGATCTGAATAACAAGAATAGGGAGTATAGGACCTTGAGTAGTGTGCTAAAGGAACATAAGTGACGTGAAGAACAGTAAATTAGCAACACACTATGTCAGAGAAAACAGGGGAAACCTGTCAAATGATACAATATAACCATCTGAGCAATGAAGACTATACAGAAAGGAGTACAAAAATACTATTAAAATAAAAGATGTAGGAATAATGAAAAAATAATATAAATATGCAATAACTTGCAGGTTCTCTGTAATAGTGAAGTGAATTTTTTCCCACTGTCTCAACTGTTGGGTTGTCCCCTCTTTGGGTTCAACTCTGGTCTGTTCATAGTTCTAGGTATATTTTGTTTTTGTTTTTCCTTTTTTATCACTTGTGGGTATTCAAAAAAATGTAGAAGAAGCGAGGAAGGAGAGATGAAATTGGAAAGGAACGAGGAAGGAAAGAGAGGAAGAAAGTATTGAAAGATAAAACAATAATACAAATTAAAAAAAATTCTTAAAAAAAACAAAACAAAACAAAAAGCGTCTCTTGTTGGTTTCAAACTGGCTAAACCACAAACCGATTTTTCTGATCTTGCCGGCTGAGGGGCAATTGGTGTGGCTTTTCTCCCTTCCCATTCTGCACTCAGCCAGTCTTGCTCCCACTCTCCCCAAAGCTAGTCTGACACCTTTCCCCGGAACCTTGGATGTTGGGCCCAGGTCTTCCTGAGAGTGCTCTTTCCCCCAGTGTTACTGCTGCAGACTGGAGTGCAGCTCGTGCTTGCTTGGTCAGGCTGTCCCGGTGCGGAGGGATTGGGCGCCCACCCTTCCTAATGGTATGGAGGTGTGCAGAGCCTTCCGTGCAAACTTCCCCACCACCTCGGGATCGCTGCCCTGCTGGTTGTGGAGGAGGCTGAGGATGCGGGAGTATTCTCCAAACAGTTCTTGGGAAATTGCTCCCACTCAAGCCTGCGGTTCCATACAGCCCAATCCTCCAGCCAGACCAGTGATTATCCGAGGCAGTGCTCATCACTGCGGGACTCTCAACTTTCCCAAACCGGCGTCCACAGACTCTGCGGGTGATCCCTTCTCTGCCACTTCAGGCAATCAAGTCTCTCCCAGTGCGGTGTAAGCCTTAATTGGCCAGGGAGGGAGGGAGCAGTGGTCCCGGCTCTCTACTAAGGACTCTGTGGCAGGCCCTGCAGCGGCATTGGCCTGGGGCTGCAGCTGCTCTGGTTCCCAAGCTGGTCTCTAGGACCTTATTGGCCTGAAGTACCCTTCTTACCATCTTGCCTTTCAGTGTCTGCTACAATTTTCGGTTTCTTACCCTTATATGCTGGGTTACTGTTTGCTGTTTGCTCTGTTCCTCCGCAGATCATCGAGGTCGAGGTCTTTCTCCCGTGTGTAGGGACAGTTGGAATCTGCTCCCTCCTACCACACCACCATCTTCCCTCTGATTTGTGATTGGTTTGTATTTAAAAGTTATGTTCAGGGTTCTACATTTGCACAGGACAGAAAGGAATAAAAAAACTGGGTAATTACAAAATGATTAAGACAAATCATCTCAGAAGAAAGGGAAAGGGGAGTTCAGGTTATACTATTTATATATTGATATAAAATAAAAAATATATATATACTTTCTATTTTATTTTGCTGACTTTATAAATTAAACTAAGCATTTAGATGATAAATGATATAAAAGTCTATTTTTTTCCCTACCAGTTTAGTTTGAGGAACAAACTGAAGATTTCTCAATGATCAGTTGTTCATCTCAATGATCATTTCTTAAATGATCAGTTGTACTTCTGATGACAAAATCTCTATTATTTGAAACTGATCATAAGATTCTTTTAATCACTTGGGATGATTTTATTTTTGAGTGTTCCATTCAATAAAAAGTTTCCACTAAGTCACAGATAGCTGAACAGTTTACCTATTAGAACACTTAAAATTTTGATTAAGGCTAACAAGTAAATATGTTTCAGTTGAAGATATTATAGCTTTATTTGCAAAACTTTACTGATAAGTATCTTGTTTTGTAGACCTTTATTGACTTCAGATATTTTTCTTTTAGGGCACAAGACAAAGTGGTTTCTCAGAGAAATACAGCAATCATTAGAGTGTCCAATACACATATAATTTATCTAAATAGGATTCTACCCTAACTGAAATTACTGGTAATAAAACAGTTGAACTGATATTAGAATAACTAATTTGTGGATTCACTGAAATCATTATAAACTAAATTTAAATTCGCATCTATAGTAGTAATTCCACTGACAACAATCAAAAGATATATCACATTTTGATAAACACAAGGTGATTTCTGTGTTTTAAGTTATGCTAATTATAGCTACTTTCCTCTGAAGAATATATTTTCATGTACATTATCTCATTTGTTACTGTAATATACCTGTAAGGGACAGATGTAACAGTCTTCAATTTACACACGAGAAAAGTGAAGCACAGATGGTCAAATTTGCTTGAAGTAAAGTTGGACCACCAAACTGGCTTCCACTGAGACTTGCATGATTTTGATGTTAAATTCTTTGCTTAAATAGTGATGGGGAGGGTGTGTAGAATACATAGGAAATGAGTATTGTTGCTCATTCCCTACCATCCTTCCTTCCCAAACTAAGAGCAGTAAGTTATCACTTACTAGTCCATCCATAATATGGAGGCAATACCCATACATCTTGCCATTCACCTTACAGTGCAGTTAGGAGTGGGCAAGTCAGCAGCAGAACTTCCTGGACTGCAAAATATAATCTAGTTCAGATTAAATTTTGGAACTATCTGACAAATTTGTAGTACTGAAACATATTTACTTTTTAGCCTGAGTAAGATAAGGTTTTACTCAAAATCATATCTGTCTTAATGTGTCCAATTAGATAAGAGAAAGTATCATTTTACTCTGGGATGGCAAAGAGTTATAAATTTATGTGTTAGCTCCTGTCGTTGGAAGGGTCTGAGTAGAGTGCTGGTTGAGAAGGATTCCAAGTCAAGTCAGGACTCAATGTGAAAGATTGCTTACCTATTCAGCACACCCTAATACTCTGATTTCTCTTCAGATCATATAAATCTTTTGCCTTTCACTATTCAGCATACCCTGATAGATCTAGATCAGCTATAGCAACAGCAGAGAATCAGAGGTGATGATAGCTGTGTGTATCACATAATAAGCTGCTCCAAAACCTAGTGGCTTAAAATGACACTATTTATTTGCTACGGTTCTTTATTTCATTTGGGTTAGCTGGCAGTTCTGGTCTTGGCCTGGAGTTATGTAGTCAGCTGCCCTCCACTGTGTCTCATAGGAGGGGAGAGGGTTCCCAATGATGCTAGATGGTCTCACATGCCTGGAAGTTTATTGAGGTTGTTTGTTTGAGCACCTTGGTTCCCTTATTGTGTCCTCTGCTGTTGGATTACCCAGGAAAGCAAGCTTCACAGTATAAGCAGTTATCAAGCTCTGGCTGTCATCACATTTGCTAATGTCCCATTGGCAACGCAAGTCACACGACCAAACTTAGAATCAATGTGGGAGGAAACTATACAAAGGCATACATACTGGGAGGTATGAGTAACTAGATGCCTTTACTGTAATCATCCCAACAGCATGCAATGGAGTTGTTATTTCTGATACATGGGAGAAATAATAACTAGAGGTTTGCAAAGCTATGCTTAGCCTTTGATTTGACATAAATTAGATGTATTTTTAAACCTGAATTTTAATCTTCCTTCCAGGTAAAAGGACAACATCACTCTTGCTCTTCATGCATTGATAAGATTATTTTTCACACAGTAATTCAGAAAGTTTTATGGAAAGATAAAAACCTCATTATAATAGTTTAGCTTCCTAAACACATTAATTTACTAAGTATTTTATAAAGAATACTAAAGCAAAAATGTCAAGTTCTGTCCTTTTAAGGAGATGATTATATAATGAAGAAGATAAGCCTTGTATAGAAAACAATAAAACCTGCAGCAAAGGTGGGCTGTCATAAATATTTTATGAGCTATACAGACAATGAATTCCATAGGACTTCATAAGAAGGAATGCCCTATTTGGGGAAATTCAAGGACATTCTATGAAGATCATATATAAAGAGGGTCTGGAAAGATGGATCAGGAACACTCAAACCTGTTTTGTCACAAAGTAATATTTTCATTACAGAAAAATTAGAAAAAAAGGAAAATATGCAGACCTTTCATTCTTAACATGCTCATATACATATACACATTTTTAAAATGTATTTTGAAAACTACTTTGTCAACAATATATTGTGAATGTCTTCTACACAGTTTTATCACTTTTCACTTCAATGGTTGTATTTCATTTAAACTAATGTTATGTGTCATAAATAATTTAACTATTGATGAGTATATTTGTTATTCATTTTTCTGTTTTTAACAATGCTGTGATAAAAAAATCATACAGGAAAATTTTTACTAATAATTTCCTAAGGAAAAATTTGTAAAGGTGAAATAGTTAAATCAAATAGCAGATAGATCTACATGCAAAAATCTTTTAGTATAATGTATATAATGCCAAATTGTACATTTGGAAAAGCTGGACCAATTTATGGTTTTATTACCACAAGAGTCTCATTATTCTGAATGTTCACCAACATGGGTATTCTAATTAGAGTTTTCATTTTTCACTTTGAGTTTTAAAAATCTCATACTTAACTGTAACTTGTGCTTCTTTACAATAAATACTGACTTTTTTCCAATATATTTATTGGAAATTTGTTCATTTTCTGTGAATTAGTTATCCTAAAGCCTTTGTCCATATTCCTTACTGCTACTAATATTTTTAAAGACATGTGATAAGTCTCTATACATTAAAAATAATAACCATTTATCTAATAAATGTAACATTTTAGACTTTTTCTTGTTGTAGTGATTTCACATATCTAATCTTTATATTTCTCAATAATCTTTCCTTTTATGGTTTCTGATTTTGGTGTCATGCACCAAACTGTTTAAAAAAGAATGAGCTAAACTTCATATTTCTTTCTCTCTAGAAGTTTCATTGTTTTGTTTTTTATATTTATCTCCAAAGTTTTATTCATTTGCAAATTATTTTGGTATGTGTCTGTGTGGTACATACTAAAGTTTAATCTGTGTGTATGTGAGTATGTGCACATGTATGTAACTGCACATGCAAATGCTTAATTGATTGAACCAGAATCACTCAGTGAACACTTTCATAGATAAATGAAATAATTATAGCAGAAAGACAGCATATCATTTAGTCATAGACATTCAATATGAAAACATGAGTGGGTAAGTAATAGGCAAAATATACTTAGGGGCCACTTAAGAGAAGTAGTCCATTCTTTTAAGAGGATTGTAGAAAACAAGTTGGGGAAAGGGGTGAGATAATGAAAGTTCTTACATGACTGACTAAGAAGAATAATATATATTTGCAGGTATGATCTGAAGTCTTCTCTTTTATTGGAATTAGAGATTGTTAAGGTACAGATATTCACCCCAGAAATGGGAGGGGAGCATGTTGATGGCACTTTACTGCTGCACAGACGTGAGATTAAATGTATGTGATTCCTTCTTATGGTTTATGTTCTCCAAGTAGCATTATGGCCCCAAGAACTTTATTTATACTCCCATACCCATCTTACTGCTTCTAGAGTAAGACAAGAGCTCCTGAAACCCTCTGAGAGCCTAAGTATCCCCTCTTTCACAGGAGAATGGCAGTCTTCTCCTTTTTCTTCTGCCCTACTAGTATCACTCTCCAGGGGTACTTCTCCATTTCCCTGATAGCCAGGGATGATGAAGGATCTTATGCTTTGGCTGTCCTCATTCTGAAGTTCTGTCCTTCAGTGAGAATCTAGAATATCTCTTATGGAGGATTAGGAAAGAAAAGTGCTGGTTTTCTTTATTTCCCAGAGGATAGCCTGTAAATTGGACTATGCTTCAGATTTATTAAAAAACAGCACAACTTATATGACAAAAATTTGGGAATGGGAGTCATTTGGCCAGACTGTTCAGGTTCCATCTCTGCCACATGCCCAGTGCGTACTTTGAGCTGGTTATTTCATTCCCCAAAGTCTCATTTTCCTTATTTACTCAATGTGAATACCAATAGTATCTACTTGGAGCAGAGAGTGCTCTGCCAAGATATTCCTTCCATTATCTCTAGCTAAGAAAATCAGATTTTATTCTCGTTTTGAGTAATAAGGTGCTCAGTGTAGGTGGAATTCACTCCCAGTGTTAGGGGATAAGATATTAAGGGGATAAGTTAACTATAGCAACCTCATTAGCCTTTGCATTTGCCAAGCATTGGTTAAGGGATGGATGGACCTGATGAGACTTGGTCAACTCTTGTGGGCTTATAGGGGAAAATATTCCTTTTGAGAAAGTAATAAAGTGTATTTAGAAAAGTTCTTTCTTTATTGTTGTGTTTGGAGATGGTGTCTGAAGATTTGATATCTGGGTCTACAGCAGCCTTTGTGTAAGCATGAGGGAAAAGCCAAGAGCTGCACAAAGAAATCAATCCAAAAGTTGCTACTATTGTATAGGTAAGTGAATCTTGAACCTGCCTCTCTCAGGACTTTTTTTGTAAGATAATACAAAGTCTTATGTGACTGAAAGCCCTCATTAAATTTTAAATATTATTATTTTATTATTACTATTACTGTGATTATTATAACGCACTGAATATTTAGTAAGTAGCAGGCACTATGCTAGACATTCCAGAATACTAGGAACTCAGGTAGGACACAGAAGATGGGGGGGATGAATGGATGAACCTTCACAAAGCTTTTTTTAATATGGAAAATTAAAATGTTCAGGCAAAGCTATTACTTGGTTGAGGTTACAACCTCATCTTTAAAGTCAAAAAACAGCCCACTTATGTATCACGTCTTGTGCAGAGTTTTTTGGCTTTCAAATCATCCAGGTGACTTAGTCCTTCTACAGCCTAGATTTAGCATCCTGTGACTTCTGAATTCTCCCAAAACTAAAATTACCTTTGAAAGGGAATCAATTTCAGGCCATCAGTGAGATTCAGGAAAATACAGTGGGACAGCTGATGGCAATTGGGAGAACTCTGTGAGGTCCCAAGGTGCCTACTTTGAAAGGAACTGAAGCATCATTGTCCTATTTACAATGTACAGTGTTTTTTGTATCTTGTATCTTCTTCAATAAATGTTTCTATTTTTCATAACAAACAGAGTCAAAGAGCTTAGATGAAGCATTAAATGTATGAGAGTTATTTTGGTTTAATGCACCATCCAAGTCAGAGTCTGACTAACACACATTCAGACCAGAATCCACTGGAAAGCTGGGGGTTAACAAAAACAGAGTGATATCAAATTTCACACAAGATTCAAGATTAGCATGAGTTAACCATGTTCAGTCTATCAATTTACCAAATTTTTGATAAATAATTTTTTAAAGATTCTTGACTACTCAGCTATTATAAGATCAGAAGGTTAATATTAGCCATCACATAATTTTCCAAAAAATGTTAATGTGTTTTTCTATGAAGAGGTATTAATGATCCACAAACTTACACAGAAAATTTGCTTTTGGTGGCAAGAAAGGGTAAAGGATCTAGTTTCTGATTTATTTTGAAACAGGACCAGTTTGTAATTATTTTATATTTAAATTTATCATAAAGAGAAAAATGAGAAGAAAAAGAAATAAAATGTTTTACAAAAAATTTTAATAGTAATATTTTAATACCTGCAACTGCTAAGTGGGTGATTAAGCATTAGTTGAGTCTGCAGGCAGGATGCCCGACTGTAGAAATAATTTTGGGCTTTGTATAGATCCTCCCACTCCTTTCTGACTCTTTCCTAAAGATACTACCAGAGCTCACATTCTATTATTCACTAAATTACACTGTTCTGTTTCTTGCTGCCTCACTCAGATGTGCTGCATTTTTTCTATCAACATCACCAGTTCTTCTGTTTTCAGTGTCATTAATTTTTCCCACTTAGATTATTGTTGCCAGCTTCCTGTCTACAACCTACTTCTCAGCACATCTACACTACTACAAAATACCATAATTCTTTTATACCTGCATAATACTTTAATTAATTTATGTTGACACTTATGTCTGCCCATGGTTTTTTCTAAATATCAGGTCCATATTTTGTCAGCACAGCCTGCTTTGTTTTATCCTTTAGGTTAATTTTACTGAACAACTTTTCCCATTAATATTAGTGTTCCTGTTTTCAACATTGAAGAGAAAGATTGGATACCTCCCATAAATTTTCCATTAGAATTCATTTTTCCTTCTCTACTAAACCGTAATAAAGAAAATTGATGAATTTTAAATAATATTTGTTTATGTCTCTGAAATATTATTCTGGTTTCTTTGAAGAGATTGTTTAGAGAAGAGTGAGCATGGAAACAAGAGGAATCAGTCAGTAAGCAATGAAGAGAAGGTGGTGATTTGGGAAAAAAGCATGGATAGAGCTGAGATATAGGCTGCAGGTTGAATTAAGCAGACTTTGTTGATGGATGAGATGTGGGTGTATGAGATGTGGGTGTAAAAGCTCAAGGAGCTGGGCCTATAACTATCATATGAACTAGGAGCCAATAGAAGAGAGACCTGTTTCAAGGTGTGGTTCTTTAAGAACTCTCTTTGTTAAGAGTGTTTACACATTTCCTCAGCAGATAAAAAAGGAAGTTGCAGTTATCAGTTCTGGCTTAGAGAAAACATGTGAGCCTAACCTTGTGAAACAGGGATTACTGTAACCAAACATATAGGTGAGAACATTGAGGCCCCCAAAATTTACACGACTTGTCTTGTAACATTGAGTAGTAGAACAGGGGTAAAAACCCATGCCAATCTAAAACTGGTACTTTTTCTTTTTTAAAATCTATTTTATTGATTATGTTATTACAGTTGTCCCATTTTTTCACCACCTTTTCCCCCTCTGCCCAGTACCATCCCTCCCCCCTTAGTTTATGTCCATGGGTTGTGCATATAAGTTCTTTGGCTTCTACATTTCCCATACTATTCTTAACCTTCCCCTGTCTATTTTGTACCTGCCAATGTGTTCTTATTCCCTGTACCTTTTCCCTCATTATCCCCCCTCTCTCTGCTGATAACCCTCCATGTGATGCCATTTCTCTGATCTGTTCCTGTTTTAGCTGTTTGCTTAGTTTTTTTTTTTGTTTGTTTTGGTTTTAGGTTCAGTTGTTGTGAGTTTGTTGTCATTTTACTGCTTATATTTTTTATCATCTTCTTTTTCTTCCATAAGTCCCTTTAACTTTTCATACAATAAGAGCTTGGTGATGATGAACTCCTTTAACTTTACCTTATCTGGGAAACACTTTATCTGCCTTCCCATTCTAAATGCTAGCTTTGCTGGATAGAGTAATCTTGGATGCATGTTCTTGCCTTTCATGACTTTGAATATTTCTTTCCAGCCTCCTACTAGATGCATAGTTCAAAACATGGGTAATCAGGATGCTAACATAAAGGTTGAGCGTGGTTGCAAAATAGAGGAAGAAGTGAAGGCTATGCAAAGTGAAATAAAGGAAAATGTACAGGGAACCAACACTGATGGGAAGGAAACTGGGACTCAAATCAATGATTTGGAGCAGAAGGAAGAAATAAACATTTAACCAGAACAGAATGAAGAAACAAGTATTCAAAAAAAAAAAATGAGGAGAAGCTTAGGAACCTATGGGACAACTTTAAATGCTCCAATATCTGAATCATAAAGGTGACAGAAGGAGTAAAGGAAGAGCAAAAAATTGAAAACTTAGTTGAAAAAATAATGAAGAACTTCCCCAATATGGCATAGGAAATAGACTTCCAGGAAGTCCAGGAAGCTCAGAGAGTCCCAAAGAATTTGGACCCAAGGAAACACACACCAAGGTACATCATAATTACATTACCCAAGATTATAGATAAGGAGAGAAATTTAAAGGGTTTGCAGGAACAAGTATAAAGGATACACAGACAAAAATAAGGGGGTGTGGAAATGGGAGAGAGGTGGGGAGAGCTGGGCTAGGATAGGAGTAAAAGGCAGAAAACTGTACTTGAACAACAATTAAAATAAAATAAAAAAAAATAAAAGTAACAAGAGAAAAGGAGCTAGTTACCTACAAAGGAGTTCCCATAAGCCTATCAGCTTTTTTCTCAAAAGAAATCCTTCAGGCAAGAAGGGGCAAAAACTGGTGATTTTAACTGGGCCCTTTGTCATTGCATGCTTCTGACTTGCCCAACACCATCCAAGGCACAGAGGAAAACACAAAAACAATGAAATAGCCCTATTCTCAGAGAGATCATATTCCAGAACACCATGCTCCTAGTGCTAGGGCTGCAGAAGAAGGAATAAAGGTAACTGGCAAAGGATAAGTTGTTTTATCAGCATTTTATGGAATAATCTGGAAATTATTTAGTTTATAACCTAAGGATGGAAATGATGAAGAGGTTCGAATGGTTGCTTGCTCTGCAAAGTGGTTTCTCAGCATCAAAACACAACAACAGCCAAGATTCTTGAAATATTAAAATATTTTAATATTTTAGCCCTGATTGGTGTGGCTCAGGGGGTTGAGCATCAGGCTGTGAACTAAAGCTCCTAGAACAGGATATTGCAATTATTAAACTAACAGAACAATTGCTGGATGAAGATGAGATCATGCTTTGTTGTTTACTATAACTGGTCTATAATACTGTGATAAATCTAGATTCTTTAAACTTATTTTTATTTTTGTTCTTTGATACATGGTCTCTGGTTTTAAAAAATTAAATTAAGTTTATTTGACTGACATTGATTAATAAAATTATGTTTCAAGCATACAATTCTATAATACATCATCTGTATATTGCATTGTGTGTTTACCACCCAGAGTCAAATCTTCCATCATTGTATATTTGATCTCCTTTACCCTTTTTATCTTCTATTTACCCTTCTTATCCTCTGGTAACCACCATATTGTTGTTTGTGTCTATGAGGGTTTGTGTGTGTGTGTGTGTGTATTTGTCTTGTTTGTTCATATTTTGCTTTCAGTTTTATATCCACAGTGAGATCATATGATTCTTGACTTTTTCCATCTGACTGATTTTATTTAGCATGATTTTTGAATCTGGTAATTTTGTATACCTGTTTTTCCTCCTGCAGTAATTTAGTTGTTGTTGTTGTTGATGGTGGTGGTATAATAGTTGATATTCTACAGTAGTGTTTACAATCTCATGTGCTTTCCAGTGAAGGAGAACAGTTTCAGTATGACTGTCTATGATACTCAGATATTTGCCAGTTTTATTTCTCTAAATTCCAATGCCATTCCCTTTAGTCTTTAAGCCTATAATCTTTCATGATACTTCATTTCTTTTAGCAACAAATAATGCTATGTTGATTTCTATCTCTGGGTTTTAATATTTAAGGCTTGAGTCAGATTTGTGATTTTATATTTCCTTGGTAATGTTATGGCAGTTAGTTTTTTAATGTTAATTAAATGAGTCCAAAAGATTGCTCAGAATTTTGTCTAAAACAATGAGGTCCCAAACAATAAAACTCTAGATTTCTATTCTCAACAAACCTGGATTATCCTGATACTGAGTATTTTATTTTTTCCCAACTGGAATAACTCTGTACAGCATCTCATAATAATTTGTAACTTTGTTTTACTCAAAGGATATTTCTAAGGATATAGATATATCATAACCATTTCTCTAACTATCTCTTCTACATCTCTAAAAAGAAATTTATGAAAAGTATTTTATTGTTTTTCTTTAAAATATGAAAAACAATAGGATTGCATTTTTATTGCAATATCAAAACAAGTGAGATAAGATAAGTAAATTAATTTTAGTAGCATGGATTCCTAAAACAGAACACAGACTCCTAACACATAGTAGATGCATGGTCATATTTGTCAAATATAATCACTTGACAAATAATAATTCTACAATTATTGTAGACACAATGTTCACAATGTTCAATAAGACCTTTTTTATTACTCAATCATTGTGGATTTCACTGTTCACTGGGTGGAGACAGATAAACAATCAATTATTTATAATAGACTCTTCAATAAAGCTTATACTATGAATACAGAATGAAAGAAATGCTTAACTTTACTATTAATGTTAGAGAAAAATATAAAAATGAATTGACTTTTAACTGATAAATAGGAATTTAAAATTGGAAAAAGTAGGAAGAAAGAGCGGCCCTAGTGGAGAGTAAAATATAAACTAAGGCATACATTTGTGCAAATATATGATACATTCATATACTAATTCATTCAAAATAAATATGGAACTATACAACCAGAGGAAGATGGTAGAGGGATGAATGGCCAATCCGAAGGCCAATCTGGAATTACAACTAAAGTGTGGAGAAACCACCCAGAACAAACAACTGAGCAATAGCAAGAGAAAAGCCTTATAACCTGAGTCAGACAGAAGAGTCAGTTTTATCACAACTATATGCACCTGTAAAACAGCATATAAGATGTGGTGGGCAAAGTGACCCTAAGTCAACCAGCTGGAGGGAAGGTCCAACAAAGTATGACCCAACAACAACCAAAACACAACTACATCAAAAAAGCCAACATAAAGGGCATAAAGGGAATCTCAAGAACAAATTCAGGAGATCAAGGACACTGCACCACTGAATCTCACAGGTCTTCACCTTAGAAGTTCACACCACAAACTCAGGGAGTCAGGGAGAAGCAGAGACTAACAAAAAAAGTCTCACAAACAAGAGGAGACAAAGACACAAACCACAAATGAAAGGAAAGGAGGAACCCTCAGAAAGAATGCTAAATGAAATAGAAGCAAGTCAACTATCAGATACTGAGTTCAAAACAATGGCTATAAGGACACTCAATGAGATCTGTGAGAATTACTAAAAACTACAGGGAAACTATGAAGAATTCATTGCAAACTATATCAACATGAAAAAGAAAATAGAAACTATCAACAAGAGCCAAGAGGAAATGAAGAATACACTTTCTGAATTGAAGAACACAGTGGAAGGAATTAAAAACAGGCTAGATGAAGCAGAGTACTGAATCGGTGAACTTGAAGACAAAGTAGGAGAAAAAAAAAACTCCCAGAAGGAGCAAGAATGGGAAAATGACTAAAAAAGAATGAGGAGATGTTAAGGGAACTGCCGGACAACATGAAATGTAGTAACATCTGTATAATAGGGATACCAGAAGGAGAAGAAGAAGAGCAAGGGATAGAAATCCTGTTTGAACAAGTAATGATGGAAGACTTCCCTATTTTGATGAGAGAAAAAGTAAGAAAAATCCAGGAAACACAGAAGGTCCCAATCAGGAGGAACCCAAAGATGCCCATTCCAAGATACACCATAATTAAAATTGCAGAATTGAAAGACAAAGAGAGAATCTTATAAGCAGCAAGGGAGAAACAGGAAGTAACATACAAGAGAGCCCTGATAAGGCTAGCAGCTGACTTCTCAGTGGAAACACTTCAAGCAAAAAGAAAATGGCAAGAAATATTTCAAGTAATGAAAAACCTGCAACAAAAACTATTGAACCTAGCAAGGCCCTCAATTAAAATGGAAGGTGAAATAAGGAGCTTCCCAGACAAAAGAAGTCTAAAAGAATACACCTCCATCAAAACCAGCACTGCAAGATATGCTAAAGAGACTGATTTAAGAAGAGGAAGAAAAAGAATGCGAGAGGAACACAGGTCCAAAGGCAAAAAATGAATAAGTACCTATCAATAATAACATTAAATGTAAATGGATTAAATGCTCCAATCAAAAGACATAGAGTAGCTGAATGAATAAGAAAATATGACCCATACATATGCTGCCTACAAGAGACCAACATCAGAATAAACAGACTACACAGACTGAAAGTGAAGAGCTGGAAACAAATGCTCTGGACAAATGGATAGGAAAATAAAGCCAGGGTAGCAATACATATATCAGACAAAACAGACTTCAAAACAAAGACCATAAAAGGAGACACAGAAGAAGACTTCATAATACTCAAGGGAAAAATCCATCAAGAAGACATAAACATTATAAATATATGTGCACCCAATATTGGAGCACTTAAATATATAAGGAAAATCTTGGAGGACTTCAAGAAAGATATAGACAGAAACACACTTATACTAGAGGATTTTGACATCCTACTGTAAACAATGGATAGGTCTTCTGAGCAAAATATCAAGAAGAATATTGTGGCATTGAACAATGTCCTACATCAAATGGTTTTAGAACCTTACATCCCAAAGAAGCAAAATATGCATTCTTTTCAAAAGCATATGGAACATTTTCAAAGATAGACCACATGATAGGACACAAAACAAGCCTCAACAAATTCAAAAAAATTGAAATCATATCAAACATTTTGTCCAGCCACAAGCGACAGAAACTAGAAATGGACCTCAAGGAAAAAACTCAAAAACACTCAAATTCATGGAGATTGAATAGCATGCTATTAAACAATGAATGAGTTAAGAATAATATCAATGAAGAAATAAAAATGTTTCTCGAAATAAATGAAAATGAACTCACAACAATCAAAAACTTATGGGACACAGCAAAAGCAGTCCTGAGAGGGAAGTTCATAGCGATACAGGCCTACATAAACAAGATAGAAACATTTCAAATACACAACCTAACATTACATGTATAAGAAATGGAGGAACAATAACAAACAAAGCCCAGAGTGAGTGGAAGGAAGGAAACAAGTAAGATCAGAGCAGAAATGAATGACATAGAAAATAAAAGAGCAATTCTGAGGATCAATAAATCCAGGAGCTGGTTCTTTGTAAAGATAAACCAAACTCACGAGCCTTTAAGCAAACATCAAGAAAAAAAGAGAGGACCCAAATAAAATCAGAAATGAAAGAGGAGAGATTACTAAAGACACAACAGAAATATAAAGCATTGTAAGAGATTACGATGAGAAAATATATGCCAAGGAATTTAAAAACCTGGGTGAAATGGACAAATTTCTAGAAAAATATAATCTAAAACTCAATGAAGAAGAAGCTGAAAACCTGAATAGTTGATAACAGCTGAGGAAATCGAGGCACTAATAAAAAGAGCTCCAAGCACTCAAAAACCCTGGACTGGACAGTTTTACATGAGAATTTCACAAAATATTTAAGGGAGAGCTAATCCCTATCCTTCACACATTCTTCCAAAAAAATCTAAGAAGAGGGAAGACTCCCAAAATATGTTATGAAGTGAGTATCATCCTAAACCCAAAACCAGATAAAGGCACAACAAAAAAAGAAAACTATAGTCCAGTATTGGTGATGAACGGAGGCATTAAAATCCTGAACAAAATATTTGCAAACCAAGTGCAACAATACATTAAAAACATCATACACCCTGATCAAGTGGGATTCATTACAGGGATGCAAGGATGGTGCAATATTTGTAAATCAATAAATGTAATACATCACATAAACAAACAAACAAAAAAGATAAAAACTACATGACCATATCAATAGGTGGAGAAAAACCATTTGATAAAATATTGCACCCATTTATGATGAAAACACCCATCAAAGTGGGATTACAGGGAGCATACCTCAAAACAATAAAGGCCATATATGAAAAACTTACAGCCAACATCATAATCAATGGGCAAAAACTAAAACCTTTCCCACTAATATTAGAAAAGAGACAAGGTATTCACTTTCACCACTTCCAGTCAACATAGTATTAGAAGTCCTAGCCATGGCAATCAGGCAATAAAAAGAAAAAAGAAGACATCCAAATTGGAAAGGAGGAAACAAAACTGTCATCATTCGCAGATGACACAATAGTGTACATAGAAAGCCCTGTAGACTTCACCAAAAAAAACTACTTGACCTAATAAGTTGGCAAGATAGCCAGATACAAAGTTAATATTCAGAAATCAAAGGCATTTTTGTACAGCAACAATGAAATATCAGAAACAGAAATCAGGAAAAGAAATCCCGTTTGATATAGCAACAACAAAAAAAAATAAAGTACATAGAATTAAGTCTAACCAAGGAGGTAAAAAACCTGTACTCAGAAAATATACAACACTCAAGAAAGAAATTAAGGAAGACACAAACAAATGAAGCCTGTACTCTTTTCATGGATTGGAAGAATTAACATTATCAAAATGTCCATACTACCCAAAGCAATTTATAGATTCAACACAATCCCTGTTCAAGTACTAATGACATATTTTACAGATATAGAACAAACATTTCAAAAATTTATATGGAACCCTAAATGATCCCCAAACTGCCACAGCAATTCTGAGAAAGAACAAAGTAGGAGAGATCACAATACCTGACATCAAACAGTATTACAAGTCCAGTGTAATCAAAATAGTCTAGTACTATCATAACAAATACATAGATCAATGGAACAGAATAGAGAGCCCAGAAATAAACCCAAGTCTCTATCATCAGTTAATATTTGACAAAGTGGGCAGAAGCATAAAACAGAGTGAAAAATAGACTCTTCAACAAATGGTGTTGGGAGGTCTGGGCAGCTACATGCAAAAAAATGAAGCTAGATCATCAACTTACAACATACACAAAAATAAACTCAAGATGGATAAAACACTTAAACGTAAGTCATGACACCATAAAAGCCCTAGAGGAAGACATAGGAAGGAAAATGTCAGATATTCCATCCAGCAATATTTTCATTGATATATCCCCTAGAACAGGAGACATAAAGGAAAGGTTAAACAAGTGGGACTTCATCAAAATAAAAAGCTTTTACACAATTAAAGAAAGCATTAGCAGAATGAAAAGGGAACCAACCATATGGGAAAATATGTTTGCAAATGATGCCTTGGATAAGGGTTTGATTTCCAAAATCTATAAAGAACTCACATGAGTCCACTCCAGGAAAACAAACAACCTAATTAAAAAGTGGGCAAATGACCTGAACAGACACTTCTCCAAGAAGAACATACAGAGGGCCCAGAGATGTATAAAAGAATGCTCAGCATCACTAGCCATCAGAGAGATGCAAATTAAAACCACAATGAGATACCACCTCACACCAGTCAGAATGGCCATCATAAACAAATCAACAAGCAATAAGTGCTGGTGAGGTTGTGGAGAAAAGGGAACCCTAGTACACTGTTGGTGGGCATGCAGACTTGTGTAGCCACTGTGAAAAACAGTATGGAATTTCCTCAGAGAACTAAAAATGGAACTGCTTTTTGACCTCACAATTCCACTTCTGGGACTATATCTTGAGAACCCTAAAACACCAATTCAAAAGAACCTATACACCCCAATGTTCATAACAGTACAATTTACAATAGCCAAGTGCTGGAAGCAACCCAAGTGCCCATCTGTTAATGAGTGGATCAAAAAACTGTGGTATATTCACACAATGTAATAGTACATAGCAGAAAGAAAGAAGGATCTCCTACCCTTTGCGACAGCGTGGATGAATCTGGAGAGCATTATGCTAAGTGAAATAAGCCAGGTGATGAAAGACAAATATTATATGATCTCTTCTATAAGTGGAGCCTAGTCAACAAAACACAAAAGCAAGCAAAATATAACCAGATACAGTGAAATTAAGAACAAACTGACAGTAATCAGAGGGAAGGCAGGAGGGGTAATGGTGGGAAGAAGGGAAGAGTTGTCAGGAATATGTATAAGGACACATGGACAAAGCCAAAAGGGGGTAGGATGGATGGTTGGTAGGTAGGGATGGCTGGGGTGCAGGGAATGGTGGAGGGAAAATGGAGACAACTGTACTTGAAGAACAATAAAAAATATATATAAATATGGAGTTATAAACTATAATTAAGAGCCTTGAGTGCTTACCTCTTTTTTGGTGAAAAAAGAGGTTGCAAAAAAGTCATAAAAGGGATAGAGTGTTAGAAGTAAGTGAGAAGGGTGAGTTGCTTTGGGAATTCAGAGAGAAGGGAGTTTCAGGTTAGAAGTGAAACTGGTTTCCTAAGGTATAAAACAAGTGTTCATACACGAAAGTTATTGAGAAAGGCTAAGATCAGTTTATGAAGAGGTCTTGAAAAGTTTATTAAAACAGTTTAGATTTTAAATCAATGGTTGTTACTCAGGGTAGGTACTATCACTGGGGCTTTCAAACAATGACAATTTGGATTTAGTAGCTTGAGAATAGGACATCCGCACTTTTAAATATCTCCAGAAATGAGAGTGTCATATGTTCTAGGCTGGGAGCCATGGTGGTGCTTGGGCTCTGCAAGTAAAATCTGGGATCACAGTTACATCTGAGGAAGATCATTTTTCATTTTATAGCACTTATTCTCAACTCTGGCTGTACAGTAGAACATACCAGTGCCCAGGACCCACCCCAGACTAACTATATAACAACCTCCTTTGGTGGAACTGAAATATTTGTGTATTTAAAAATCTTCACTGGTAATGATGTTAGCAATGAGAAATTTGCTATAGAATAGGATGAATTTGTAACCTGAAGTAGAGAAACCAGATAAGGTTGGTTATTGACAGGAAAGTCCAGGGGTTTTTATTAGGAAACCCATGTTGTAACATCATTTTATTTATGTTCTAATATTAACATTACCTATTAGTCAGACCAATAAGAATACTGTTCAAAGAGTACTCACTGTGTATACAAACATGTGAGATGTGGTTTTGCTTGGAGAGTTCTAAGGGTAAATCCTGTTGACTCCTGTAACTTATCCCACTTTCTTATCAAAATATATAATTATCTCCTTCCCAGATATACCAAGTAAAGAAAAACATAAAGAATTTGAGATAATTCTAAAGATTCTGACAAATTAAAATGCAAAGACCATAGTCAATGAGTAGATCTCTGTTTATTTTAAAGTTAGAAAATTTGGGGAAAGGAAATTGTGGTAATTTAAAACTATCATTTGCTGCATGCCCACAATTTGCAAGCTACTAAGGATGGAACATTTGTGGGGATCAGCAAACAAAGTGTGTGATCAGGGAACCTCACATAATGAGGTTTCTTTTACAAGAATTCCCACTTATTTTTCTGTGGCTGGTGGCTTTTTAAAGGGGATTGACAGACACAGGTGTTACCTCTTCCATATCCTCTTCTATACTCCTGGTCTGGGGAGTCTTCTGGTTGGCAAATATAGGATTGTCAAAGTGAAAAGTTTGGAAGTTCATGAGAAAATATACGATGTAAAAAGTGGGCTTCCTAGCATGTTCCTCCTCTCTTACTATCACACTGAACCAGTTTCAGGAGAAGCTGAACCCAGGGGTGTTAAGAGAGCCATCATCTGTCAAATTTTCTTCCTTCCCTCTGCTACTTTTGGGTAGGAGAAAAGAGTCAAAGAAGAATCCAAGATGTCCTAGAGAAATAAGCAGTGGTAAAAATCAAAGCACAAGGGATGCTAGAGAAATAAAGCAAGACTCAATGTCACAGTGTTGTTAAAGGAGTGTTGTAGGTTCTACACCAGAACAATCATATTTGATTACTTTTATCAGGTTTTCATAATTTTCAGCATGCAGCCTCTGTACATATTTGTGAAGTTTATAGTTATGCAATTCATTTCTTTTGGAGTGATTGTAAGTTGTACTATTGCAACCTTGGTTTTCACATGCACATTGTTGTTATATAGAAAATATAATTGATTTTTGTATGTTGAACTTGTATCCTGTGACTTCTCTAAACTTATTAGTTCTATGAAGTTTTTGTAGATTACTTGAATTTTTAGATACTATCATGTAATGTCCAATGAGGACAATATTACTTTTACCTTATAATTTATATTTCCAGAATTAATTAATTAATTAATATTTTAATTGAATTTATTGGGGCAATGCAGGTTCACAAAGCCATATAGGTTTCAAGTGTACATCTCAACAAAACTCCCTTGCATATTACATCATTCACCTATTGCCCCAAGCAAATTCTCTTTCCATCCCCATCCCCACCTTTGCCTACCTCCATCCAACCCCAGATCCCCTTCCCTTTGCTAACAACACATTGTTATCTGTGTGTATGTGTTATATATCTATTTTTTTTGCTTAATCCCTTCATCTTCTTTCATTAAGCCGCCCAAATCCCTCTCTTCTTTTATAGCCGCCAATCTGTTCCCTGTATCCATGCCTCAGTTTCTATTTTGTTCATTAGATTCCACATACAAGTGAGATTATATGGCATTTGTCTTTCTCTGCTGGCTTATTTCACTTAGCATAATAGTCTCCAGGTCCATCCATGCGATCACAAAAGGTGAGATTTCCTTTTGTATGGCTGAGTAGTATTCCATTGTATAAATGTATCTACCATACCATAGACTTTTTATCTACTCATCTCCTGATGGGTATTTGGGCTGTTTCCAGATCTTGGCTATTGTAAAATAACACTGGAATAAACATAGAGATGCATATCTTCTTTTGAATTACTGGTAGTGTTTTGAGCATCTTCAGATACATTCCCAGAAGTTGAAATATATTTCTATTATTATTATTATTATTATTGCTTTATTAAAGTGTCTAGAATTTCTAATTTTCTGTTGCATAAGAGTGGTAAAATGTACATTTTTGTCCATGTTTCTGATTTTAAAAAGACAATACTCCATTAAGTATGTTGTTAGCTATAGATTTTTTAAGCTGTTCTTTATTAAGTTGAGGTAATTTCCTCTCTTCTTAATTTGATGAGAGATTTTATCATGAATGGGTGTTAGATTTTGTCAAGTACTTTTTCTGCATCACTTCATATGTCATCTAAATTTTCTTTTCTTGCCTATTGATATGGTGGATTACATTGATTGATTCCAAATGTTGGACCAGCCTTGTATACCTAGAATAAATCCTACTTGAGTAGGATTGTCACTTATACAAATAAGTAATGGTGTAAAATTCATTTTATGCCATGTTAAATTGTCTTGCTGATATTTTCTTGAGAATTTTTTCATCTAAGTTTATAGGGATGTTAGCCTGTAATTTCATTTTTACTCTTTTTCTACTTTCAGTGTCAGCAGAATGCTGCCCTCATAAAATGGGTTAAAAATGTTCACTCTAATTTGGCTTTTGGGGAGAAAATGTTAATTTATTTTTAAATGTTTAGTAGGACTCTCCAGTGAAATCATCTGGAGTTTGAAATTTCTTTCTAGATTTTAAATTATAAGTTGCTTTAATTATATAACTATTCAGATTATTTATTTATCCTTGTTGAGTTTTGGTTGTTTGTGGTTTCTGAAGAACTGGTCCATTTTATCTGGTTGTCAAATATATGAATATAAAACTGTTTACATTTCCTTATAATTCTTTTAATAGCTACAGAATATGTAGTGATATTGCCTGCTTAATTCCTGATATTAGTGATTTTTGTTTTCTCTTTTTTATCTTTGTCAGTTTTGTTGGAGTTCCAGCAAGTTCATTATTTTTGAAGCACCAAATACCTTTTTTATTGAGTATCTTTATTGTTTTCCTGCTTTAATTTCATTGATTTCTTCTCTTATCTATATTATTCCCTTTCTTCTGCTTGCTTTTGGGTTTAAGTTGCACTACTTTTTCTAGTTTCCTGAGGTAGGAGCTTAGATTGTTGATTGAGAACTTTGCTAACCTCCACTATAACAATTTCCCTATCAGCACTGTAGCTACATTCCACATATATTGATATATCATATTTCCATTTTCATTCACTTCTAAGTATTTCTTGACTTCTTTTGACACAATAAAGCTTCTCAGGCTGGCTCATTTGTTTTGGTGGTGTCCCCTTGTGGCAAGCCCAGACACTTCTTATCACTAAGCTAATGACCCTCAACTGCCAAATGCTTCTCACCTGGGGAGGGCAGTCTCAGGCCCAGTGGGATGGGGAAGAAGAGCGCTTCTAGCTGTTGACTTTAAACAGGATCCACAACCAGTCTCTCTTGCTTGTGCTGCTCAGCTGACCTGCTATTGTTGGTGGTACTACGGTTCAATCCTCCAGAGGAGTGAGCTTTCCTAAACCTTCTTCTGTTGTTAAGTTGGGAGATACCAGGCTTGGTTTTACTTCTGCTTTGTGGTGAGTAGTCTTAAGATGCCCTGCTACCAAGATTTTTCTCTAGTCCTGTGATCTTTAATAAGTTCTTTTTTTCCTTTCCACCTTTGGAAGTTCTGCTTGGATGCCTTTTTTGCTATTGCCAGGGATTATAGTTGTAATTAGAGGCAGAAGAGCCAGGAGAAATGAGTCTGCTCCATCCTGTTTAAACAAGAAGTTAAATTGCTTTTTTAAAATTGTGAGTTGTTTTTCATGTCCAATTAGCAGATAAGTTAGCAAAAATGTCATTTGAGCTACGGGAACAATGCTAAATGTGATGATAAATATTATCATCGCAGTCTTGTATTGTCAGCCAGCTATGAGACAGTGTGTGCAGCAATAATTCCTCCATCAAAGCAAGCCCAGTGGCCATTAAGAACCATACAGAATGCGGTTGGACAAAGGGATAGGGATAAAAATCTGCTGTTACTAAAGGACAATTCAGCCAAAGAGAAGGCGGATTTCCTTATCTTAATGATTCCCACCACCCATGACTGCAGGTCTTACTTTTGAGTTCAAAAGGGCACTCTCCATGAGATAATGTGCCTTGACTAGTGCAACATCATCCTTCACATCAACAATCTTGATTTTTCATGTCATAGTTTTCAAGTGGTTCAGACATATACCGTTTTATGACTAGGGCAGGGAAAAATATTTCAGTTTCAAATAAATCACCAAAGGGCCTTGTTTACTCAATGGCATTTCAAATTACAGTACTTTGTTGCTCTGGCTGAGTGATGCACTTGGTTAGAGCATAGTCCCATACACCGAAAGGTTGTAGGTTTGGTCTCTGGTCTGGGCATGTCCAGGAGTCATCTGATTCATGTTTCTCTCCCATGTCAATATTTTGTTTGTTTGTTTTTTCTCTCTTTCCCCCTCCTTTTATTTCTAAAACTAATAAACATATCCTCAGGGGAGGATTAAAAAAATTACAGGACTTTGTTCTTTTGTTTTGAGCACCTTTAAGGTTTAATTGAAACATTTACTTAGATCAATTAAATAAATAGTAAGAATTTATTACTCATACACCAGAATGTATTTGGGGAAAATACCCTGAGTGATTTTGCTTAATTTTGTACCATATCAATTCATAGATTCATGCTTCTAATATGCTAAAATGATGATTAAGATTCCATGTTATGCACATTGGTGACTCAAATAAAGAAACAAAATCTCACTCTCAGGACTAAGCTCTACTTCAAGCAATTTTATAAACATGCCTAAAACAGAGCCTATAATGCAGAACAGCATGTAATCAAGTGTCAGTGTTGGGGAGGAAAATGATAGCAGTAGCCTAGAAGAGAGGCTGATCACTGTGGATTGGGTTGATACAAGAAAGTTTCTGGAAGGCTGTAGATTCAGAAGTTATGACAGGATGAGAGGAAGGTAGCATTGTGAAGAAAGGCCTGAATTTTCATATAGACAAATGGTATGTTGAGGTTAGACTCTCAGCCAGTTCTGCTTGAAGAGTAGATATTTTGCAGATAAGAGTTTAGCTGAGGCCAGATTCTGAAGACTGGAATATCAGGCCAAGGAGATCATTATTTTCTAAGAATCTGAGGACTTTGTGACTTTTTAAAGTGAGAAATAGGGTAAGTAAATACAGGGATGGCGAACATCAGTTTGTAAAGGGCGGTTGATATCTGTGGAATGGCTAGGACACAATGAGGATGATGATCTTGAGGTAGGGGAAGTGGGAGCCTAGAAAGGACCACCGTGAAATTTAAACAATATATTTTTGAAGAATAAATGTACTTTGTAAGTGAAAGACTATGTTAAAAAGTAAAAACACACATAAAATGCACAAGCACATAAGTGAATATTTTAATAGAATGTTAATTAGTATTTTGTGGTCAGTATCAATATTCACACTAATAATAATATTATCTACACTTGAATTATTGTAAAAGTAAGTAATATTAAGATTAATGGTTTGACTATGGCCTTGCTATCTGACTGCTTGATATCATGCATTAGAAGGCTTGACGGAATATATGGCATAAGAAAAAGAAAAGACACAAAGATAACATGAAAGTGTCTACCCTAGTTCATAGAGAGACCAATGACAACTGCATTATTTTTAATTTTAAAATTTTATATAATTTTTGATTTATAAAAATGAGTATCTTATACTAATATCAGTAATGTACAATACAAATCAAAAAGCATAGATAAAGTCTTCTCACATATAAGATGGTTAACCATATATTGGCAATGTGAGGGAAAAAACAGATAAAGTGATGGATTTGTAGGAGTACTGAAAGCAGGCATTATAACCCAACAGTGAGGTCATCTCTCTAACTAGCATAATGTTAGCTTTCGATTGAAATCATTGTTACCTTAATGTGATTTCTAAATATCAATAATACTATGCAGTCACATATAAGTTATGACTCAAGCCTTACCTAACCAAGTTAGCTAAGTGTTTTAGATTCTGGCAGAAACTCAAATGTAGTAAAACACAGTATAATATAATAATTACATTTTAAATTCATTATTTGTTCTAGTGATAATTTTCAGTACAATGGCATAGGCCACATCATTTTTGGTGTGTATTCATGTGTAGTATCAGTAATAAAATAGTAAGGTAGACATTAATAAATGTTTCTGAAATGGAAATACATTAATGAAATAATACATGACTAACTGCTGTCTATTTCTTTTTCAGAGAAACCGATATAGGAAGAGAAGTGAAGCAAAGGAGACAGTCCATGGAAATGGCTGTGGAAAGTCAACTCATCATCAGTCTGTGCTTAACTCAGATTTTCCCATCAGTTTTGCATATTCCCTGAAATAGTCTTCATTCTTACTATATTTTTGAAATAAAATACACAAAAATAAATATGAAAGTAAAATCATAAACCTCACTTTTTGTAATGTATATGTGTATCTCATTTAAACTCATTTGAACACTGTTACTCACTAGACAAAGCCCAATATGCATGAACTTTAAATGATGCAGCTCTAGGTAACTCCTCTGCAATTTCTATGAACAATAAAATCATGAAGTGCATTTAAAGTAAATGATGAGATGTGAAATTATCATAATGTCTTTCTAAGTCAAAACCAACTTGCTGATATCAAGATTGTGCCATTCATAACATAAAGTTGATGCATTTCCTAAAGCCCAACACTATGCTATTACAATCATTTGCCTTTTTAAAATGAAGAGTTTATCCCACCTCTTAAAAGTAATCATAGGCTGAGAAGTTACTGCTGTGGTCTCCTACCTCTTTGCTTCTGAAATTCTGGTTCCCCACCACTTCACTGGCAGGCACATTGATGTGGAGAGGAAAATGAATAAAAAGATAAAAACCCAGCTGAGGTTATGGTGTTGCGAAGTGAGTAGGGCACCGAGTGATTCAGTGGTCAAGGTAGCATTCTTTTATGGTTAACTTTGGGGAAGACTTTTTAAAGTTCATTTATACACAGTGCTCAAATCATGTGTGATCTTTGGTTTATGAACCCATGAGTTGTTTTTTTAAATAATATTTTCATAAAATCTCTTTCGATTTTTTAATAAAATGGAAGAGAAAAATATGAAGTGTAACCCCTTTCATCATTTCCTGACTAACCACAAATACCCATTTAATGTTGAAAAATCATTGATAACTGTTTGGGAAATCCATGCTCTGGTCTTAAAATGACACCTAAGCTTGCACACACTTAGATTTCCAAGTACTTGTTCACTTAGATGGCCTGAGCACCACTTCTCTACCTGGAAATAGAGAAATTATTTTTTTAAATATAGCTTTTGCTTTTTAAGAATTAGCTGCCTAGTTACTGTACAAAGATGGTATTAAGACAATAAATATTGTTATAGAGTAAAGACAGGTATTATCGACCAGAGACCATGAAGTACAAAATCCCAGGAAGGTCAGTCTTAGAACATTCCACAGGTGAGGTTAAACTCTTAGAACATTCCACAGGTGAGGTTAAATTTATATTGGTCCTAGAAAATATAGTTACAATAGAGGTGTTGGGAAGAGAAGAGGCAGAATAATTAGTCTAGGGACAGACGGGTCTGGTAATATCATGTCATACATTCTAGAGTAAAAGTGATGGGACCTCTAGCAGACATTGCTCTTTTTTTGCTCTATAACCCTTTGGTCCACATCTGAACTCACTGCAGTTTAGAAGCAGAGTCGTTGTGCTTAGGACAGCATTCTACCTAAGTACCCATGTCTTTCTGCTTCTCTGCCTGAGGATCTTCTCTTGTGTCACATGCACTTGCTCATAGACTTACAATAGAGGCTGAGAAGTATTCAAGAAGTATCAAATATACTGCCCCTGGGACAACCCTCAGCCAATTAGAAATGGAAATCAAAGGATCAATCCTTCAGTTTCATCACCCTTTATTTGAGCAGTTCCTCAGAAGGTCCTCACAAGGGCGATGTATAGTGCATAAACAAAATAGTGACTCCCAAAGATAACCACATTTAATTCTCCGAATTTGTAACTATGTCACTTTATGTGGCATAAGAGACTTTTCAGATGTGATTAAGTCAAGGATTTTGAGATGGAGAGGCTATCCTGGATTATCTGGGCCCAGTGTAATCACCAGGATCCTAAGAAAAAGAAGAAGGCAAGAATGTTCAAGTCAAAGAGATCCTAAGATGTTACACTGTTGGTTTGAACTTGGAAGAGGCCACAAACTAAGGGAAGCAAGCTGCCTTAAGCTGGAAAAGGCAAGTAAACAGATTCTCCTCAAGAGACCCTGGAAAAGAATGCAGCCTGGCCAACACCTTGCCTTTCCAGGGCCTTGTCACCTTACATGTTGAGTTACTACAATAACCTAACTGATCTCTTAATTCAGCACTTCTGTTTTAAACCTGCCTACATGCACATGTACAGTAGCAATGCCACGTCTCTACTATTTTTGATGTCAGCACCAAGCTGACAGAACAAGCTAAAACACATCACAGAAACTCTCATTCTTGTGACATTGATATCACCAGTAGAATTGTCTTATAAATGAGACACAGGTTCTGCATCCTAATTATTTATCTGTGTATTCCGGAGTTTTTAAACATTGACATGTAAAAGATTTTCTGAAACCCTAGAGAGTATGTTAAAACTGGGTATTATCAATCCTTATCACTGTTAGATTGATTACATCACCAGCCTTAACTAATAATCTTTCTATATTCAAGCTTTTTGCATTGTGACCTTGCAGTTAATCTTATCAAAAGGGAGCATCTGTTTCTCATGTTGTGAATTGCTAATTTTTATAATTCTCAAAGATTCTGATTCCATAAGTAGAGATAGGGCAAACCACCTGAAAACTTACTGTTTGCAGGTGATCCTATTTCCGGATAGTCCACAGAGCTAACTTGACCATAAGCTTGGAAAACAATGAGAGGTAAGATATTACTATAATGACACACAACTGAGTCAGATCTCACAATGCAGAATGTGCAGATGCATGTGCACCACATACCAGGAGAAGCCATTTGAACCAGTGAACCAACACAGTGTTGAAGAGAAGTTATTCTGTCCTAGGAATATAACTATAGAGAGCCATAGCTATTGATTTATAGACAAAAATTGTAATTTATTATTTTTGGTATGATAACTCTTAAGCAAAGGCTTACTTGCAAGTCCATATGGAAAGCAAATAAATATGGTAGAAATGGATAGCTGTGTACCCCATGTGTTTTGTTTCCTTTTCCAACCCTGCACTCCATTAGGGTCACTGAGGGGTCTTTGTGGGCCAGGGTTACAAAATCACACACTTGCTGGTTGTGTCAGTCTGCTATGGAAGGCTTATGTAGTTTGGTTTTATTGTTTCTGTTATTCACGGCTGCATAAAAACCACCACTGACCTAGTGGCCTAAAACAATGATTCCTTCATTGTTTTCATGGAACCTATGGGTCAGGAACTGAGGCTTTGCACAGTAGCAATGCCATGTCTCTACTATTTTGAATGTTTGATGCTTCAGCTGGGAAGAGTCAAATGTCTGTGGCTGAAATCCTCTGGAAAGTTCTTTACTCCCATGTCTGATACCCAGACTGGGACAAACTGAAGGCTAGGCTCATCTGGAGAGTGGTTACTAGAACATTTCCATGTTGATTCTCCATTTGGCTTAGACTGTTTCTCAACTAAGTAGCTGGGTTACAAGATGGAGTGCTGTGATAGGGATTATGTAGACAGCAAGTATTTTAGAAAATCCAGACAGAAGGTGTATGCACTTTTAAGAATTAACCTGGAAAGACTCACATCCTCACCTCTACTGTATTTTATAAGTCAAGGCGGTCACCAAAGGTTCACACAAGTTGCATAGGATGATACATAGACTGCATTCATTATTTAGTAATATGGCAATTGCTATTTCATTGTGGGATGGGAAATGATGCTGCTATCTTCAGGATACAATATCTTCTACACTCCACTCTTGGACAAAACAATCCATACACATACAAAAGTCCATACACAAACCCCTCCTGAATACCCTCAAAGTCTTACCCCATTACAAGTTCAGCTTAAAGTACAGGACCTCATCAACTAGATCAGGTCCAGATGAAGACAAAGCTCCCCAGGTCAGAGGTTATGACTGAAATTCTTTGAGAAAAGCTATCTGCTCCCAAGGGTAGGAGCAGCACTAGAGATGAGCATGGAGTATGAAAGGTACTATTGTATTCATCTCTTAATAAAAACATACTATAGTTATCTTTTCCATTTGAAACCATTTATTTCTTTTTTTGATTTTTTAATTTTAATTGTTCAAGCACAGTTTTCTGTCTTTAACTCCCATCCCAGCCCACCCCCCCAGTGCTCCCCACCTCCCTGCTATTTCCTCCCCACCCAGGTTTTTGTCCATGTGTCCTTTATACTTGTTCCTGTAAACCCTTCCTCTTTTCCCCTGAAAATCCTTCCCCTCTCCACCCTGGTCATTGTCAGCCTGTTCTCTATTTCAGTGTCTTTGGTTATATTTTGCTTATATGTTTGTTTTGTTGTTTAGGTTCCCGTTAAAGGTGGTATCATATGGTATTTGTCTTTCACTGCCTGGCTTATTTCACTCAGCATAATGCTTTCCAGTACCATTTATTTCTAATGTGAATTTTGCATCATTTCCCAAATATGTCATGCTTCTAGAGGTTTCTTTGCCTTTGTTCACAAAAGTCCTCCTACAATTATCTCCTTACTCTACTTTGTCTATAAAAATTTGTCTTTTTCAAAGTCCCCAAAATACTTTCTATTTATACAAATCTTCTTGTTGTTTCAGCCTACAATGACCTCTTCATATTTTCAATCCCAGAGTGCCCACTATGGGCCATACTAGACATAAAAGATTGAACAAAAACAGAAACAGGCATATGAAAAAAAAGTGCAGACACAGACCTTATACCCTTGATAAAAATTAACTCAAAATAGATCACAGAGCTGAATGTTAAATTACTATAAAATACTGTGAAGATAAAAAGAGAAAATCTAGATAACTTTGGATTTGGTGATGTCTTTTAAGATACATCACCAAAGGCACAATCTATGAAAGAAATATTTGATAAACTGGACTTAATCAAATTAAAATTTCTTTTTTGTGAAAGATAACATCAAGACAAGGAGAGAAGCCACATACTGGGAGAAAATTATGTGTGAAAGATATCTATGATAAAGGACTGTTACCCAAAATATACAATGAAGTCAAAACTCAACACTACGAAGACAAACAACTCTGTTAAACAAATAGACTAAGGACCTTAAGAGATACCTCACCAGAGAAGATAACAGGTAACAAATAAGCATGTTACAAGATACTCCACACCATGTCATCAGGGAAGTGCAAATTAAAATGTAGCAAATACCACTCTACACAAATTAGAATGGCCAAAATCTAGAACACACAACACTAAATGCTGGTAAGAATGTGGAGCAACAGAACTCCCATGGCTGGTGAGGATGCAAACTGGTACAGCCACTTCAGAACACAGTTTGGTGATTTCTTACAAAACTAAATATATTTTTACCATATGATTCAGTAATCACATTCCTCAATGGTTACCCAAACTAGTTAAAAACTTATATCCACAAAAATACCTGCACTTGGTACATTTAATAGAATGTTGATTCAAAATTGCCAATATTTGGTGAATGAATAAATAAACTGTGGGAAAACTATATAATGGATTACAATTTAGGGCTAAAGAAATGAGTTACTAATTGCTAAAAAGGCATAGTGGACTCTTAAATAAATATTACTAAGTAAAAGAGCCAATCTGTAAAGCCTGCATACTATATGATTCCAACTATATGACATTCTGAAAAAGGCATAACCGTGGAGACATTAAAAAGTTTGGTAACTGCTAGGAGTTGGGGGAGAGAATACATGAATAGATGGAGAAAGAGGATCTTTAGGGCACTGAAAATATTCTGTATGATCCATAATGATGCATAAATGTCATTTAATGTTTGTTCAGATGCATAGAATGTACAACACCAAGAGTGAACAGTAATGTAACTATGGACTTTTGGTGACTTTGATGTGTCAATTTGTAGGTTCATAATTTGTAACAAAGAGGACATGACAATAAAAAGATGTTTGAAGAATGTATGATATGAGATGTCACTGAAGTGGTAGGTGGAGCCATCAATACAACAAACAATGGCTGTGTTGAAATATTTAAATCAGAGTGGGGTTAGATGGCAGTGGTTGGGATAATTAGATTTGTCCTCTAAAAAGATTTTTCTTGGTTTTGGTATGTGGAGAATAGATTAGGTAGGGCTTGTTGTGGGTAGCAAGTTCATAGACCTTTGACTAGCTTAAACTAGGGGTTAGTGCTTGAAGTGCTGATAGTGATGAACAAAAAGATACCTATTAGATGCTTAAGAATACTCTGCCTTTTAACATCTCATATTTTTGTGGCTTTGAGTCAGCATTAATTCCATTGTTTTATCAGTTCACACAAGCATATTTGTTTGTTTGGTTTTTTCACTTAACCTATATGGTAGAACCCTTGAGGTTGAAAGTTGTAGCTATATATTTTTAAGTAACCAACATGTAGTAGTTACTATTCAATATGCATTTGAATGAAAGAATGAGTTGAACAAATGGATAATATGACGATGCTGTTGTTTATAAGGACTGTTTTATAAGTCATCTTTCTAAAATATTAAAAGTATTCATTGAAATTTTCATATTGTAATTTGTTACACAAAGCAGAATGTGGGATCACCCCCAAAGGGGCCAGCAATATTTTGGAACCAATAAGAGAGGTGTCCAAATATTACCCTATAGTCTAGTCTCTAAAGAAGGAGTTGGTTTGCTGCAAATTTTTTTGGAAACTATGTCCCAGGCCTTGAAGTAATCAAGCCTGGTCTACCAACAGACTTGAACTCCAGCCCCTCTATTATACCATAGAAAGAGCTGTGGAGTTTAAAAGTATCATAGCCCAAAGTCTGGCCCTGATAGATCTCTGGGATCTGTCTTAAAATTAATTGTTATAGTGACCTGCCTACCTGCTACTGGTCTTACTATATAAACTTTGTCCAACTCACACTACTCTAGGAAATCTGGAGTGGTACCACCTGGCTATTTGTCCTGATTGAATGTCAGTTAATGCCATGAGCTGTCTACCAGGCCAGGCAGCCATAATGACTGTATAGAAGGCAGTCTGTAGTCTATTGATCAAAGGACTATCATGGGAAAAATTCATTGAGTCAGAGTTGTATTCATTGGCATAGCTGGGCAAAGACTGCTCTTGGGAACAACTCTCATAAAATCTTGAGCACTAAGCAGAATTTTCTTGTAGGTATTAAAGATCTTGAGGGGAGTCATCCTGGACAAGTAAGACTCTAGTCTGGGAAAGGCTAAGCCAGTACCCCCTACAGAATTAAGAAAAAATGAGATGTATAAGTGACCGTCTTTGTGATATGAGAGGTACAATCAGACTATAGATTGAAGAGATGTTAAGGAGGGTCCAGACCATGTGGATGGCAAAGAAGAGAATAACCCCAGAATGGCACTCTGTCCTTATAAGATTCAAATGACAAAACATGAGCCTAGAGAGACGATACCCAGAGCTTGTTAACTGACCCCCTTTTGGAAAGACTAGAATCCTCAGGGCAAATTTCAGAATCCTGACAGAAGCCTTAAGTGTCCATCTATGGATGTCTTTGAACATAGTCAAAAATTAGGATAGTCAGAGATTCCTCGGTGGGCCTGGCAGCAGCTGCTGGGCATGCTCAGTGGGAAGGCCCTATTAGAGCAGTGAGTGGCGCAGTCACCAAGATGTCTAACTGGGTGGTCTGCTGGATAGCCAGTCATGCTGGGAGCTGGTACACAGTCTTAGGACCACAGCTGAATACACAGCTAGAAGGTTGGCTTTCACAAGTACAGTCTACAAAAAGACCTGCTAGAGCAATTATTGCACCCCATAAAGGACATACTCACTATGGGTCTTATGCTCCTCATGCTTACAAACAAGTGGATCCATCTATTACTTCTGAAGTCTGGAAGTTCTAGATTGAGTTGCCGGCAGGCTGGAGAAATTTAATCCTTGGGCCTTCTCATGTGCCCCTCTCTCAGTGTGCACTTTCCAGGGTGGATATATATAGGACACCTCTGTATGACCTTCATATTGACCAAAAGATTTATGGAGAACTATGAAAGACAGGAATGTTTGAATGCATGTCTCTGCAGACAGATGAAGATAAACACAGTATTAAAATTCATTTGCCTTATACAGCTAAAGCCATAAGGATGAATTTACCATTATTCCTGTACTGGTTGGACCTCTGAGTGAGTCAAAAGAACAGGAGCTTGGAAAACTCTTCAATAAATATCTAGCAGATCCTGGTAATCTCTTTGTGGTTTCTTCTGATTTCTGCCATTGGGGTCAGAGATTCCATTACAGTTACTATGGTGAATCTCAGGGGGAGATTTATAGATCCATTGAACATTTAGATAAAATGTGTATGAGTATTATGGAACAATTAGACTCTGTATCTTTTAGCAATTACTTGAAGAAATACCATAATACTACATATGGAAGACATCCCATTGGGGTGTTATTAAATGCTATCCCAAAGCTCCAGAAGAATGGACTGAATATGAGCTTTTTCTTTTTGAATCATGCCCATTCAAGCCAGTGTGGAAACTGGCAAGACAGTTCAGTGAGTTATGCAGCTGAAGTACTCATGATCCACTGATGCTCTGAGTTCTCAGGGATGCCACCTGCACATACTCATACTCTGTTCAAGGTCCTAGCCTAGCCCTTACCAAGATACCAGTCCTGGTTTATGGGGATTCTGAAACCTCAAATCAATAGAACTTTCTTCTTTTCTAGTAGGTATAGTCCTTCCTTAATTTTAACTCATTAAAAAATGCTTTATAATTTAGGGCAGTGGAAGGAAGGCTGGCATCAAATATTCTGATTAAAACAGATGGCAATGCAATGGTCCAGCTGTGGCAGTTTTTTGAAAGTAACTTGTAAAGCATTCACCATATCCTAATCTTGCACTCTTTGCAAAGTTGTGCACATATATTCTGCTTTCAGAATAGTTTTGCAAATTGAACACAAACAAAAAAGGTGGAAGTTTTTCAATAAATAAACTGCATTTATAAATTATCTACATTAGAATATAATAATTCTCCACTTATAGTCAATTATTACCTGTGTTGCACAACAGATACTTTCTATTTTAGTTGCTAATAAAGGCTACATAACTCAAAAAGAAAGAAAAACAATTTACCATAGTCAGACAGAATTCAGTAAGACAATGGACCCAGTGTCTGGAGTACGAAATGGTTTGGATCAGTAGAGTTGCAGAGAACATTTTTCCCAAAAGCCTTGACTTCCTCAAGTAGTTGAGATATATAGGCTAAAACTTGTGCTAGACACAAACTTGGAGACATTACCATACACTAGCTGGTTGTTCAGTGAATTGTGTGAAAGCTTTTCTTTCTTTCTTTTTTTTTTTTTTCAAGATAACAGCAGTCCCAAGCCAATGGAGAAGATTTAGAAATAGTGCTTTCCTAAAAGCCACTGTTGCTGGCCTTAGGACACTCTCTGAAATAATGTGTTCCCCCCAGCTTGCTCTTACAGATGACCATCTCTTTTCTGACAGGTGCAGTCAACCAGCCATTTCTAACCACATTTTAATGTCCTGTATGGCTGCATCAGTGAGTGACCCCATACATCTTAGAAGTTTAAATCATAAGGGTCATCTTCAGAGTGGGGTATTATGCTTAAGGGCATTTTTTGGGGTGTTGGCACTGTAAACAGAAGAGTAAAGTGCATCTTAAGGCCGATCTCCAAAAAGAGTTGGCATTAGCCTCTTGAAAATTTCCATGCAAATTGTCTTCAGTCCAGTGCTTATGGCAATCAGTTCAGTCCATTGCAAGGAACAGACCCCCATTCTTCCCTCCCATGTACAAGCCCTACACCCAACACCACAAGAGAATTACTGCTACTCCTAACCACAGCCATTGAGCTGGCAGGATAGGGCAGGAGCCAAGGTTCTGCCGTGTCATATTACTTTGGTATCCTGGCCTTACATTGTATCACTTTCCTTACCATGCATTATAAAAGGAGTATACTTAAAGGGAAGAGTGCTTTCCTCAGCTATGACATTCATCCTGCTAGATATCAAGGGTTGTCCCTACACAATGGGACAAAGAGGAACTGCACCTGCAATGGATCATGCCCACATATGTTTCTTTGATGTTTGCTGCTCCAGTAGGCCTGGATTACATGTCAGTGGGCAATGTACAAGACCCTAAAGAATGAAGATACCTTTGGTTTTGCCTGTTTTGCCACTGCAGGCAAGTTTACAAAGGCAAATAAATATTAACAGGGAAATCAAACCCAGGATGTGAAAGCTAGTGGAACTTCTCATGCCAGGGCATCAAAAGCCCCATGGTGCTGAAACTCTAAGATAGGTGGAAATCTTACCGATGATGTCTGCAACCACTGAAAATGTAGCCCCTTTGATCTAACTTAATTGGTAGTCTTTGTCATTGATTAATCAATGCGAAATAGTCTTTGAATTAACAAAATAGTTCCTTACACTGCATTTTTGTTTCATAACTTACTTTATTGTTATTCAATTACAGTTGTCTGCATTTTTCCCCATCACTCCTCCCACCCCATCCAAACCCACCTCCCTCCCTAGCTTTCCCCCTCCCCCTTGGTTTTGTCTATGTGTCTATGTGTCCTTTATAGTAGTTCCTGAAAACCCTTCTCCCCAGAGTTCCCTCCCCACTCCCCTCTGGCTATTGTTAGATTGTTCTTAATTTCAGTGTCTCTGGTTACATTTTGTTTGCTTTTTTTGTTGTTGGTTACATTCCAGTTAATGGTGAGATCGTATGGTATTTGTCTCTCACTGCCAGGCTTATTTCACTTAGCATAATGGTTTCCAGTTCCATCCATGCTGTTGCAAAGGGTAGGAGATCCTTCTTTCTCTCTGTCGCATAGAATTCCATTGTGTAAACATACCATAGTCTCTTGATGCAATACTTTGCTGATGGGCACCTAGGCTGCTTCCAGCACTTGGCTATTGTAAATTGTGCTGCTATGAACATTGGGGTGCATAGGTTCTTTTGGATTGGTGTTTCAGGGCTCTTAGGATATAAGCCCAACAGTGGAATTGCTAGGTCAAATGGCAGTTCCATTTTTAGTTTTCTCAGGAAATTCCATACTGTTTTCCACAGTGGCTGCACCAGTCTGCATTCCCACCAACAGTGCACCAGGGTTCCCTCTTCTCCACATCCTCTCCAGCACTTGTTTGTTGATTTGTTTATAATGGCCATTCTGACTGGCGTGAGGTGGTATCTCATTGTGGTTTTAATTTGCATCTCTCTAATGACTAGTGATGCTGAGCATCTTTTCATGTCTCCAGGCTCTCTGTCCTCCTTGGAGAAGTGTGTTCAAGTCTTTGGCCATTTTTTAACTGTGTTTTTTGTCTTGCTGGAGTGGAGTAATATGAGTTCTTTATACATTTTGGAGATTAAATCCTTGTCTCAGGTATCATTGGCAAATATGTTTTCCTTTATAGCTGGTTCTCTTTTCATTTTAATGCTGTTTTATTTAGCTGTGAAGAAGCTTTTTAATTTGATGAGGTCCCATTTGTTTATTCTTTCCTTTGTGTCCCTTGCTCTATAGGACATATTGGTGAAAATATTGCTGCATGGACTGTCTCAGATTTTCCCTGCGGATGTTCTCCTCTAGGACCTTTATGGTGCCACAACTTATATTTAAGTCTTTTATTCACCTTTTATTTATTTTTGTGTGTGGTGTAAGTTGGTGATTGAGTTTTGTTTTTTTTGCACGTAGCTGTTAAGCTCTTCCAACACCATTTATTGAAGAAGCTGTTTTTCCTCCATTTTATGCTTCTTCCCTTGTTGTCAAATATTAATGGACCATAGAAACTCGGATTTATTTCTGGGCTCTCTGTTCTGCTCCATTGGTCTATGTGCCTGTTTTTATGCCAGTACCAGGCTGTTTTGATTACAGTGGCCTTGTAATACAGTTTGATATCAAGTATTATGATCCTTCTTGCTTTGTTCTTTTTTCTCAAAATTGCTGCTGCTATTTGGAGTCATTTATGGTTCCATTTAAATTTCAGAAATGTTTGTTCTGTATCTGTGAAATATGTCATTGGTACTTTAGTAGGGATTGCATTGAATTTATAAATCGCTTTGGGTAGTATGACCATTTTGATGATGTTAGTTCTTCCAATCTATGAGCATGGTACATGATTCCATTTGTTTGTGTCTTCCTTAATCTCTTTCTTCAATGTTGTATAGTTTTTTTGCACATAGGTCTTCTACTACCTTGGTTAGGTTTATTCCTTGGTACATTATTTTTCTTGTTGCTATATTAAATGGAATATTTTTCCTGATTTCTCTGTCTGATATTTCATTGTTGGTGTACAAAAATGCCTTTGATTTCTAAATATTGACTTTTTATCTGTTTGTTTTGCCAAATTCATCCTGTATGTTGAGTAGTTTTTTTGTAGAGTCTATAGAGTTTTCTATGTCCACTATGATGTCATCTGCAAACAATGACCATTTTACTTCCTCCTTTCCAATTTGGATGTCTTTTATTTCTTTTTATTTTTGTCTGATTGTTGTGGCTAAGACTTCCAATACAATGTTGAATGAAGTGGTGAAAGTGGGCATCCTTGTCTTTTTCCTGATCTTAATGGGAAAACTTTAAATTTGTGTTTATAGAGTATAATGTTGGCTGTAGATCTCTCATACATGGCCTTTATTATGTCAAGGAATTCTCCCTCTATTCATACTTTGCTGAGTGTTTTTTTTTATCATAAATGGGTGCTGTACCTTATCAAATGCTTTTTCCACATCTATGAATATGATCATGTGATTTTGTGTTTCATTTTGTTTGTGCAGTGTATTGTATTTATCGATTAGTGAACATTGTACCATCCTTGCATCCCTGGGAAGAATCCCACTTGATCATGATGTATGATCTTTTTAACATATTGCTGGATGGACTTTGCCAATATTTTGTTGAGGATTTTAGCATTTATGTTCATCAGCCATATTGACCTGAAGTTTTCTTTCTTTGTTATGTCCTTATTTTGTTTTGGGATTACGATGATAGTGGCTTCATAAAAAGAGTTTGGGAGTTTTCTATCATCTTGAACTTTTTGAAATAATCTGTGGATGGTGAGGGTTAATTGTCCCTTAAATGCTTTTTAAAGTTCTCCTGTGAAACTTTCTTGTCCAGGGCTATTGTTTGTCAGAGCTTTTTGAATACTGTTTCAATTTCATCAGCTGTTATTGGTCTGTTCAGGTTTTCTGCTTCTTCTTTATTGATTTTCGGAAGATTATCTTTTTCTAGAAATTTGCTCATTTCTCCTAGGTTTTCAAATTTCTTGGCATACAGTTCTTCATAGTAATTTCTTACAATCCTTTGTATTTCTGTAGTATCAGTTGTAATCTCTCCTCTTTCATTGCTGATTGTGTTTATTTGGGTCCTCTCTCTTTTTTTCTTGGTGAGCCTGCTTAAATGCTTGTCAATTTTGCTTATCTTTTCAAAGAAGAAGCTCCTGGATTCACTGATCCTTAGAGCTGTGCTTTTAGTCTCTGTCATTGAATTCTGCTCTGATCTTGGTTATTTCCTTCCTTCTACTTGCTCTGGGCTGTCTTTGTTGTTCTTCCAAGACTTCTTGTAGGCATAGTTAGGTTGTTTATTTGAAATGTTTCTATCTTTTTTAGGTAGGCCTATGTTGCTATGAATTTCCCTCTCAAGACTGCCTTTGCTGTGTCCCATAAGTTTTGGATTATTGTGAGTTCATTTTCAATTGTTTCCAGAAACCTTTTGATTTCTTCCCTAATCTCAATCTTTACCCATTCATTTTTTAATAGCATGGTATTTAATCTTCTTGAGTTTGAATGTTTTGGGTTTTCTCCCTTGAGATTGGTTTCTAGTTTCAGTCTCTTGTGGTCAGAGAAAATGCTTGGTATGATTTCAATTTTCTTGAATTTGTTGAGGCTTGTTTTGTGCCCTATCATGTGGTCTATCTTTGAAAATGTTCCATGTGCATTTGAAAAAAATGTGTATTTTTGATTCTTTGGGATGAAAGGCTCTATATATCAGTTAAGTTCATTTCATCTAGGACATTGTTCAATGCCACAGTATCTTTGTTGATATTTTGTTTGGAAGATCTGTCCATTTTTGACAGTGGGCTGTTAAAATCTCCTACTATGATTGTGTTGCTGTCAATATCTTTCTTAAAGTCTTCCAAAATTTTCTTTATGTACTTGGTTGCTCCTGTGTTTGGTGTATATATATTCACAATATGTATGTCATCTTGGTGGATTCTTCCCTTGAGTATTATGAAGTGTTCTTCTGGGTCTCTTTTTATGGCTCTTCTTTTGAAGTCTGTTTTTCTGGTGTGAGTATTGCTACCCCAGCTTTTTTCCCTGTCCATTTGCTTGGAATATTTTTTTCCAGCCCTTCATTTCAGTCTGTGTAGGATTTTGTTCTGAGGTGGGTCTCTTGGAGGCAGCCTATGTGTGGGTTATGTTTCCTTATACATTCTGCTATTCTATGTCTTTTGATTAGGGCATTTAATCCATTTACATTTAATATTATTATTGATAGGTACTTATTCATTGTCTTTTTTTTTTTTTGTACCTGTGTTCCTCTTTCACTGTTTTTCTTCTTGTTCTTAAAGCAAACTCTTTAGCATATTTTCCAGAGCTGGTTTGAAGGGGTATATTTTTTGAGGCTTCTTTTGTCTGGGAACCTCCTTATTTGGCCTTCCATTTTAATTGAGAGCCTTGCTGGATAAAGTAGTCTTGGTTGCAGGCCTCTGGTTCTCATTGCATTGCATATTTCTTGCCATTCTCTTCTGGATTGGAGCATTTCCATTGAGAAGTCAGCTGATAGTCTTGTCAGAACTCCCTTGTATGTTACTTCCTGTTTTTCCCTTGTTGCCTTTAAGATTCTCTGTTTGTTTTCAAATTTTGCCATTTTAATTACAATGTATCTTGAAGTGGGCCTTTTTGAGTTCCTCTTGATTGGGACTCTGTGTTTCCTAGGTTTGTGTGACCTTTTCTCTCATCAAATTAGGGAAATTTTCCATTGTAACTTTTTCAAATACATTTTCTATACCTTGCTCTTCTTCTTCTCCTTTTGGTATCCCTATTATATAGATATTATTGTGTTTCATGTTGTCCTGCATTTCCCTTAACCCCTCTTCATTCTTTCTGAGCCTCTTTTCCTTTTCTTGCTCATTCTGTTTTTTTTCTACCTTTTCCTCCAGCTTGCTGATCTGATCCTCTTCTTCATTGAGCCTGCTTTTGATTCCTTCTACTCTGTTTTTCAGTTCAGAAATTGTATTCTCATTTTCTCTTGGCCCTTGTTAATAGTTTCTATTTCCTTTTTCATGTTGATATAGTTTGCAGTGAGTTCATTGAAGTTTCCCTGTAGTTTTCATGGTTCTCTGTGAGTTCATTGAGCCTCTTTATAACCATTTCTTTGAACTTAATATCTGATAGTTAAGTTGCCTCTATTTCATTTAGCATTCTTTCTGAGGCTTCCTCCTTTCCCTTTATTTGGGGATTATTTCTTTGTCTTCCCATTGCTTGTGAGACTCTTCTTGTCAGCCTCTGCTTCTTAAATTGACCTGTTCTGACTCCCTGGGTTTATGGTGTGGATTTCTATGGTAGAAGACCTGTGAGATTTAGTGGTGCAGTCTCCTTGATCTCCTGGGCTCACTGGTCTTTGGCTGTCATTTATGTTGGCTCTGTGTATGTCTTTGGGTTTTGATTGTTATTGGATCTTCCATGGTGGGTTCTTCCCTCCAGCTGGTTACTGAGGGTCATTCCATTCAGCACATCTTGTATTCCATTGTGTGGGTATGGACTAAAGCTGATTCTTCCATGTGTACAAGGTTTTGAGGATTCTCTCTTGTTCTTCTTCAGTTGTTTGTTCTGAGTAATTTCTCCACTATTTAGTTATATATCCAGAGAGGTCCTATGTTGAGATAGTGTGGCTTCCACTCCCTCCTTAATCTTCTTCTGTTTTTATCTGTTGGTGGTTCCTTTCTTGTTGTGTTTCCTCTTCCAGCTGATGTCCTGGTGTTCAAAGTTTCCACCTACTCTTTTTTTGTGATCAGTTGGAGAGGGAAGGCAAAATGGTTTAAGACATCAGAAGTTTATTCTATGCTATTAAATTACCAACCTGTAGAGAAGAGATGGGAGATCCTTTGGATATGTATAGTGTTAACCAAAAGTTTTATCTAGCTAGGCACTTTTATGAAAGTGTGAAAATAGATAAGACTCTTGTTAGTGGGGGAAGGATTGTGAGTTGAATCTAGACAGCAGTGAGCTTGTAAGAGTTCAGATTATGAGGTAAAGTGAGAGTAAAAAATAGAAAATAGGTGTAGTGTGTGAGAGAATAGAGTTAACTATAATAGTAATAAAGTTCAGGAAACAGTGAAGTGAGCTAAGACCTGGGTGTGGTGCTGTGTAGTATTTACAATTATATGGAACAACAATTATTCATGATAGTACTAGAGCAACAATGAAATTACAGACTCTATGTGATCTGGATAACAAGAATACTAAGTATAGGACCTTGAGTAGTGTGTTAATGGAACACAAGTGAATGAAAGATAGTAAATTGGAAATATACTATGAAAGAAAGAACAAGGGAAACCAGTCAAACAATGCAATTTAACCAGTCAGGTGAAGAAGACTAGACAGAAAGAAGGGAAATAGAAAAATACTAGTAAAATGAAAGATGTAAGAATAATGAAAAAATAATTATACAAATATACAATAACTTGCAAGTTCTCTGGAGTAGCAAAGGGAAATTTGTTTCACTGTCTCAGCTGTTGGGGTGACCCCTCTTTGGGTTCAACTCTGACCTTTTTACAGTTCCAGGTTTTATTGTCTCACTTGTGGGATTTAAAGAAAAAATGAAGGAGGAGGAGGAAAGAAGGAGAGATAAAAAAGGAGAGAAAGGAAGAAAGAATAAAAAAAGAAGGAAAGGGAGGAGGAAGGAGTTAAAAGAAAAAAAAATTACGTAAGGAAAAAAAAATCCTCCTTGATTCATACTGGCCAAGCCAGTTTTTCTGGTCTTTCTGGTTGCAGCAGGCTGAGGGGGAATTGGGTTCACTTTTCTCCCTTCCTGAGGGGCAGTGGACCACCTGCTGGCCCAGTTCCTCAGTTTGCTGTCCTTCTGCATCCAGCCTATATCTTCAGTCCACTACTTGTGCTGTCCTTGAGGTGCACCAATTGGGGCAATTTACAGACCCTTTCTCACTCTTTGCTGTCCTAGATGCTAGGTACTCTCAGCGCCCCTTCAGGCTAGTTCAGTCCCACTACTTTGTTAGGTGTTTCTGGGGATTGCTGTCTCCCTGAGTCTCGTGGAGAGTCTCCACCTTCCTAGCTCTGCAGGGCAGGCGTTGTGGATGCCTCCTCCATTGTTTCCCTGGGGGTAGAGGGGTCAGGCCCACTCCATCCAGGGCTCTGCAGGTATAGTGGGAAGATTAGCCACTGGTCCCACAGCAGATGTGCACCATCCCTGGGGTTGTGCACATGCACACAGGACTTTCCAAGGTGCACACTCTCCCTAGGGCTTCAGGTGCGGACACAGGGCCTTCCATGCCACCTCAGGAGCACTGTGCGGCTGGGTGGAAAGAAGACTTTGTTGGCTGCTGCAGGAGAATTCACCAAACAGCTGCCAAGTGTCTCTTTTTTCACTTTTTCTTTTTGAAAAATTCCTCCTGTTCAAGCCCATCACTCCATACAAGGACCTGGACTGTTACTCAGCCCAATTCTCCAATCAGACCAGAGACTATCTGGGTCAGGGCACATCATGGCCCAACTCTCAACTCTTCCTAGCCAGCACACACAGTCTCTGTGGGTGCTCACAGCCACTGTGTGTTTGCCACTTCATCCTAATTCCCCTTCTTGCCACCCCAAGCACCCAGGTCTCTTCTGGTGCTGCTCAAACTCTGTTTGGCAGGGGAGGGAACCACTGACCCAGCTCTCTCCCAAGAACCCTGCAGCAGACCCTGTGGGTGCTGTTCCTGGAGGCTACTGCTGCCCTGGTCCCCAAGCTGGACCGAGGGAGCTTATTGTCCTGAAGCACTCTCCTTGCCATCTGATTTTTCTATGTCCTCTACAATTTTTGGTGTCCAATCTTCATATATGCTGGGGGTACTGTTGGTTGTTTTCTCTGTTCCTCGGAAGATTGGCTAGGGGTTTTACCCGTGTGCAGGGGTAAAGTGAGCTCTGCTCCCACCTATCTTGCTGACATCTTCTGGCTCCCTTATACTGCATTTTTAATGTTTTAGAACCTGTTCATGAAACAATAAAAATGATTTTAGTACTTTCCTCTAAAGGGTGCTGGTCAACAAGTATTCATGGGACAACTGGAGTGCCATGTAATTAATTATACAAGGTGGGGCAAAACTAGGTTTATAGATGTTTGTATAGCAAATAATACAATAATTAATAAATAATATAAGAATAAACTCTGTTTCATCTACTTATAACTGTAAACCTACTTTTGCCCACCCTGTGTATTTTCAAACCTTACAGCATGGCACTTGAACTATGTCACCCTAAATGCATTAACTTTCTGACTTTCCTGAGGGAGAGACATGTGATCTTTCTTCTTTGTTCTCTTTCTTTCCTCTCTCTTTCCTTCCTTCCTTCCTTCCTTCCTTCCTTCCTTCCTTCCTTCCTTCCTTTATTCCTTCCTTTATTCCTTATCTTTCTTTCTTCTTTCTCCTCATCTGAAGTTCAAATACATGTGTTTAGTGAAAGGCAAAAGATTTATATGATCAGAAAAGAAACCAGAGTATATGTTTAGTGATTTTAAAAAGAAAGGGAAGAAAAGGGAAAGAGATAAGCATTGATAAGAGAGATAAAACATCAATCAGTTGCCCTCCTATATTCCCAGGCAAGTGTACAGGGCAAAACCTTTTGGTGTACAGGACAAAAATCCAACCAAATGAGCCACCTGTCAAGGGCAACATGAGCTCATTCTTAAATACTCATTTCTTTTGTCTTAGCATCTGATGAGACTGAATCCTTCCTAGATTTGGAAGGTATTTTGTGATATGTTCTCTGGAAAAGTGATTACTTACTTAGTAACCCCTGGGGTGTGTGTGTTGGAAGACTTGTCAGTCCACAGAAGCTGTTTTATTTACAATAATGAAGACCTGTGCTTCTAGAGCAAAGAGTGAAACCACAAAAATATTAAATTAGTTCTAGCTTCACGAGAGCTTACAAGTTGATTGATGATGCAAGGTTCATGCAACAGATAATTAAAGAATAATATTAATATTTCCAATCTAATGTTAGATTGAGAAAAAGTAAATCACAGCAAACAAATAAGTCTTGTTAAGTTTATATTGAATAGAAAAAATGGTTCCATACCCTTCAGAAGTGAAGAGGAGCACTACCCAGCATGATATTGAAGCCTGTAATCAAACTATTACAGATTTCCATGTATACTATTTAACGCATATTGACTTTCATGAGGTTACATCAAGATTTATTGGCCTGAGAAGTAAATATTGACTGATAAGGTATTGAGGTCAATAACTACCTCCAGGGACAATAAATCTTTATATTCACAGACATAGAAATTCAATAGTCAGTGTGGTTTGTTATATTAAACACAAATTCCCAGTCATTAAAAATATCTGGAAATCCCTTTTCATAACCATGAATTCTGACAGTATATAATTCATCTTAAAACAGCATATTTTAAATCAGATCTGATATAACTATAGAAGAGAGAGTTAGTATTATTTTTAATCATAGCCTTATAAATATAATCATTTTGTAGATGTCTCCAGTTGGCTAATCTTATTCTAGACACTAACCTAGTGATTGCTACACAGTAGGTACTCAATATAAATTTTTAAATAAAATTAGTCTCATGTAGCTCGGCATTTAAATTATTAATCAAAAACAAAAGCTGATTAAAAATTTACGTAAGTCTACATTACATAATGATCATCAATGTTTTAAATTCACTTATACTATCACTACAAAAATATTTATTCAGAACATAAAGTAAAAGGCATATCAGGGAAATGATTTATCCCATTGATGAACTTTGAAGTATTTGCATGGTTTATATTAGTTTTTTTTTACCTGAAATTTATTTAGTATTTCATTCTGTTCAAAAATTAAAATTTTAGTTTTTTAAAATTTGATACTATTGAGAATTTAAGGATATAAAAGTGAAAATACAGTACACATTGCCATTTCAAAGAGTTGATTTTATGTAGGCAATCAATTACTTTGAAGGACTGCATCTAAACACTGATTACATCCACATCAAGAAAGTATTGCCTTATGGCAGGAAAATGGCAAAGGGACTGGCACGTAGTTTCGGGATAGGGTTGGGGACAACAAACAACAAAATTTTTATGTACAAATTAGTGCTCTTGCTTGGCCACAAAGAAATGGGGCATGAACTTTTTGTTACATGCATACTACAAAATGACAACATGAGTTGTCATTTGCCTACAACCTTCAGTGCCCACAATGGTGATCACTTATATCAGTTGTCTCTGGACCCTGCACAAGGACTTCACAGATACCTACTCTCAACTTGCCAACATTCTCATGACCCAAGAGCAGAAAACTGTTTCTGAGAATGCACTAATGTACCTGGGCTGCACTGTGCACTGGATTCTATGTGGGAGATTTAAAAGATGTCTCCAAAAAGCACAAAAAGAAAATAAATGATATCCATATGCCAACCTTCCTAGATTAACAACTGTTAAGTTTATCAAGTTTTTTCTGTTTCCTTGTACAAAAATAAGTATTGTAGATAACAATTATTTTTATCGTTAACACTATTACGGATATCCTTTATTTTCCCCACTTTGACCACATCAACCATCTCCCTATTACCCCAGCCTTCATCACACTATTGTCTGTGTCTGGGTATTATGCATATGTGTTCTTTAGCTAACCTCTTCACCTTCTTTCAGCCAGTCCCCCAGGGACTCTTTCTTCTAACAGTTGTCAGTCTGTTCCATGTGCCCATGTCTCTGCTTCTATTTTCTTCATCAGTATATTTTGTTCACTTGATTCCACATATAAGTGAGATCATAAGGTACTTGTCTTTCTCTGACTGGCTTATTTTGTTTAGCATAATAATATCTCAGTCCATCCATGCTGTCACAAAGTGTAAGAGTTCCTTCTTTTCTATAGTTGCATAGTATTCCACTGTGTAAATGTACTACAGCTTTCTTATTGACTTACCTATGAATGTGCCCTTGGATTGTTTATAGATCTTGGTTATTGTAAATATTAACATAGGGATGAATATGTTCTTTCTGATTGGTGTTTTTGGATTCTGAGAGTATGTTCCCAGAAGTGGCATTGCTGGATCAAAAGGCAGTTCCATTTCTAATTTTTTGAGGAACTCCATACTGTTTTCCATAGTGGCTGCAGCATTCTGCATTCCCACCAACAGTGCATGAGGGTTCCTTTTTTTTCCACTCTCTTACCAGAACTTGTTGTTTGTTCAGTTATTGATGGTAGCCATTCTGACAGGTGTGAGGTGGTACTTCATTGGAGTTTTAATTTGCATCTTTCTGATGATTAGTGACAATGAGTGGGTTTTTTTTTTTTCATATTTCTAATGGCCATTTGAATATCCTCTTTGGGGAATTGCCTATTGAGGTTTTAGCCTATTTTTAAAATTTTTTTAAGATTATATCCATTGATTTTCAGAGAGAGGAGAAGGGAAGGAGAAAGAGAGGGAAAGAAACATCAATGTGTGTTTGTCTCTCATGAACCCCTACTGGGGACCTGGCCTGCAACCCAGGCATGTGCCTTAGACTGGGACTCGAACTGGTGACGCTGGTTCACAGGCCTGCACTAAATCCACTGAACTACACCAGCCAGGGCTTTTGCCTATTTTTTAATCATATTTTTTGTCTTCCTGGTGTTGAGTTATGTAAGTATTTTGTATATTTTAGAAATTAACCCTTTATCAGATGTATCACTGGCAAATATGTAAGTTCCATTTTTGTTTTGTTAAGGGTTTCTTTTGCTGTTCAGAAGCTTTTTTAGTTTGTTATATTATATTTTTTGGACCACAAGACCCACCTAGGTTTTAGAGGAGGAAAATAGGAAAAAAAGTTTTGAAGCAAAAAATGGGGCAAAATATTTAATAATATAAATAACATAATATTTCACCAATGTAAATGGAAAGCTACATTCGAACTATAAGACACACACCTTTTTCTCCCAAATTTGGAGGAGAAGAGTGTGTCTCATAGTCTGAAAGATATGGTAGTCCCATTTGTTTATTATTTCGTGTTTTCCTTGCTCTAGGAGATACACCAACAAAAATAGTGCCACACAAAATGGCTGAGATTTTACTGCCTAAGTCTTCTTCTAGGATTTTTATGGTTTGCAAAAACAATATGGTTTTTATGGTTTATAGTAATGCATTTAAGTCCTTCATTTCAAGTTTATTCTTGTGTATGATGTAAGTTGGCTGTCCAGTTTCATTTTTTCATATACCTGTCCAGTTTTCCCAACACTATTTATTGAAGAGACTCTTTTTACTTCATTGTATGCTCTCGTCTCCTTTGTCAATTGTTAATTGACCATAAGGACGTGAGTATATTTTATGAGCTGCTTTTTTATTTGCATTAAACTATGGACTGGTTCTTGTGACAACATCAGGCTATTTTGATCACAATACTTTTACAGTATAGTTTTATATCTGGTGTTGTGATCCCTCCAACTATATATTTTTTCTCAACATTGCTAAGGTTATTCGGGGTCTTTCCAGGTTCCATATAAATTTTTGGAATATTTTTTCATCTTCTGTGAAATATGCCATTGGTATGTTAAAGAGAATTGCATTGAATCTATAGATTGTTTTGAGTAGTATGGGCATTTTAGTATTGTTAATTTTTCCAATCCATGAATATGGTATATGCTTCTACTTGTTTGTAACTTACTCTATTACTTTCTTTAATGTTCTATAGTTCTTTCAAGTACAAGTCTTTTACCTCTTTGGTTAAGTTTATTCCTAGGAGATTATATATATATAACTATATATGTATAATTTTGTTGTTGCAATAGTAAAAACTGATTGCTTTCTTAGTTTCCCTTCCTGATAGTTCATCTTTTGTCTATATAAATGTGACTTTATCTTGTCACTTTACTGAATTCACTTTTAGGTCTAGTAGTTTTTTGTGGATTCTTTGAACTTATCTATGCACAATATCATGTCATCTATAATTAAAGACAGTTTTACTTCCTCCTTTCCAATTTGATGTTTTTTATTTTTTTTTCTTGTCTGATCACTCTGGCTAGGACTTCTAGTACTATGCTGAATAACAGAGGAGAAAGTAGATATCCTTGTCTTGTTCCTGATATTAAGGGGATGCTTTGAGTATTTGCACATTGATGTTGACTGTAAGTTTTTTGTATATGGCCTTTATTAAGGTGAGGTAAAATTCCTTTATTTCCACTTTGCTGAGAGTTTTTATTTTAAAGGGTGCTAGATTTTGTCAAATGCTTTTTCTGCATCTATTGATATGATCATGTAATTTTTATCACATTTTGTTTATATGATACATCATGTTTATTGATTTGAGAATATTGTTACCAGCTTTGCAACCTTGAAATAAATTCCAGTTGTTTATGGTGTATGATCTTTTTAATGTATTGCTGGATATGATTTTCTAATATTCATTGAGGAATTTAACATCTATGTTCATCAGGGATATTGACCTATAATTTTCTTTTGATGTAGTATCTTTTTCCAGTTTTGGAATTAGGATAATACTGACCTCAGAAAAGAGTTTGGAAGTCATCACTCCTCTCGACATTTTTAAAATAGTTTGAGGAAGTTAGGTGTTTGTTTTTATTTGAATGTTTGGTAAAACTTGCCTGGCAAGCCACCCAGTCCAGAACTTTTGTTTGCTCGAATTTTTTTAATTAATACTTTCATATCATTATTTGTTATTGGTCTATTCAGGTGTTCTGATTCCTCCTGATTCAGTTTTGGAAGAATGTATGCTTCTAGAAATTGGTCTATTTTGCTCAGATGGTCAAATTTGTTGGCATATATTTGTTAGTATTTTCTTACACAATCTTTTGTACATCTGTGATGTCTGTTGTTACTTCACCTTTTTCATTTATGACTTAATTAATTTGGGTCCTCTATATTTGTTTCTTCATGAGTCTGGCTAAATTTTTATCAATATTCTTTATCTTTTCAAAGAATCCAGTCTTGGCTTCACCGATCTTTTGTATTTGTATAATAGTTTCCATGCCATTTATTTCTTCTCTGATCTTTATTATTTTCTTCCTTTTACTTACTCTTGGATTTTCTTGTTGTTCTTTTTCTTTTAGGTATAGGGTTAGATTGTTAATTTGAAATATTTTTCTTGCTCTTTGATGTAAGCCTCTAATGCTATGAACTTTCCTTTCAGAACTGCTTTTGCTGTGTCCCATAGATTTTCAGTTATTGTGTTATTTTAATTTGTTTCCAGGTAATTTTTGATGTCTTTATTGATCTCACTGGTAACCCATTTTTGCTCAATAATGATATTTAGTCTGCATGTTTGAATGTTTTTCAGGTTTTTTTAAAATTTTTGGATGTTTTCTAGTTTTGTGCCTTTGTTATCCAAGATGCTTGATATGATTTCAGTCTTCTCGGATTTTTTAAGACATATTTTGTGTACTAACATGTGGTCTGTCTTTGAGAATATTCCATGTGCACTTGAGAAAAATGTATGTTCTGCTTCTATGGGATGAAATGTTCTATAAATGTCAATTAATCCTATCTGATCTAGTGTGTCATTTATGTTTTTTTTGTTGTTATTAATTTTTTGGGGGGGAAGGGGTCTGGAAGATCTATCCAGTGATGACACTGGGGTGTTGAAGTCTTCTACTATGACTTTATTGCTGTTGATCTCTCCATTAAGGTCCACCAAGAGTATTTTTAAAATATATGTAGTTGCTCCTATATTGGGTACATATATATTTACCAGGGTTATATCCTCTTGTTGGATTGATTCCTTTAGTATTACATACTGACCTTTTTTTCTCTTTTGTTAAGGCCTTTGTTTTGAAGTCTGCTCTTTCAGATATAAGTATTGTTACCTAAGCTTATTTTTATTTCCATTGCATACAGTACTCTTTCTATCCTTTACTTTAAGCCTCTGTGATTCTTTTTTCTGAGATGGGTGTCTTGCTGACATATATGTAAGTCATGTTTTCTTATCCATTCAGCTACCTTATAACCTTTGATCAAAGGTTAATCTTCTAATCCATTTACATTTAAGCTCATTATTGATAGGTATTTACTTATCCCCCCTTTTTTAAACCTCTGCCCCTCTCTTTATTTGTTCTTCTTAAAGCAGGCTCTTTAACTTTTCTTGCAATGGTAGTCTTGTGCTAAGAAACACTTTTGCTTTTTTGATCTGGGAAGCTCTTTGTTTCATATCCAATTTTAAATGATAGGCTTGTTGCATATAGTCACCTTGGATTCAGGTCCTTGTTTTTCATTACTTAGTACTTTTCCAATTCCTTAGGAGTGAATGATGTGTATCTGTTGAGAAATCAGGTGACAGCCTTATAGGAACTCTCTTGTAAGTAACTTGTTACCTTTAAGTTTCTCTCTTTGTCTTTAACATTTTCCATTTTAATTACGATGTGTTTTGGTGTGAGTCTCTTTGAGTTCATCTTACTTGGGGCTCTCTGTACTTCCTGAACATGTGTGACTTTTTCCTTTACCAGATTATGAAAATTTTCTGTCATAATTTCTTAAAACAGTTTCTATATCCCTTGCTCACTCTCTTCTCCTTGTACCCCTATGATGCAGATGTTGTTACATTTTATGTTGCCCCATAGTTTTCTTAAACTATCTTCATTCTTTTTTTCATCCTCACCTATGGATACATTTATTAATTTTAGACAAAGAAGAAGGAGAAGAAAAAGGAGGAGGAGAAGAAGAATAGAAGAAGAAGAAGAAGAATAGAAGAAGAAGAAGAAGAAGAAGAAGAAGAAGAAGAAGAAGAAGAAGAAGAAGAAGAAGGAAGAAGAAGGAGGAGGAGGAGGAGGAGAAGGAGGAGGAGGAGGAGGAGGAAAAAAGGAGGGGCAGGGAAAGAAAGAGGGAGAAATACTGATATGAGAAAAAAAACATCAATCAGTTGCCCCTGTGTGAGAACTGAGAGGGCATTGAACCTGCAACATAGGTCTGTGCCCTGATTGGAAATCAAACCCACAACATTCTGATGCATGTGATGAAACTCCAACCAAGTCACACAGCCATAACCTCATTTAAATTTTTTTTTTCTGTTTGCTGATCTTATTGGGTGGTTTTCTCTAGTTTATCTTCCAGCTTACTGATTCAATCCTTTCCTTCATCCAACATACTTTTCATTCCTTCCAGTGTATTCTTGATGTCAGATATGGTATTCTAGATTTTTGTCTGGTTTTTATTCATGGTTTCTATGACCTTTTTCATGCTTTTGTAGTTCCCTCTCTGTTTCTTGTAATTTTCACTAACTTTCTTGAGCATCTTAGAACCATTATTTTGAGCTTATATTTAATAAATCATTTGTCTTCATTTTATTTAACTTTTTCCGGAGATTTCCCCTGGTCTTTCATTTGAGGCTTGTTTCTTTGTCTCACAATTTTAGCTGTTTCTTTGTGTTTATTTATATATTAGATAGAACTTCTATTACTCCTAGTCTTTGTGGGGTAGCCTTATGTAGTAGGTGTCTTTTGGGACCCAGTGATGCAGTCTCCTTAATCTCCTGAGTTGGATACTCTAGGAATGTCCCTTGTGTGGGTTATGTGGGCCTTTATTTTGTAATTGGGTCTTGATTGGTATTGGTCCATTTGTGGGTGTCATTGACCCTCAGGATGGCTAACTCTGAGGACCAACCCTGACCATATCATGCAAGCTGTTGTACAGGTGCTGACAGAACAAAACACATCAAAACTAAACTAAACTAAAAAGCAAACCCAAAACAACAACAACAAAAATGACACCAAGAAAGAAGAAAAATAATAATAAAAGGAACAAGAATAAAAAATGAAAAAAGAAAGGGAAAAAATATGAAAGGAAAGAAGGACATAGATAAATAAATAATAGGAAAATAAAAATAGAAAAAAGAATAAGAACAGATGAAATAGAATAAGAAAAGGAAAGAGAGAAGTAAGAAATATAAAAAAGAAAAAATATTAAATAAATAGATAATGATAAAAGAATAAGAAAGAAAAATTGGAATTTGTCTCAGCAGAATTTAATGCTTGCAGTGATCTCCCTTTGGATATTCTGTTTGTGAAGCTTTTTAGATCCAATGTTGTACGAAGCTGGTTACTTGGTGTGCTGGTTCAGGTCCTCTAGGGAAGTTCTCTGTTGCAAGCCAATGTAGATGCTATCTATGCCTGCCCCTTGAAAACTTGCCCAAAGCTACAAGTTGCACACAAATTTTGCCTGCTTTTGCTTGGCTTGGCTGTGCACAGGAAGGGCAAAGCTGTGTTCCAAGGCAGACTTTTAGGAGCACAGGGCCCACGGATGTGTCAGCAAATGTCTTAAGGCACATTGGGATCCACTTCTGCCTACCTCTACCTGCTGACCTGCTGCCCAGCTTAATTACTGAAAGGATTAGTTTCTGAAAGATGCTCTGGTGGAATAGACAGGGTGAAGCCAGGGTCAGAGGAAGCTGCTGTTCAAACTTTAGAAAAAAGATGGTGGGTATATTCTCCTTTCTCCCAACCCACACATCTGTCCTGGGTTTTCCCCTGACTGTACATAACATAACTTCCTAGTATTCTAGTGGATGGAACCTCTGGAGCCCAGAGGTTGGCTCTGCCTTGGGCCTTGCACTTTGATTGTCCCTGCTGTGAGATGCTCTCTCTTCCTCCATGGAACTGTGCTCAGCAGGGGTGTCTAGGACTTGGAAGGGCTGATTCAAACAGTCTCCCATTGAGAGTGGGGTCTACAGCCTGTAAGAAGGAGAGCAGGCTTTCCTTCTGCTTCTCAGAGCAATGACGAGTGGACTTGCAGGGAAACTCAGATCTGCTTCCCCGCAATGCAGCTGCAGAGTCTCACACCTTCCAGTCTGGCTTCAGGACAGAAGCCTTCCTGGGAGAAGCATCTGCATGGCTCACTGGCACCCCCCACACTACCAAACAAGCAGCAGTGGGTCAAAATTCAGCCCCACTCAGCAGTCCAATCTCTTCACGCAGCTAGTCACAGCTGGTCACAGCAAGGCGGGGCTGAATTCCCAGCCTCACCCAGCCCTAAATGGGCCATAATTCTGCCTCCCCAGCACTATCATATTGAACAGGGTAGGGCTAAAACCCCAGCCTTGTGCCATTTCCTTGTGCTGAGGAGCCCAGCAGGATGCATCACACCAAGCAGTTCAGCAGGTGGGGACAGTGGGGTCACCAGTGCACTTGAGGTGGTTGAGACTGATTCTCTCTCCCAAGCCACAAAGTGTAGTCACTGACAGGCTCTTTGTCAAAATACTTTCTAGAAAACAGAGGGACCCTTAAAGTCACAGCTGGGTTTAATCAGCAGACCCTTCTGCAACACATGAGTGCAGCAGCCTGGCCTCTCCAGCAGTCACAGACCAAAGCAACGTCCCGGGCTGATGTTGTAACAATAGGAGTGCTCCTCCCCTGGGATATTGCAGTCCAAGACTCCCAGGAGGACAGAATCCCCATCAATCCCGCTGTGTATGGGGAGGAAGACCACAGGGGTAAAATACCATTTTCTTCACATTATATTGAGGGTAATACTATCAACATGACATCATTTGTTGATGTTTACCTCCATCATCTGGCTGAGGTTTAGATTTCTCCACTGTGAAATTACTTTTCCCTCTGCCCCACTCCCTTTCCATACTGTCCTCTTTGGAAGGAAAGTCACTACACTCATTTACACTTAAACAGTCAGGAGTTATGCTCTACCTTTTGGAGGACAGAGAACCTACTAAATTATATGAAATTCTTCTTTGGGAAATTTGTCTCTTCTTCCTCATTTTTTTATTTGTTAATGCTTCAGTCATTTTTATGTAAGTATGGACACAATATTTACTGTGTACTTTGCAGTATAATATAATATTACTTCATTTTATTGTGCCAATGATTTCAGCTTTGGTCATTGTGAACTTTTTTAGTTGGCTCCTGTGTTCCTTTGACAAACTCCCACCATTGTGGGGTTTTGTTATTTTGAGCACTTTCTGTACTACCAGTTGCCCCAGGCTCATGTTATATACATCCTTCCCCAGTCACAGAATACTGACTTAGCTTTTATAATTCTTCTAAAGTTATTGCACAGTGTGACTCTGTGTGTGTGTGTGTGTGTGTGATTAAAACCATTGGCTGGATGACTTTCACTTATCCCTACAGGTTCACTCTCAACTGTTCTTCACTTATTCAGTGTCCAGAAAGGCTGATGTGTATGGACTGAAAAAGATACTCTTGCCCTCTGGTTTACCACTGGATCCTGACAATGAGGCACTCCAGCAGGACACAGAAAGGAGTACCAGTAGTGAGTCTGCATATTTATTGTTCCATTCTTTCTCTGCAGTGGTGGAGTCCTTGGGTACACTCCATGGCTTGTTGAAGGTCTCAGCTCACAAAAAGGCAGTCCTTTCCACCAGGGCTTCTTTATCTTTGGTACCCTTCATCCCAACTCCTCCTAAACTTCCTTTCCACATCCCCAATTTGGCCCTTTCAGGTTTAGGAGTAAGAATTTCTCCTGTTGCTAGCCCAGAGTACTGCCATAAATCTTGTAGTTTCCTTACATCTTGCTGACGTTTTTTTTAAGTTTTTTTTTTTAAGTAAACTCAAGTATCTTATTTTGATTATATTATCTCCTTCCTGCTCAAACTGTTTTCATATCTTTTTGAAATAAGGGTCTGTTAGAGGAAGAAAGGAGGAAATGAAGGAAGAAAAGAGAAAGTTATAAAGAAGCAGAGTAATAGCAAGAGTGACCAAGTGAGGGAAGAGGTTAAGAAAAAGTCATGAGAACATACAAATGTTTTATCTTGACTTGAAGGATGATATTTTGATCAATGTCAGAAGACAGGTTTGCCAATTGACAATGTATTGTCAATAAATTGACAACTTATTGCCAATGTATACATTCTTATTCTTCATTTTAGGTCTTGTTGGGTTAGGTGATTTGGTTTCAGAATTTAACTTTAGAGCTAATAATTTTAATATGTGAAGTTATTATTAATAACTTTTATAGTATACTGACAATGTATTAGACACTGAATACTCAAGTAGATTAAGAGCAAACATTTCCACAAGTAAAAAACAACTGTGCAAGTTTTACATTTATGTATTTCTGATGTTTCATATTTTCATTTGCATTAGCTTGGATAGCCTCTTAATGAAGAAAAAATTCTTTTTTAAAAATTAATCTTTGTTGTATTTTATATTACCTTTTAGTCCCCTTATATTCCCCTCTCCCCCAAAATCACACTATGGTGTATGTTCATGAATCCTTTTTCTTTTTTGCTTAATCCCTCCACCCTTTAAACTGCCCCCACTATCTGATTTCACTCATATGTGGATTCTAGTGAACACACTGAACTAACAAGCAAAACAGATACAGACTCATAGATGGAGAGCAGATGACAGAAAAAAATTCTTATCATAGACAATTCTTTAGATTTTGCAATAAATTTGATGAAAGTGTGTTCTTGGTAAAAGAATCTTCATTCTTCAAGTTGTTTAGCTTGCTTTCATTGCATTGTAAAATTTCTGACAAATACTATAATATAATCATAGTTAATTAGCTACTTATAACAATCTATAGATGTGTCTTTTATTGCATGCTAACTACATAAGTAGGCACTTAATATAGGGTATTTAATTTAATTCTCAACACAATCAGTTTTGTGAGAACTATAAATTTTATAGATGAGTATATTAGATGAAGAAACTATGATTATTGCCCCAAACATGCAAAGACCACAAAGAGAAAAATCATACCATTGACACTGGAATATGTGTCTTTTTAGCGATAAATGCTGTGCTTTAAAATTACACTATTAGTTAATATTAGCATTTATTCTTTGGGGCAATTATTTTGTAACTATATAGTACACTAAAATATGAAAATTCATTTCTGTATAAAGACTTTATTTTATATTGTGCCCTAACTTCTTAGTTATTATTGAAAATTCTTTTATTTCATGTAGTATGCTTTAAATCAACTGTTTTTTTTCTTTTCTAGATAGCATCTAAAATAAAATTATCTAGTTTTGATATATATTAATAAATAAGACCTAACAATTTGCTCAAAGATGCTTTCATGGTTTTGATTATCATTTGGTGTCAAGGTGTTTAATTTTAATTTTATTTCAGAGAAACAAATAGTCAAAATTATATTGGTGGGAATAAAAAAATAATTTTTTCTTCATCTGATGTTTTGAGCTGTGGTCATTCATTTAACCTAATCAAACTTTTGCCTGATGAAGAGAATAGAGACACATTGTTTTAACCTGAAGACAGTCGCTAATGTGCATTCAGTATGTGAGTTCACACACGTCTATTAAAATCAATGTTAACAGAAACTCTGTCTTGGACAACTCTTTCTACTCTAATTTAAATCATGATCCATTCACTGAGCTGTAACACAGTTACATTATTCTTCCATTCATTCCACAAATAATTTTTAAATGACACATTTCAACAGATATTTTCATGTGGTAGGTGTTCTACTAGGTTCCACAGTGACAGACTGTCATGTTCCATTCAGGGATGTCCAAACTTTTGTCATCTCTGGGCCACACTGCAAGAAGAGTTGCCTAGGGCCACACATTAAATGCATTATAACACAAAATCACAACAAAAGTCTCATAATGTTTTAAGTAAATGTAGAATTTTGTGTTGGGCTGCATTTATAGCCATCCGGAGCCACATGCATCATGCAGGCTGTGTGTTGGACACCCCTGTATATGGAAATGCAATTTTTACTTAGTAGTGGTTATTGTGTCTAAACATAAGTTTCTATTATGTTAACATTTTAAAATATTTGTGATGGAAAATTGTGAATGGCTCCCAGAGTCCTAGAAGATGTAGTTGAGAAGGCCCTCAGAGATCTGAGATCTTCCAGGGAGTTGTCATCCTGCATATTACCAGACTCTGGAAATTGTGGAGATAGTAACTTTCTCAAAATCACAGAGCAAAAGCAGGGGCTTCTGTTTCCCAACTCTCAACTATATTCTCAAAGAGGACACTGGCTTGTGCAAGGGTACTGAGTCATTCATTTATTCATTCATTCATTTGTTCATTCATGTGTTGATTCACTCAATTAACACATATTTATTGTGTGTCTTCTCCAGGTTGGCCAGCCACTGTGCTAGGGGCCGGTGGTCACTGTGAACAGCGTAGATATACCTCACATGTGCCTATTTTGTTCTGTTATGTACTATATCTATGGTGAGATACTCATTAATAAGTTATTAATTAGTTCTAATATAATTCATTAAATGATTAGATTCATATATGAATATAAGAGAAACTAGAGTAAACTGATAATTAGAGAATAGAGTAGGAAGCCATAAGAAAGAAAAACAAAGGTTTTCTAATATTGTTTTAGGAGAGGTAGGCTTGGTTGGGCTTCTTTGCAGATATAAAAGTGGGTTGTAAACTGAAATGTGTGAAGGAGTTGACCAAGTGGACAACCAAATGGGAGTGTGTAAGGGTGTTTCATGCACAAGGAACAGAATATTAGAAAACCCAGAGCTTGATGTCCTGAAGGAACTCAGAGAAGTGATTTTATAATGGAAATTTATAAATTCATAAAGAAATCAATAATGATAATATTTATTAAATAGTTTGTGCCAATGTGTTTGGGATGGTTTATGTATACTAATTTATTTAATCCTCATAGCAGCTATATGAGAAAGAAGTATTACTTCCATAGTTTTACAGAAAAGGGTAATAAGGATTACAAAGGTTAAAAATCTCACCCAAAATCATATATGAGGGATTGATGAGATGAAATTCACCCCAGGGTGTACAGATCAGTGTCTGCCCTTACCCACAATCCTACATTCTTTCTGAATGTAAAACAACTAGTTGGTATTTTATGTCCTTCTAGTCCTTCATACTTGAAGTTCAATTTATACAGTCTGAAAAAATTATTCAAACTCCAGAACAATCTGAATTTATGTCTTGTCATTTTGTATTTGCTTAATGAATACAAGCCTCTATATTTCCTTTATTTGTGGGTTTATGAATGTTAGCATCATACTTTATATGTGGTCTCATTTTTTAAAATGCCTAACCTCACATAATTAAAGATACCACTTTGGACAAAAGCACTTCTATTCTACTTGTAACAGTCCCCCACTAAACATACAGAAAGTAAATAAATAAAAACTAACTTGTGAGTTCAGACAAGTGGCACTTTATAATTCTAATTCCCCTGCTAATTAATAAGAGTGCCTTGACCAGTTTCTGGGCCTGCCTTCTTCCCTTAGGTTTCCCCTGTATCATTTTTTTTTTGCCTGCTTCATTTCTGTTTAATATTTGCTGATTTGTGTTGAAATCCCCAGTGTAGAAACCTACAAACCAACCAAAAATGAATGGAAAATACTGAGCAGCTTGAATGTCCTTGGAGACACTCATTTGTTTGTTTGTTTGTTTGTCTGCCACCATTTGTCATCCTCTGCTCAGAAAGAGCAACAGTTTTTAGCACACAGATCAATATTCTCTTAACCCAGACCTAATCTGAAAAGAGTTTCCCCGTGTTTCACCTTGGTTTACTCCTCTATACTGGAGTTGCCCTATTATTCCTCCCAGAAATAATTTTGTTTGAGTCATACAGCAATTTTTCATCCTTTGGTCAAAACTGGTGACAAAAGAAGGAATAATGGTTACTGACATATGAAATGATTGATTTGACACATGGTGTGCTGAGCTGGGAGATTTTCACGTGTCTCACATGCCAAAGTAGAAAGACAGATAAGCAGGCTGATGGCTCTCCTGACATTGTTGAGACTCCGCACCCCACCCCCAACCTCTGATACCAAAATAACCTCTGTCATTTTTTTTTGCCTTTACATTGAGAACTTTTTATCTGACTCTGGATAGGAAGTAAGTAAATGCACTACTGTTCTGCCCAAAATAAACATTTCCCCATCCTGCAGAAATGATCAATCTCTGCACAGTGAGGGCAATACAACATGCTGCTTGAGGAAATATTAATATAGCCAGTGAGAGGGAAACAGATGGGGCGAAGAAATGGAACCAGCAGATTTCTGGACAGCATTCAATGAGTGGAGTTTTATAATACTGAAACAGAACTGCTCTTTAATTTTTGTGAACACCAATACTCCAGAAACACCTCTCTCCAGCCTCCTAGTCTCCCTTCCTATTAAAGACCTGTACAGAGGAGCACAAAAAGGTCCCTATCTTAATCATTCTGGCAAAAATGAATTAAGGCTTAAAATGTGAGGGCCAAAAGGAGCACCCAGGCATGCTGAGGGCCTAGACCTGGTTCTCTGGGCCAGACACAGTGACCTCTATGCCACAGGGCATGACTCCAGCCCTGCAATCCATACATCATCATATACAAAAGCTTCTTTCAGAATCTAAACTAATCAAACAGGAACAATTTTTATTCCTGCAGTGGCTCCTCAGGAGCATATGTTCACGTTTAAAAGCTTGCCCCGTGTGCCATTTACCTTCATTCAGAATTATTTGTACTATTTGATTCAAAGCCACCACGACTGTACTTGGTCACTAGGAGCATGTAAACAACAGCATGCATAGTATTCCTTCTAAAATAAACCCAGCTGCAGCTTCCTTGCTCTTCTCTGACCAACTGTTTATTTGCTTGGGGAGCTATGGCTTTCTCACTATTGCAACTTCACCAGGGACATTTAAATATCCCCCTAATCCTAAATGATAAAATGTAAAAATATTTGAGGCAAGGCTATTTATAAAGCCACAAAATAGTTACTTTTTACTTTCATTTAAAAGACAGTTTTAGAAAGATTTTTTAACCTATCTCAAAAAAATGATCTTGTTATTTAAAATGGCCAAACTTTCCAAATACATACATGCTAAATACATAAGGAAAAGATTTTAGATATAAAATCAAATACATGTTCCAATCTTCTAAGCCAGTTTTCTTTCTTTTTACTTTTATAACTCTTTTTTTCTATGTGTGTGTGTTGATAAAGAACATTTTTCTTGTGATAATATATTACTGGACACATTGTATGGTATTTTTCACACTTTTTACATGTTTGACATTTTAGCCAAACCTATTAAGAGGGGGGAACAAGTTAAAGAACTATAATATTTAGCTTTCACTAACCAACTCCAATATAATAGTTGAAGGAAAGTAAAGTTTTTTTTGGAATTATATTTCAGTATAGTTTTGAAGAACTCAAAGATAGTTCAAAAGAGATAATAAAGTGATTTTTAAATGTATAAATATTTGGAAATGTGTATACTGTGAAGAGAAAAGGAGAAAGGGAAGTCATTTTTTTAAAAAAAAGCTGATAAAAATCAAAGTTTTTCATACTGAGAAATATTCTGTAGAAAATTGTCCAGAGTAAGTTATTATTTTTATTATTTTCCTTATGAACAATATTTGTCACAAAGCCTTGAATTACTTGAAAATTTTGTTAGTATGTGTGTTTGGTATTAATCTTAAAGTCATGAGTTAGGGAACATTTTCCTAGTCTAGCATCCTGTAAGTGAAAAGTGTCAGAGTCTTCTGGCCTTTTCTTCTTAATAGCAATTTCAAGTACAAGATTGCTGAAATGTAGAACCATTTTTTAGCATGCTCCCCGAGGCTACAAGACAATGAACATTTCAAGGGAGTCGATAAAATGAAAACAAACCCAGCAGCAGCATTCTCTGAGAAGCATTTTTATTGTTCTTGGTAGCCTTACTGCTCACCCTGGCCTGTTTTCCCATCAGTGAGCAGAACTCACTTGGAATTTTCAGGGATTCAGAACTGAACACAGTGCTGAGAGCTGCCTCTTCCTCACTTGGAGTTTTTTTTTTTTCCTGAGGGAAAAAAGTCCCTTTTGTAGCAGAGAATTTGGTGACACTTGACTACTTGCCAAAAAAATGTTTTCATTATCGTTTTGTCTCCAAAGAATCCTATGATACATGTCTCTGTAGAAGAATCCTTCTTGCTTCCAACTCATTGTAGAATACAAAGAGTTAAGATGTTGTTTCTTGTTGGAGGATTAATCAGATTCACATTAGCAGTAGTAAATGTCATGTTGGCACCTTTTCCTTCTCACACATTACAGTTTCAAGTCTTTGCTATGAGGAAATAATGAAGTCAAGATATTCAGTGCCATATACCGTGTATCTTTTTTGTCAGTCTGCATAAGAAATGAACTGTATCTGCTACTAAGGGGGTCATAATAGCAGCAAATTAAGGAGTCTTGTTAAAGAAATGGCATGCCAAAGGAAACAAAACCTTATTTTTTTTTAGTTCTTCTTAGGTAGATTGCCTCTTTGGAAATAAAATGTTCACAAATACCTTTCTGTGATAAGGTTAGGTTACATTTAATTGCTACTGACCAAGAAGCTTTGAAGTTTTCACAAGTTTCTTACTGGGATCAATGAAATCAAAATAACCTCCTCTAAGGCAAACTGGAACACCAGGACCCTCAGACGAGAGAAAATTTGCCCTGTGTCCTGCACTGGGAACAGTGTTGGTGTTGTAGGGTGGTTTCAAGTTCAATTTTGGTGTCACATTGCCTGGGGGTAAATCTTTCTGTTCTGCCTGAAAGCAAGATTTGTATGGAACAAATTATTCAGCCTCATCCAACTTCCTTCATCATAAAATGAGATTTATATCAGAGGATTCTTGCAAAGATTAAGATCGTTAAATTGCATAAAGTACTTGAAATATGCTCCCTTACGGACTGAATGCCTTGACATATGTTAACATAGATGCATTAATTATTTAATTTATTCAACTAATATTTATTTATTACTTGTGAGGTTGAATATTTGGGAAATTCAAGAAAATAATTGGTTTGGGTCAGATAGATTGAGATGGGTAATATTCTAAAAGGTGGTATTACAGAAAAATCACTCTATGTAGTCAAGAGTAGAGAGTAGCAGTTTACAACTTGATAAAATAAGAAAAAGTAATTCTTACATATTAACTCTACAGTGGTAGTACCATTGGAGGTAATCCATGAGAAAATTGGACAACAATGTGCAGAGGAATGTAAATACCCTATCTTACACCGTCCACAAAAATTAATTTGAAATGGATTAAAGACTTAAATATAAGACTAGAAGTTCTAAAACCATTAGATAAAAACATAGGGAGGAGATTTCTTGACATTGGTCTTGGCAGATATTTGATATATGACACTAAAAGCACCAATAACAAAAGCAAAAATATACAGGTGGGACTAAAAGGGTTTTGCACAGGAAAAGAGACAATCAGCAAAATGAAAAGACAGCTGACCTAATGGAAGAAAGAGTTGTAAATCCTACCTCTAATAAAAGGTTAATATCCAATATATATAAAAGACTCATACAACTCAGTGGAAAAACAAAACAAAAATGATTAAAAGATAAGACTTTAATAGACACTTTTCCAAAGAAGACAAACAGATGGCCAAAAAACACTCAACATCACTAGTCAACAGAAAATGCAAATCGAAACCACAATGAGATACCACCTTATACCTGTTAGAATGGCTATTATCAAAATGCAAGTGAAAACTACAAAGATATAACTATCTTACACCTATTAGAATAGCTGTTATCAATAAGACAAGTAATTAAGTTTTAGAGAGGATGTAGAAAAAAAGAACTTTCATTCACTGCTGGTGGGAATGAAAACTGGTTCAATCACCATAGAAAACAGTAAGGAGGATTCCAAAAACTTGATAGAGCCCTAGCCTGGTGTGGCATGGTTGGTCGGATCATTCATTGTTCCCATGTACTGAAAGGTTGTGGGTTCAATTCTTGGTCAGAGAACATACCCACGTTGCTGATTTGGTCCCGGTGTCAGGGAATGCATGGGGAGCAGCCAATTAATGTTTACCTCTCATATTAGTGTTTCTTTCTTTCTCTTATCCTCTCTCTAAAGTCAATAAATGTATCTTTGGGTGGGGTTTAAAAAATTAATAGAGTTACCACCTGACCCAGAAACCCCTCTTTTGGGTATTTAGCTGAAAAATTTGAAAGCATTTTCAAAGATATATGCACCCCTATGCTCCTTGCAGCATTATTGGTGATGGCCAAGACATGGAAACATCTGATGTGTCCTTCCCTAGATAATTGGATAAAGAAGACATGGTACATATATACACAATGGACTACAACTCAGCCATAAGAATAGATGAAATGCTGCCATTTGCAACAACATAGATTGACCTTGAGGATATCATGCTAAGAGAAATAAGTCAAACAATAAAAGTTAACCAGATGATTTTAGTTATATGTTGGAGAAAAAATTGAAAACAACAAACAAAGAAAGAAGAAAAACAAACAAGCAAAAAACTCATAGACAGAGAAAACAATATGGTAGTTATGAGAGGGAAGGAGGATTGTGTGTCCACTTTTGGGTGGTGGACACGCAATGCAATATACAGATGACGTATCATAGAATTGTACGTTGAAAACTATATAATCTTATTAACTGTTTTTACTCCAATAAATTTAATTAAAAAAAAAAAAAAACAACACAACACAGATTGATGAGCCTGTAGAGAAAAGGAAACTCTTGTCAATATGGAAAACATTATGGAGCTCCCACAAAAAATTAAAAATACAACTACCCTATGACCTAGAAATTCCACTTTTGAGTTTATATCCACAGTAAATGAAAACGTAATCTTTAAGGAGATATCTGCCTGCTGGCATACATTTCAGCACTATTTATTACAGCCCAGACATGAAAACAATCTGTGACCACAAATGGATAAAGAAAGTGTGAAATGGAATAATATATAGCCATAAAAAGAAGGAAATATTTGTTTTTTGCAACAACATGGATGAACCATGATGGCATTATGCAAAGTGAAATAAATCAGATAGAGAAAACCAAATCCTGTATGTTCTCACATGTAGTAGACTGTTCTGCATGGCGTGGGCCCAGCTCCCACTTGGAGATACACAGGACCCATGCCCACAGATAGGTTCTCCTGTGGGGAATCAGGCCTGCAATGTACCCAGGCCACTGTGAGTCTTGCTCTTTGCTAAAACTCCCTCACCCTGAATTGAGGACATTTACTGCAAAGCAACTTCCTAAAAACCATGCTAAACCTTCCAAGGATGAGTGTAACTGGATCAACCACTTTTGCCTTTTCATTTGCAAATATCCCTCTTCTGTGATGTGATTAGCAGCATTGGCTCCTTTGTTTTCTGTAAAAGGTAATCACCTAAAGCTAGTCTGTGCATAGTTAATGAGGACCTTCTTGTAATGTGCCCAGTAAGACAATAAAAGCTCATTGGAGCAAGGGTGGAGGCTTTTGCCCCCCTTGAGAGAAAAGCCATGCCATCCCTTTTCCTCTGCCGGATTCGGTAAGGCATGTGAGTGTCTCATTTTCATCCATAATGATTCAGACCACACAAGCCGGGGTCCACATCACTCACTTATGTGTGGAATGTAAAAAAGCTAAATTCATAAAAATAGAGAGTAGAATGGTGGTTGGCAGAGGCTGGGGGTAGGGGGCGGAACTAGGGAGATGTTAGTCAAAGGGTACCAACTTTCTGTTATAAGCTGAATAAATTCTGGGGAATCTAATGAACAGTTCAGTGACTATAATTAACAACACTGTATTATATGCTCAGTTTTTAAGAGAGTAGATCTCAAAGTTTATTATTACCTTAAAAATGTATTTGTGTGAGGAGATAGAGGTGTTAACTAAATCTATTGTGGCAATCATTTTGTGACATATGTGTATACTAAACCTTAAACTTACATGTCAATAAACTAAAAAGGTGGCCAGAGAATCTTGTTTAGTATTTCTTTAGTTCTTTTTACTTTAGGTATAGAATTTCTTTTCTCTTTTTATCTCTGGTCCTCTGATGCTCTTTATATAATCCATTACTTAGTCTCTCTCTTATATTTCCTCTCTCTCTTTCTCTCTCTCTCTCTACTGCCCCTCACTCCCTCTTTCCCAGGAAAATACAAAGGTTTTGTTTGAATCTCACTGGTAATTTTAAAAGGAAAAGCAGTTGATCCCACTCAGATGAAAACGCAATTTTGTAATTTTACCTAGCATTACATCATGTGGGAAATCAATTGCAACTTGGGATAATAAATGTTTTTGTAAAAAAAGTTACAAAACTACATTAATCTAGAAAACATACCATTTAAACTTTGTTAATAACAAAGTTTATTGTTATTATTTTAAAATCTGCTGTATTGATTAAGATTTACATACAATAAAATTTACCCATTTTGAATGTAACATTTTATAAGCTATGACAACTTTATGTCATATAGTTGTGAAACTGTCACCATAATCCAGATATAGAACATTCTTATCTCCCTGGAACCTTCCTTTGTGCCCTTTGTGGTTAGTGTCTTCTTCCATGTCTGTCATCTAGCAACCACTGATCTACTCTTTGCTACTATAGTTTTTCTTTTCTAGGATCCTTTACAAATGGAATAATAAAGAATGTGGTCTTTTGTATATGGATTTTTTGACTTAGCATGTTGCTTTAGAAATTCATGTGTGCCTTTGCATGTATCAGTAGTTCTTTCTCTTTAATTGCTGCATAATATTCTATAGAATGAAAATATCACAATTTGTTTTTTCATCAGTAGGTAGAAATTTGGGTTATTTTTAGAGCTTGTTAATTGTGAAGAAAGTGCTATGGAGTTTTTGTATTAATCATTATATGGACATATATTTTTATTAGGTAAATACCTAAGAGTCGTAAGGCATATGATTTATGTATGAATTGGTAAGATATGTGATAAGTGTATGCATACATTTTTAGGGAATTATAAAATTATTTTTCCAATAGTGAGTTGTTTTAAAATTCCATCAGTAAATAACAGTAAATAATTTTTAAATTATATAAATAATCTTTGAAATTTATAGAAGATTTAATTCAGTTCCAAATTTTGCGATCGTCTACTATTCCCAAGTAATGTATCAGATTCTGTGGGGAGCTACAGGGCCTTCTATTAGATTGTAATCAACATTTATAAATAACGTTAACATAAGGCATTTATATAGGGTTTTATGAGAAGGAAGGAACAATTAACTTCAATAAACCATTACTTGAAAACAAATAAGGTGATCATCTCTGTAGTTAGCCTTGTTAAATTCACCTTACTTTAGCCAAACAATTGGAGCTTTTAACGATGTTTTCTGATTGGATAGTTATAAGGTTCAAATGAGCAAAGCAGGTCCAGCTTTCTGGAGCAAAACTGGAATCAGTCATGTGGATATGGCCCATGTTTTGTTCAAGTTTTGCCAACAGCTTTGGCTGTCTTCATTAGTTTTGACCACCAGGACTATGGGTTTTCACAATAAATTACATCCCAGAAAAATGCAGTTTCCCATGTTGTTTGGTGCAGCAATTAAAAATCCTGGATCTCTGGTACTTGGAATGGAATGGGATTCTGAAATTCTCCTAAATTATTTCCCAGAATTAACTCATTAGTTTCTCTGACACCTTGTATGGTACATGAGAGTCTCCTTTTGGTCAAATCTTACCTTCAACACCCCCTAAAATAACATTATAAAGCAAGAAGTTCAGCTATTTTACCCATTTTTTAAAATAAAAAAACTTTCAAAGTCTAACTAAACTTAGGGGACTTAAGTCATATAGATAAAAATGGAGGAATCAAAAAATATGACCAATTCTGCCCTGGCTGGCATAGCTCAGTGGATTGAGCGTGGGCTGTGAACCAAAGCATCGCAGGTTCGATTCCCAGTCAGGGCACATGCCTGGGTTGCAGGCCATGGCCCCCAGCAGCCACACATTGATGTTTCTCTCTCTCTCTCCCTCTCTTTCTCCCTCCCTCCCCTCTCTAAAAACAAATAAATAAAATCTTTAAAAAATATGACCAATTCTATTATAGCTCTTCTTTCATCCTTTTTATGCCTGTAATTTTTACCTTCCTGAGATAAAGCAAAAAAATAGATCCCAGTAAAACCCATGACATTTAAATTAAAAAACAAACAAACACTTGTTAGTTTCAACCTGGTTTTATCATATCACAAAATTAGTCACCTGACAATATTTGATGCTTCCAGTAATTTAAAACTTTTTATTTAGTTCAATGTGACAATTTGACTTTATACATTTATCTCCATACTACTCTTCTAATACAACATGAAACTAGGAAAATATAGTTAGCACCTGGATTAGCACCTAGAGGAAAGTGTCACACACATTTCTATATAATACAATATAGGTGAGAGCAGACTGAAGAAAAAAATGACCAAATTAAATTTTACATTAAGGGTAAAATCAAATATTGTCCAGGGAAGTGAGTGGAAGAGAACCCCAGGGAGAAGAGATCAGAACACTGGAAAGGGTGGTGAGTTAAGATCACACATGAATTTCCCAGGTGTTCAATAAACTCTGCAGCAGGCACTAGGTGTTGGCCTCATCTCTTACTCCTGACTCATGCATGGTATGGACAGAATATGACAGAACATGGGGCTCAGTTGTTCTGACATAAGGGCAAGCTTGCAAGCCAGAGAGAAAGTCAATGACATTAGGCTTCACCTCAAATGGGAAAAAAAAAAAAAGATCTGGCCCAAAGCTAAAAGTCACAGCTATAGCCACTTTCTTCCTGACTCCTGACATGCCACTGGTCCTCAGCCTACCAACTTCAACTTCCCTTTGTCTATGACCTCTGCTTGAAAGGTTTGAGCAGGCATTCACCCAGTCTGAGGTGGAATCATTTCAAGTGATTCAAAAGAGAACATTTGTCAAATATATTTCCTTTTTCCCATAACTGTGAATGTGAAAACAAGTATCATTGGATGTAACATATATTTAACTATTTAAACCAAAAACAAAAGATAAGGACTGTATGATTTCAACACACATGGCAGACAAAGACTAAGATCTCAAATTTATATAAAAAGCATAAATTTTTAACAAAAAATAGAACCTCCAATAGAGAGGAACTAAAAAGAAGAAATTATATATCAGAAAATTATAAGTAAAGAAGCAGCAGCCATAACATCATTGACATTAGCTAAAGAAAAACACAAATAAACAAGTATAATATACAAATACCAGAGTAGTCATGAAAATTTATCCACCAAATAACACCACAAGGGCTATTTACATTTTTTAAAATTGAAATGTAAGTGAAGATTTTGATACACTTTTTCTGTATTCAGCAAATTAAGTAGATAAAAATAAATATGTATTTAATGGACTTATATCAAACTTTCCACCCTACAAACAATGAATATGCATTACCTTCACAACATTTGAGACAATTATTTTAGATTCACTAAATATTTGTTGAATCTGTACAATGAGTAGAAAGAATTTTTTTTATTCCTTAAAAATATTCATGTGATATGCTTTTTCCCAGTTTACTGATAAGGACATGAAAATTCAGCATAAGAAATTTTCAGGTTATGTAGTCTCAAAGTGATAGATATAAACACATGAAATTTTTAAAACCATTTTTGGAATCAGTTTTACTGCAAAAAACTGCAAAAATAGTACAACAGGTCCCTGTGCCCTTCACCAAGCTTTCCCTAAAGTTCATGTCATACTTATAATTAACACTGGTATGATATTCTTAACTAAAGACCTTATTCAAATTTCACTCACTTTTCCTCTAATGTCCTTTTCTCTATTTCAAAATCCAATCTGGGGTCCCACTTTGCATTCCTCCTTAGTCTTCTTCAGCCTCTAATAGTTTCTTTCTTACTTGTCTTTCAGGATCTTGAAACGTTTGGAGAGTACTTGGTCATAGAATATTCCTCAATTTGTGTTCATCTGATATAGTCTCAGATTGAACTGAAGTTATACAATTCCAGCAGGAATACCACAGATGGTATTGGTTCCGTCTCAGTGCATCACATCATGGGATTCATGAGATTGATATGTCTAATTATTTGCGATGCTGAGTTTGATCATTTGGTTAAGGTGGTATCTGCCAAGTGTCCCTAACTATAAAGTTTCTATTTTTCTCTTATTTGCTAAGAAATATTTTGGGGGAGATATATAAAGAGTATGCAAATTATATTTTGCCTCAACTTTGAAAATTTTTTAAAAAATTAATAATTTGCCAGATGACAAAGTAAATAAAAATATAGTTTTTTTTTTAACTAAATAAAAGCTGTACTGGTCATATTATCTGAGAAAAAATTCTAACAATATAAAAGTTATTTCATATTGAAATCTATAGAAATAATACTCTATTTTAGAGCAAATAAATAACCTGTAATTTCAGGTTATTTAGATTATAATGGAAATTGACAAATTTGGAAGAAAATTGATATCTTTAAATTTTAATTTGATAAAGGTTTTACTTTTTGTTTATTATACTCTGAACACTACATTGATGTGAGCAAAACAGATATGAACCTTGCTATTGGATTATAATAGTAATAAATAAATTAACATTTCATTTCAAGAATCTTTAGAGGAAACCATTAATAAATCTAGGGGAAACAGGAGAAAAACACATTAATGAAATAGAAAATACAGAAACAGTAGAATTAATAAATAGATTATAAAGCCAAGTTCTGTCCTTTCAAAAATGCAGGCAACTGCATGTCAAGGTTAATCAGAAAATTCACCAAGAACATCAAAACACAACAATAATAAGGAACAAACTTTTCTCTTACCCTATGTAGAAAAACTTAACAAAGCATGGAGATAAACAATCTATTAAAATAGCCAAAATATGTTTAACTTCACTAGTAATTAAAATATAAAACAATATATATTGTTTCCCCCATCAAACTTATATTGAAAAAAGAATGGAGACACCAAGTGTTGACAAAGTTTCATTGAGAACACATTCACACGTGGTGACAGAGTTTTCGATTCAAGACTTTTGAAATGTTTCTTAGTATTATATCAAACATTGTAAATTATTTGCATATTTGGCCTAACTCAAAGATATCTAAGTTTTTATCCTAAGGATATAAGCATTCATATATTTAGACACTAATATAATATTCACTACAATAATATTCACTACAGCATGGTTGATTATCATGGAATCAATAAAAACAATCTATTGATAAATAGGAAATTAATCAAATAAACTGGTAAATTCACTACATGGAACATTATGTATACATTAAAATTATATTGTAGAAGACTATTTGTGATATAGAAGAATATTCACAAAGCTTTTCAAGTTATTAAAGCTATTCTAAATACTATGTTGAATGTATTTTTATTACAGTCATATATAGTATTAATTTAAGGTAAAGTTAAAGGAGTTCATCACTACCAAGCCCTTATTATATGAAATGTTAAAGGAACTTTTCAAAGAAATACAAGATCAAAAGCTATGAACATTTAAATGACAACTAACTCATAACTATCAACAACTCAATCTAGAAAACAAAAACAAAAACTAAGCAAACAATTAGAACAGGAACACAACCAGAGAAATAGAGATCACATGGAGGGTTTTCAGTGGGGAGGGGGGAAGGGAAGAATCATGGGGAAAAGGTACAGGGAATAAGAAGCATAAATGGTAGGCATAAAATAGAGAGGGAGAGATTAATAATGGTGTAGGAAACAGTATTTAAAGAACTTATATGTTTGGCTCATGGACATGAACTAAGGGTAGGGGGAAGGCTGCAGGCTGGGGTGTTCAGGGTGGAGGGAGGATAAAGAGGAGAAAAAATTTGGAAAACTCTAATAGCATAATCAACACAATATACTTAAAAATTACATATCTAGAACCTATAAGTTGTTAATAGTTATTATCACTATGAAGCAACATTATCAAAGATTTTTTTACTTTTAGCATTCCTCCAACTCAAACACAATTTAAAATAGCTATTAATATATGCATAGATATAAAGTTATATATTTAAAATGTGGTTTTAAGTTACAAGCTATATCAAATTGACTTTACTTTTATATTCTGGAGATTTTGGTAACTTGTTTCTCATCTTTTCTACTATACCAGTTAATATCTTTACTGAAGGTTTTGTTTGTTTGTTTGCTTGTTTTTTACACCTTTAAAGGTGTAAAAAAGGGAATAGAGCAGCACTTTTAAAAATCCATTCCTGGGAATTCTGATCAAGATAGTGACATAAGCAAACACAGTACTTGCATCCTCTCACAACCACATCAAAATTACAATTAAACTGCAGAACACTATCTGTCAGAACTGCCTGAAATCTAGTTGAGCAGAAGTCCTATAACTAAGACTATAGGAAGCCATATGAGACTGGTAGGAGGGGTGGAGACATGGAATAGCCTTGTCCCACACACACATGTGGCAAATAAAAATCAGGAAGGATATCTGACTGTAAAGGTCCCCCTGCTGAAGAACAAGGGATGCAAGACCCACAACAGGACACCAGCACAGAGTACCAGTGCCAGGAGGAGAAATCCCCACAACTTCTGGCTCTAAAAAACAGTGGTAATCATGGCTGAAGAAGACAGAAACTTCTGGAATTCCAAGCAGTTCCTATTTAAGAGCCCCCACACAGATTTACTTGAACTAACTCACTCTAAGATTCAGTCCTGGGACAGCAGCTCTAAAAGCACCACAGACAGGGGAGGAATGAATTGTCTGGTGTCAGGGTGAAAGCTGAAAAGGTAGTGTTCTCCCTTACAGAAGTGCTGGTAGAGGCCATTTTTCCTTTGCTGAACCCTCTACAGCACTGGCAGGCAGGTACCATATCTGAGTTTCTATCAACCTAATATTGTTAGCTCCACCATAGTGATTCCCTGAGACTACTCACCACTCAACTTTAGGGCCCACCTAAGCTCTTGCCATTACCTTTTCTATTCAAGTGGCCTATCTGGGATCATGCTTCAAACTTTCCTAAAATCTGTCAAACTATTATTATCTAGCTTTGACATGGTCTATATCTCTTGCTAAATGGCCCCTGACTTGGCACCAGTGACAGCTGGTCTCAATTCATAGCTTGGCCTCTCCCAGGCACCTCTAAGCTCAGCACAAATAACAGCCATCTTCAGTTTTCTCTGTAGCTCATTCCAGGTGGCACTGGGCAGGGCATAGGTGGTAGCTGACTTTGTACCTCCTGGCAGGCCCCAGAGCCAGTACATCCTAGTATAGAGCTTCAGACCATGCCAGATTACCACCGAATGTTCTCCACTAGAGACACACACAAGGGGTAAACTTGGCAAGCACCAAAGCCCCACTGAAGCCAGGCTTGCTTCAAGGGTTAATATCTGCAGAGAAGCTCCTTAGAGGTAGTCAAATCTGGTCCTTGCAGCCAATGGGCCAGAAGGTCAACTCCTCCCAGTGATGTATTAGGAGCAATTAAGGTTCAACTACGATAGGAGGGTACAACAGCTCACACAGGGGGCACTTGGAGCTCTCAGTTCTGGTGACTAGGGAAGCTGTGCCACAGGGCTCTACAGAACTATGTCCCCCAAGTATGTGAGACACAGCAGCTCTACCTAATACATATAAACAAGCACAAGGAAGCAGCCAAAATGAGGAGATAGAAAAACAGGTCTCCTCCTAAATAAAATAATAGGATAAATCTCAAGAAAAAAAATGAAGGGAAACAGAGACAAGCAAATTACCAGATAGAGAGTTCAAAATAATGGTTTTTTGATACTCAAAGACCTTAGAGAGATATTCAACAGCACAAAAAAGGCATGAAGGACTTCCAGCCAAGATAGAGGTGTAGACACATATACTGTGCCTCCCAGCACAACCAAAAGAAGGACAACAACATATTTAAAAAGAAAAACAACCAGAACTGCCAGAAAATTGAACTGTATGGGAGTCTGACAACCAAGGAGTTAAAGAATATTCATCCAGACTGGTAGGATGGGCAGACATGAGCAGCTGAGAGGACTCATAGCAAGGCAGTGGCTGGCAGACTGGCAAGGCAGCAACTGGCAGAGTAAGTGACCCCACACTTGCGTGAGGATAAACTTGGAGGAACAACAGGGGAATGAGACAGACTGCACAACCCAGGGTTACAGTGCAGGGAAATAAAGTCTCAAAACCTCTGACTGAAAAAAACCTGCAGGGGTTGAGGTGGGGGGAAAAACTCCCAGCCCCACAGGAGAGTTTGTTGGAGATACCCACAGAGTCCTAGAATGTACACAAAACCACCTACCTGGGAATCCACACCAGAGGGCACAGTTTGCTTTTGGATAGTGGCAGAAGTGATTGAACCTGACAAAGAGCTGAAAAAGTAGAATTGTTCCTTCTTGGACTTCTCTCCCACATGTAGCACCACAATGCAGCTATCTGGGTTGCCCAGCCCTGGCAAATACCTAAGGCTCTACCCCTTACTACATAACAGGCATGCAGAGACAAAAAAAAAAATGGCCCAAATGAAAGCTTCAGAAAAAATGCAACTAAGTGATTAAGACATGGCCAACCAATCAGATGTACAGTTCCAAACACTGGCAATCAGAATGTTCACAGAATTGGTTGAATGTGGTCATGAAACAGAAGAAAAAGTGAAGGCTATGAAAAGTGAAATAAAGGGCAATGTACAGAAAACCAAAAGTGAAGGGAAGGAAACTGGGACTCAAATCAATGATTTGGAGCAGAAGGAAGAAATAAACATTCAACCAGAAGAGAATGAAGAAACAATAATTCAAAAATATGAAGAGAGGTTTAGGAACTTCTGGGACAACCTTAAATGCTCCAACATCCAAATCATAGGGGTGCCTGAAAGAGAAGAGAAAGATTAAGAAATTGAAAACTCATTTAAAAGCATGATGAAGGAGAACTTCCCTTATCTGGCAAAGGAAATAGACTTCCAGGAACTCCAGGAAGCTCAGAGAGTCCTAAAGAGGTTGGACCCAAAGAAACATACACCAAGGCACATCATAATTATGTTACCCAAGGTTGAAGATAAGGAGAGCATCTTAAAAGCAGCAAGAGAAAAGGAGACAGTTCCCTATGAAGAGTTCCCATAAGACTATCAGCTGATTTGTCCAAGGAAACCTTGCAGGCAAGAATGGGCTAGAAAGAAGTATTTGAAGTCATGAAAGGCAAAGACCTACATCTAAGATTACTTTATCCAGCAAAGCTATCATTTAGAATGGAAGGGAAGATACAGTGCTTCCCAGATAAGGTCAAATTAAAGGAGTTCATCATTGCCAAGCCCTTATTATATGAAATGTTAAAGGGACTTATGTGAAAAAAAAAAGAATATCAAAACTGTGAACATTAAAATGACAACAAACTCACAATTATCAACAGCGGAAACTAGAAAAAATAATAAAAAACAAACTAAGCAAATGACTAGAACAGGAACAGAATCACAGAAATGGAGATCACATGGCAGGTTATCAGTGGGGAAGAGGAGGAAGGAATAGGGGAAAAGATATAGGGAATAAATAGCATAAATGGTAGGTAGAAAATAGATGGGAAGGTTAAGTATAGTATAGTGAGTGTAGAAGCCAAACAATTTATACATTTGACCCATGAACATGAACTAAGGGGAGGCGGGGATTGTGGGTGAAAGGGTTTGTGCAGGGTGGAGAGGAATAAAGGGAGGAAAATGGGACAACTGTAATAACATCATAAATAAAATATATTTTTAAAAAAGAGAAAAAGAAGATGAAAAACATAAAAAGCAGTCAGAAATGAAGAATACACTAACTGAATTGAAGAGTAAATTACAGGGAAGCAAGGGTAGAGTAGATTAAGCAGAGGATCAAATCACAACTTTAGAATATAAGGACAGAGAAAACACCCAGTCAGAATAGCAAACAAAGTAGGAGTCTAAAAAAGTGAGGACAGTTTAAGGAGCCTTTGGGACAGTTGCAAGCATACCAACATTCAAAATCATGGGGTTGCCAGAAGGAGAGGACAAGAGAGTAAGAAGTAGAAAACCAATTTGAAAAAATAATGACAGAAAATGTCCCTAACTTACTGGAGGAAATAGACATAAAAGTCCAAGAAGCACAGATTATCCCCCCAAAAGATGAATCCAAAGAGGTCCACACTAAGACACATCATAATTAAAATGCCAAAAGTGAAAGACAAAATTTTACAAGTAGCAAGAGAAAAACAGTACGTTAGTTACTTACAAGGAAGCTCCCAAAAGACTGTTAGTTGATTTCTCAACAAAAACTTTGCAGGTCAGAGAGACTGGCCCAAAATATTCAAAGTAATGTAAAACCCGGGAAGTATAATCTAGATAACTCTATATGGAAAAGTGTCATTAGAATTGAAAGACAAATAAGGAGCTTACCAGGCAAGAAAAAGCTAAAAGAGTTCATCACCAAACCAGGATTATAAGGAATATTAAAGGGTCTTCTGTAAGAAGAAAAAGAAAAAGAAAATGAATAATAAAGTGGCAATAAATACATATGTCTCAACAATTAGTTTAAATACAAATGAATTAAATACTCCAATCAAAAGACTTAGGGTAACTGAATGAATAATAAAACAACATCTTTACATATGTGATCTCTAAGAGACTCACTTCAGATCACAAGGCACACACTCAGATTGAAAATAAATGGATGAACGAAGATATTTAAAAAAAAATGGAAACTGGGAAAATGGCAGTGATGTAGGTGGGAGCTGAGCCCAGTTGCTTGTGCACGGAACTGGGACACTTAGCTGATCTTCTGAAGAACAGAGTGAACAGCCAACAGAATCCCAGCTGATGCAAAGTTTGGAAGCCAAGGCGTGCAGAGGATGCTTAAAGATGGGCAGTAAGGAGATTTTGTATTCCAACAGGAAGATCCCCAGGCCTTGTACTGGATATCACAGCTGCTGCAGGAGCACTGGAGAAAAGCCAGGTCAGTGATAGCAACCTAGTGGCCTCCTCTCCTCCAAGAACAGGAAAGTCTCAGACACATGCCAGCAGAGACATGAACATGCAAAGTCACTGGAGGGATAAAAAGGCAATAAATGACACAGCAGGCAGTGTACCCTGGCTGGGGCAACAGTCAATGGCTGGGACAGTACTAGAGAAATTGAGGAGCCAGTTGACACCTGGAGCTGGGAAGCATGGACAGTGACTGGCAGTGACCCAGACAGACTCTGAGCTGGTCAGAGAGTTGGACTCTGTGGAAAGCTGAACACTTGTTTAGAGTGGCTGGCAGCACACAAGGGGACTTTTCTCAAAAAAATAAATGACCACCATTCAGGGACCTCACATGCATAGTGGCTGGACCAGTGAAGAGGGGAGGGTGGGGGTAAGATTTATTTCTACTCAGGGTGCCTCTTGGATTGATCAAAGAACAGCTGGGGCTCAGAGAGGCAGCAGCATCTAGAGAGACTTCTTCCGATGGTGGAGCTGAGCCACTGTGAGGGGACTTTGCACATGCACAGCAGCCAGGCCAATAAAAAGGTAAGATGGTGCGTGTGATTTGCTCCAACTCAGTGTACCTCACAGACTGATCAAAGGGTTGCAAAAATGAGATGGATTACAGGTGTTGGCCTGGCAAGAATGCAGAGTGGACAATGTGGACCACTCAGTGCTCTGAGGGTGTGGACTGGAAACTGGGCACCTATGATTATTGTAGCCCAGACTGAGACCTCATCCTTGTGGAACCACTGGAAAAAAAATGGAGCCCAGTCCCTTTCTACCTGCAGGATCCTGGAAGACCAACAAAACCAGTTTAGCAGGTGTAAAATCTACAAAAGGCTTTTTTTTTTAAATAGTAAAACAATAAGACCTGGAACTGTGAGAAAACCGAAGATGAATCCAGAAAGACATCAGAAGGTGAATACCAACAGCTGAGATATATTTCATTTTGCTATCTTTCATAACTTGCATGTGTTTTATCTTCTTTCCATTTATTTAGTTTTTTTACTTTCTTTATTTTTATTGTTTGATTTTTTATTGTTCTTTTAAACTGCATTTTATTTTTTTTTCTTTCACTTCACTCATGTTCCAAATAACAGATTTTTCTTGCTCTTTTACTTTTTATTCAGATTATACATTTCTTATGACACTATTGTTATTCTAAATCACACACACCAGTACCCTTTCCAAGTCTTAACTGATTTCACCATCTTCCTGAGCTTTATAACTGTTGTGGTTAACTTCATTTTGTCTCTCACTATGCCAACTTTCTATCACTTACTCTCACTATTTCTCCTCCATCTAACCTCACGTAAGTACTTTTCTTTCTGAAGTCAGCTCACATTCTTTTTCCTTTCTAATAAGAGTCTTATTTTTTCTTTACTTTTTATAAACAGTGGTTAGTTGGGTGAAATATCTTGGTTATTGCTGTACTTGTCCAAAGGACAAGTACATTTTGTTTTCACCCTGATCATGATCAGTCAAGTAAGGAGTTGTGTTTCATTGTTTTTGATCTCCCTTTTGTCTGCTTTTTTCTTTATTCTACCTTCTCTCAACCTGGGCATTACTCTTATTAGTTTGATTCCCCCGTCCTCTCAAAATAATTTTTCTTTACTGTAGATATCTCATATTCACTTTTCTGGAACATTTTTATTCCTGTTCTACCTTTAGTAAACTTCATTCAGCAGTCATTGCTATTGACGCTACTGTGGATTTTCTGCAGTTTTACTGCTGTTTGTCCAGTACCTTTTCAATTGTACTTCAAACTTCATAGTACTTTCCTCTTCTTACCGTATTTTTCCCATTGCTCTTTCATGTTTTACTTATGTTGTAAATTTTGTTTTCTCATATTTTTGCCTCAGTTGCATCCCAACTCTTACTGATTCTTCTCCTTCTTACCACACTACAACATTTTCCCCTCTTTAAGTCATCCCATATTCCCTTTGTCATATATTAAAATATCAGCAATTTCTCTTCACCATTATGAATGTTAGTTCAAGTCTGGCAGACACTGTTGAGGAAATATGTGGTATCAGGATTGTTTTTGCTGGTGTAAGTTTGGTGGTCTGATAATACTACTTTGTTAACCAACAATTGTACAACAGCATACAAGACAAGGTAAAAACCAGTAAACCTGCTGGAGGGGAGAACCCACTAACAAAGGAACCACCAACTCATAAAGTCCAAGTACAAGAAGAGAGCCCACAGACAGAAGAAAGGGCAAACCTAAAGAACCCAGACATGGAGATCAAAAAGAATACACTACTAAGTCCCACAGAACCTCTACCACAGAGGTTCATCCTAATGAAAACAGCTGGCAAAGCAGAGCATATAGAATTGCAGGAACAAACAAAAAGAGTCACCTACAATAGGGACACAAGAAAGAATCCTCAATCAAAAGGAATGAAAGATTCCCCAGTAAATGAGTTAAATGAAATGGAGGGAAGCAAACTATTGATATAAAGTTCAAAGGAATGGTTATAGGGATACTCAGGAAACTCATTGATGACTACAAGAACTGAGTGCAAACTACAATAGTATGAAAAAGGAAATAGAAATTATAAACAAGAACTAGGGAGAAATGAAGAATACAATATCTATAATAAAAATACAGTAGAAGGAATCACAAGCAGTCTAGGTGAAGCACAGTACCAAATTAGTGAGCTGGAAGACAAGGTATAAAGAAATACTCAGGTAAAGCAGCTGTATGAAAAAGACTAAAAAATTATGAAGATAGCTTAAGGAAACTGCAGTGCAACATGAAACACAACAACATTTGAATCATAGGAATATCAGAAGAAGAGAAAAAGACCAAGGAATAGAAAACCTCTTTGAAAAAATGATGACAGTAAAGGTCCCTAAAATGGACAGGTGAAAAGCCATGCAAGTTCAGAAAGCACAGAAGGTTCCAATCAAGATGAACTCAAAGAGACCCACTCCAAGACACATCATGATGAAAGTGCCAAATTTTAAAGACAAAGAAAGAACCTTAAAGGCAGCAAGGAAGAAAAAGGAAGTTACATATGAAGGAGCTTTGTTAAGACTAGCAGCTGATTTCTCAACAGAAACATTACAAGCCAGAAGGGATGTCAAGAAATATTCAAAGTAATGAAAAGCAACAGCTTGCAACCAAGACTGCTCTTCCCAGAAAGATTCTCGATTAAAATGGAAGGTGAAATAAGGAGTTTCCTACACAAAAGAAGGCTAAAAGAACATACCTCCATCAAACCAATATTACAAGAGGTGCTAAAGGGACAGCTTTAAGAAGAGGGAGAAAAAGAGTGAGAGAGAGAGAGAAAAAACACAAGTACAAGGTACAGAGTGGGAAAATGAGTAAGTATTTATCAATAATAACCTTATAAGTAAATGGATTAAAATTTCCACACAAAAGACATAGAGTAGTTGAATGGAAAGAACAACATGACCTGCATATATGCTGCCTACAAGAGACCCAGAACAAAAGACCTACACAGATTGAAAATGAAAGGTTGGAAAACAATATTCCAAGCAGATAGACAGGGAAAAAAGGTGGGGTAACAATAATTATATCAGATAAAACTGACTTCAAAACACAGTCCATAAAAAAAGCCACAGAAGAACACTTCATAATACTTAAGGGAAGAATCCATCAAGAAGACATAAACATTATAAACTTATATGCACCCAACATAGAAGCACCCAAATACATAAGAAAAATCTTGGAACTTCAAGAAAGATATAGCCAACAACACACGTATACTAGGATATTTTAATACCCCTGTCAACAATGGACAGATCTTCCAAACAAAATATCAACAAGGATATTGGGTCATCAAATAATGCCTTAGATCAAAATGAACACACACACACACACACACACACACACACACAGAAGTTTTCATCTCAAAGAATTAAAATAACACATATTTTCAAATGCGTAGGGAACACTTTCAAAGATAGACCACATGATAGGACACAAAACAAGCCTCAACAAATCTGAAAAAAATTGAAATCATATCAAGCATTTTCTCAGACCACAAGGGCCTGAAACTAGAAAACAACCTTGAGGAAAAAACTCAAAAATATTAAATTCATGAAAATTAAATAACATGGGATTAAACAATGAATAGGTTAATAATAACATCAATGAATAAATAAAAAATTCCTGGAAAACAATGAAAATGAACACACAACAGACCAAAACCTTTGGGAGTCAGTGAAGGCATTCCTGAGAGGGAAGTTCATCGCAATACAGACCTACCTAAAAAGGATAGAAACATCTCAAATAAAGAATTTAACCCTACATCTACAACAACTGAAGGAACAAGAGAAAACAAAGACAAGAGCAAATATAAAGAAGGAAATAACCTAGATCAGAGCAGAATTAAATGACATAGAGACTAAAAGAACAATTCAAAGGATCAATAAATCCATGAGCTGGTACTTTGAAAGATAAAAAAAAAATGACAAGACTTTCACTAGACTCATCAAGAAAAAACCCGAAAGGACCAAAATAAATAAAATCAGAAATGAAGGAGGAGAGGTACAACTAATTCCGCAGAAATGCAAAGAATTGTCAGAAATTACTATGAACAACTATATGCCATGAAATCTGATAATCTGGGTGAAATGGACAGATTTCTAGAGTCATATAGTCTTCCAAAACTTAATGAAGAAGAGGCAGAAAGCCTGAATAGACCAATAACAGCTACTGAAACTGAAGCAGTAATTAAAACTCTTAGCCCACAAAATCCCTGGATGAGACACTTCCACAAAAGAATTTTATAAAATATTTTAAAAAGGGCTAACCTCTGTCCCTCTAAGACTATTCCAAAAAATTTAAGAGGAAAAATTTCAAAACTCTTTTTATGAGGCCAGTATAGTCTTAATCCCAAAACCAAATAAAGACACAATAAAAAAAGAAAACTACAGGCCAATATTGCTGATGAACATAGATGCTAAAATCCTCAAGAAATCATTGGCAAACCACATCCAAAAATACATTTAAAAGATCATACATACACCATGATCAAGTGGGATTCATCTCAGGGATACAAGGTTGGTACAATATTTACAAATCAATAAATGTAATACATCACACAAAAATAAGAAAGATAAAAGTCAAATGAACATATGAATAGATGCAGACAAAACATTTGATGAGTTATAGCACTCATTTATGATAAAAAGCACTGAGCAAAGTAGAAGTAGAGAGAGCATACCTCAAAATAATAAAGGCCATATATGAGAAACTTGCAGGCAACATTATACTCAATGGGCAAAATCTAAAATCTTTCCCACCAAGACCAAGAACAAGACAAGGATGTCTGCTTTCACCGCTTCTATTCAACATAGTATTAGAAGTCCTATCCATAGCAATCAGACAAGAAGAAAAAAAAAAGGCATTCAAATTGGAAAGGAGGAAGCAAAACTGTCATTGTTTGCAAATGACATGGTAATGTACATAGAAAACACTATAGAGTTCACCAAAAGTCTACTTGATATAATAAGTGAATTTGACAAAATAGCAAGTACAAAGTCAATATTCAGAAATTTAAGGCATTTTATACACCTACAATGAAATATTAGAACTGAAATCAGAAAAAAATTCCATTTGATATAGCAACAAGAAAAATAATGTACCTAGGAATAAACCTAACTAAGGAGATAAAAAAAAAAACCTGTACTAAGAAAACTACAGAACCCTGAAGAAAGAAATTAAGGAAGACACAAATAAATGAAAACATATACCTTGTTCATGGAATTGAAGAATTAACATAATCAAAATACCCATACTACCTAAAACAATTTATAGATTCAATGCATTCCCAATTTAAATACCAATAACACATTTCACAGATATAAAACAAACATATCAAAAATTTTTATGGAACCATAAGGGACCCCAAATAGCCTCAGCAATTTTTGGAAAGAAGAACTAAGTAAGGGGGTTCACAATACCTGGTATCAAAGTATGTTACAAGGTCACTGTAATCAAAGCAGCCTTGTACTGGCATAAGAACAGACACATAGATCAATGGAACAGAATAGAGAGTCCAGAAATAAACCAATGGTTCTCTGGTCAATTAATATTTGACAAAAGAAGTAGAATCATAAAATGGAATAAAAATAGGTTCTTCAATAAATGGTCTTGGGAGATCCAGACAGCTACATGCAAAAAATGACACTTGACCACCAACTTTTACTATATGGAAAAATAAACTTGAGATAGATAAAGACTCACACATAAGTCATGACACCATAAAAGTCTTAGAGGAGAACATTGGCAGGAAAATCTCGGATATTCGATGTAGCAATATTTTCACTGATATGTCCCTTAGAACAAGGGACATAAAGGAAAGAATAAACAAATGAGACTTCATCAAAATAAAAAGCTTCTGCATGACTAAAGAAAATATCATGGAAATGAAAAAGGAACCAACCATATGGGAAAATATATTTTCCATTGATACCTCAGACAAGGGTTTGATCTCCAAAATATATAGTGAACTCACATGAGTCCACTCCAGGAAGACAAACAACCCAATTTAAAAATGGGCAAAGGATCTGAACAGATACATCTCCAAGGAGGACATACAGAGGACCCAGAGACATATGAAAAGATGCTCAGCATCATTAGCCATCAGAGGAATGAAAGTTAAAGCTGCAATGAAATACAACTTCACATCTGTCAGAATGACCATCATAAATGAATCAATAAACAAAAGTGCTGGCAAGGTTGTGGAGAAAAGGGAACCCTAGTGCATTGTTGGTGGGAATACAGGCTGGTGCAACCATTGTGGAAAACTATGGAATTTCCTCAGAGAACTAAAACTGGAACTGCCTTTTGACCTGACAATTCCATTGCTGGAATTATACCCTAAGAATCTTGAAACACCAGTTCAAAAGAACCTATGCACCCCAATATTCATAACAGCACAATTTACAATAGCCAAGTGCTAGAAGCAACTTAAGTGCCTATCAATAAATAAGTGGATCAAAAAACTATGGTACATTTAAGCCCTGGCTGGCATAGCTCAGTGGATTGAGCACAGGCTGCGAACCAAAACACAGGTACGATTCCTAGTCAGGGCACATGCCTGGGTTGCAGGCCATGCCCCCAGAAACCGCACATTGATGTTTCTCTCTCTCTCTCTTTCTCCCTCCCTTCCCTCTCTAAAAATAAATAAATAAAAATTTAAAAAACCTATGGTACATTTACACAATGGAATTCTATGCAGTAGAAAGAAGTATCTCCTAACATTTGTGACAGCAAGGATGGATCTGGAGAGCATTATGCTAAGTGAAAATAGCCAGGCAATGAAAGACAAATACCATATGATCTCACCTATAAGTAAAACGTAATGAACTAAAGAAGCTAGTGAAATATGAGAGACACAGCAATAAAGATCAAACTGACAGTAAGCAGAGGGATGGGGAAACGGGGATAACTGGTGAGACAGGGAAGGGTCGTCAAGGAACCTGTATAAAGCTATAGGGGTATAGGTTTGAGGGTGGGAAGTGGACTTTGGTAGGGTGGTGGAGAGTGGTGTGGGGTAATGTAGTCAACTCTACCTGAAGAACAATAAAGAATGTTATTTAAAAAATAAAAAAGTTAAAAAAGGAAACAAAATGAAACAAACAAACAAAAAAGCTGGGGTAGCAACACTTATACTACTAGACAAAAAAGACTTTAAAGCAAACACTATAAGACACAGCAACTCCACTTCTGGGTGTTTGTCTTAAGTAACCCAAAGCACTAAATTAAAATGAGGGGATATGACTTGGGGTGGTGAATAAACAACACAACATAAAGATAATATATTATAGAATTTTACAACTAAATTTTATATAATTTTATTAAGCCATGTCATAGCAATAAATTCAATAAAAATTTTAAAAGTAACACTTGCTAATATAAATTAATAATTTATCATTATATTATCCTATATGCATAAAAATTAAATTTAAGCTTCAAAAAAGACATATACATCCATTGGTTTATTTCAGCATTATTTACAATAGCCCAGATGTGAAGTATTCATCAATACATGCATGGGTAAAGAAGTGGTGTGTATATACAATGGACTATGATTCAGCCATTAAAAAATAAAATCTTGCCATCAGCAACAACATAGATGGATCTAGAGGATATTTTGCTGAGCGAAATAAGTCATACTGGAAAGATAAATGCCATATGATTTCACTTATATGTGGAATCCAGAACTACAGAAAAAACAATAAGCAAAAAAGAAACAGATTCATAGACATAGAATATTTTGAAGGTTGCCAGATGGGAGAGGGGTTGCAGGGATGGTGAAAATGGTTGAAGATGTTTAGAAGTACAAATTGGTTGTTACAGAATAGTGATAGGGATGTAATGCAGAGAATAGGGGATATAGTCAATAATATTTTTAAAACAATGTATGGTGTTGGATGGGTACTATGTATTTATTAAGGTGACCACTTTGTAAGTTATATAAATGTCTAATCAAGGGGTTGTACACTTGCAGCTAATGTAATATTGTACGTTAACTATAATTTAAAATAACAAAAGAAGTATGAATTGGTAGTTATGTTCATGGGGATGTAAAGTACAGCATAATGATTATAACAATAATATTGTATTAACTATGTATAGTGCCAGATGGGTATTTGAAATATCATGAGAATCACTTTGTAAAATATATGATTATCTGTACACCATGATGTACACCTAAAAGTAACACAAAATAATACTGAGTATATACTGTAATTGATGAATGAAATTTTAAAAAAAGATCTGAATATTGAGATATACAAAATGTATATCTCCCTGGCTGATGTGGCTCAGGGATTGAGTGCTGACCTGTGAACCAAAGGGTCTCTGGTTTGATTCCCAGTCAGGGCACATGCCTGAGTTGCGGGCCAGGTCCCCAGCTGGGAGTGTGCGACAGGCAGCCACACATTGATGTTTCTCTCCCTCTCTTCCTTCCTCTCTTCTCCTCTCTCAAAAATAAATAAATACAATCTTAAAAAATATATATGTTTCAATTGTAAAATAATTTTAATTCTAATAATATATATTAACTTAAACAATTCAAAATTTAATTCAATATTTTCTATTTTAGTCAACAATGAGAATAAGATGTGCATCAATAAATATATAAACTTATAGTTTGCCCTGTTGTTTTAGGGCCATCATCTGAACAATAATAGAAAAACTTATTTAGAAAAAGATTAAATACTTTTGAACAGCACATAACTGTTTATATGTAATATTTTTACTTTAAGTATGTAAACTTAGATTACAAATTTGAAATAAAGTTTCTTGATACAGTTTTGAAAAAATCCATTCTTGATTTATTAGTATAGGTTTAAAAATGTGTACCCTTATATTTTCCAAACATTTGTCCATGTTTGTCCACTGTTTTTGCCTTCTTTGGCTTTGGATTTACCCTTTCCCTCAATGATTATTTAAGATAGGAGCCCTTGGATTATTGGTGATTTCCACATTCTCAAAAACAATGAAAAGTGCAAAACTCAGCCACTCATCCTCCTTCTTTTTGTAAGTTTGGGAATTTGTTGGTTTACACAATTCAATGCTCAGTGGCTCTTCATGTATATTTTTATTACACTTTGAACTTTTTCCATTTATACTTTTCCTTATTTACATTTGAGTTATTTAATTATTACTGGTATTTCTTTCCATTGGAACTCAAGCACTTTTGGCGGTGGCACATTTCTTGGTCACATCTGCTCCCTTTCCACCGTTACAGAACAGGACTTGACTAGATGGTTGAGTTAGAGAAATGGCACAATTCCCATTTCAAAGGCTTCTTATGTTTGTTTTTTGTTCAAACATGAATAATGGATTCTTTGAGCCTTCCTGTTGTCATACCTCTGTGCAGCCAGCCAGTGAGAAGTTCTCAGCACTGCTTCCTAATTACCATCTGGGAGCAGCCAGGCAGTGCTGCTGATTGGGGCTCATCTCCTGGGGAATTCAGCAAACCAAACACTTTATAGTCCCTGGTAGAGGGAGAATCATGGTATCCAATAATAATTTCATTTATAAACACATATGAAAAAATGGGGAGATATCTTTACATTAAATCGGTCCATTATAAAATGAATTTCAGGGACAAGCAATCATTTGGATGCTGCTTCTCAAAACCTGAACCCTTCTAGTGCAACCCAAAGAGAGAAATATGTGCTTAAGACAGTTTTTCCTGGCCTGATGGCTAATTCAGGCAGTTCTCAGTTTGCTTCAACTATTTTTCACTAAGTAAGTAATTATGACTAAATTTTTTATTGCTCTTTTTGAAAATGTGTTAAAAGTCATTTGGCATACCTGACAACTGCATGATGTGCGTATGTTTGAAAGTGTGATATAAGTCCTGAATCATCCAGAATCCACACACCAAGAAAATCTGGATTATTTTCTTTATGAAAAAAGCTGAACTTAAAATTATTTTCTTTATAACAAGTCAAGATTTCAACAGTTGAAATTTCATTTTGGTCTAGTTATATTCTAAAAACTATTTATTAAAAACTGAAATCAGAAAGTTTGAAATTCCTAAGAAATTTATTGCTGATTTTTTTTATTCAGGCATGTATTCAGTCTCTGCTTTGTGCCTGGCACAAATTTAATAACTATATGTTATTTGTTAGATATGACATTGCCACTTCTAGGCATTGGGGAGTAAATAAATGTGATAGGACCTACGTTTGGAAAGCGTGCATTCATATAATTTCTTTTAACTAGAGTTGTTTTTATTTCCCTTTTAGCCCAGTTTCCTCTTATGTTGAACCACGCTGTGCCATTTGTTTCCTCCAATGACATCATAAAGAGGTAATCTTCTATGTATTTATATTTATAACACTAACACCCACTAGGTCTCCCCATGAAGACTGTGGTTAAAAGCACAGGCTTCAGAATCTAAAAGAACTGTGTTTAAATCTCAGTTCTACCTTTTACTGTCATAGACTGTCAGCAAGTGTTTTGACCTCTCCATGGCTCAGATTCACCTTCTGTAAACTAGTGCTTATAGTATCTACTATATCCAGTGAATTGAAAGATGAAAGGCTGGGCACAATCTCTCATGAAGTAAGTATTCTTTCAATTAATAGTAATTTCTTTTAATACCATGTAATAGATATTCATACTTTTACAATAACTTCCTCCATAATTATGTAACACCCCTATAGACTTATGTTTTTCAAGATCTAGGAAAGAAAATTAGTGTGATCTTTTGTTTCAGTTACTTATTCAATGTATACTGTGATTGCATTAAGTACTTGACAAGGTTTCTAACTAGAAACAGACTTTGTTCTTTCTTTTTCCTTCAATCAAATCAATACAGATTGTTCTTAATGCTAATTACATTGGTTTATTGTAGTAAGAACTCTGAATCAAGAGGGAAGAAATGCATGTTCTAATTATTTTATTACTTGACTTTTGGGGAATTAACATAGTTTCTCTCTCATTCTTATTTCTCAAATGATGGATGTAACCAGATGATTTTTTAATAGATTTTAATTTTTAGAGTAGTTTTAGGTTCACAACAAAACAACATTGAGTGAAAGGTGCAGATATATATCCTATAGTCACCCCATTATCCACATCCCCTGACAGAGTAGTACATGTCATACAGTAAAAGAACTTACATTGATACATTATAGTCTACATTAGGATTTAGTATTTGTGTTATAAAAGTGTATAATGGCATGTATGTGTCATTATTGTGTCATAATGAGTAGTTTTGCTGTGCTAAATATACACTATGCATTATCTATTCATCCCTCCTTCTCCCATACTTCTGACAAACACTGATATTTTTATTGTTTCCACAGTTTTGCATTAATGGAATGGCATATAGTTGGAATCATAGAGTATATAGCCTTTTCAGATGGATTCTTTTCATATGGTTATAGAAATTTATATTTCTTTTATGTTATTTTAAGGCCAGGTAGTGAATAGTATTTAAAGTGAATCATATTTTATTATCACTTTGGGGTACCATTAATCTATTCACCTACCAAAACACATTTTGGTTGCTCCCACGTTTTGGCAATAATAAATGAATAAAAAAGATATAAATATCTGTGTGTAGATTTTTCATGGACATGTTTTCAACAATTTTGGGTGAATATCAAAGAGTGTGATTGTTAGATCATAGGGTAAGGGAATGTTTAATTTTGTAAGAAACCAACAAACTGTCTTCCCAAATGGCTGTACTATCTTCATTCTCTCCACCAAGGAACGAGAGTTCCTGTTGCTCCAAATCCTCACCAGAATTTGGTGTTGTCAGTGTTTTTTCTTTTAAGTCATTCTAATAGATGTGTCTCATTATTGTAATTTGCATTTCCCTGATGACATATGATGTTGAGTATCTTTTCAGTTGCTTATTTTCCATCTGTATATGTTCCTTGGTGAATTATCTTTGAAGGCCTTTGGTCCATTTTACAGTGGAGTTGTTTGTTTTCTTATTGAGGCGTTTTAAAAGTCCTTTGTGTATTTTGGCTAATAGTCCTTTATCAGATATGTCTTTCATAAATATTTTTCAAGTTTGTGGATTGTCTTCTCATTCTGTTGACATTGCTCTTTACAGAATAGAAGATTCTAATTTTAGTGTAATCCAGTTTATTCATATTCTTTCACTAATTGTGCTTTGGTGTTTTACCTATAAAGTTATAGCCAAATCCAAGGTCATCTAGATTTTCTTTCATATTTTCTTTTAAGAATTTTATAATTTTGCATTTTACAGTTAGGTCTGTGATCCATTATGGGTTAGTTTTTTTAAAATGGTAAGATTTGTGCCTAAATTTAATTTTTTCACAGAGGTGTCCAGTTGTTTCATCACCACTTGTTGGAAAGACTCTTTGCTCCATCGTATTTTCTTTGCTGCTTGTTGAAAATCCCTTAATATGTGGGTTTATTTTTGGCTTTCTGATCTCTTCCATCAATCTATTTGTCTATTCTTTCACTAATAGCACACTCTCCTGATAACTGTAGCTTTATATTGTCTTTTGAAAAAAAAATTATTTATTTTTAGAGAGAGGAAAAGGGAGGGAGAAAGAGAGGCAGAGAAATAGTGATATGCAAGAAACATTGAGGTGTGAGAGAAACATTGATCAGATGCCTCTCACATACCCCCAACCAGGGACCAACCCATAAACCAGACATTTTAACAGACTGGGAATCAAACTGGCAACCTTTTGCCAGAAAATGCTCAACCCACTGAGTCACACCAGTCAGGGCTTTATATTATGTCTTGATGTCAGATAGTGCCTGTCTTCTAACTTTGTTCTTCTTCAGTATTGTGGTGGCTATTCTGGGTCTTTTCCTCTTCATACAAAATTTAGATCTAATTTGTCAATATCCACAGAAATAATATTTTGGGATTTAAATTGGAATTGCAATAAAATCAACAGTTACAATTGGGAAGTACTGACATCTTGACAATATAGAGTCATCCTATATATGAACATAGGATATTTTTCTATGTGTTTAGTTTTTCTTTAATTTGTTTTATCAGAGTTTTGTAGTTATACTCTGTTGATGGTATAAATATTTTGTTTGACATAACTATTTCATATTTGGGATGTGCTTATGCAAATTATACTGTTTTTAGTTTCATAATTTACTTTTTGTTTGTTGGTATATAAGAACAAGGTTGTGTTTGTATATTAACTTTGTATCTTGGAGCCTTGATACAATCACTCATTAATTCCAGGATTTTTAATATCAATTTTAAAATTATTTTGTATACATAATTATTTCATCTGTGAAGACAGATAATTTTATCTTTTACCTGTCTGTATACCTCTTATTTCCTTTTTTGTGTCTTGTTGCATTAACTATAACTTGTAGTATGATGTTGAAAAGCAGTGGCAAATGCCTCATTCCTGATCTTAATGGGAAAGCTTGTTACTCACCATTAAGTTTGATATTTGTTTTAGGATATTTATAGAATCCTTTACCAAGTTGAGGAAGTTCCCTTATATTCTTAGGTATTGAAAACACTTATCCTGAATGGATGTTGGATTTTGTCAACTGCTTATTCTTGATCTACTTATGTAATCATGTGCTTTTTATTCTATAGCTTGGTCTGTAGTAGATTACATTAATTTATTTGTGAATGTTGAACCAGCTTAGCATACCTGAAATCAATTCCACTTGCCATGGTGTGTAATTCTTTTTATACACCATTGGATTCAATTTGTTAAGATTTTGTTGAAGATTTTTATCCTTCTATGGAAGGATATTTATCCTTTATGTTGTAGTTTCCTTTCTATGTAAAATATTTATCTGCTTTTGTTATTAGGATAATGATGGTCTCCTCCATAGAATAATTTAGAAAGTATTCTTTCTGCTTCTATTTTCTGAAAGAAATTAAGAGAATCTGTATGATCACCTCCTCAAATGTTTGGTAGGATTCACCAGTAGATCCATCTGGGCCTGATGCTTAATATTTTCAAAAGGTACTAATATTTCATTTTTTAAATAGATACCAGCTTATTCAGATTATCTATTTCTTCTTATGTGAGCTTTGGCAGATGGTTTTTAAAAAGATTTTATTTATTTATTTTTAGAGGGGAAGGAAGAGAGGGAGAGAAACATCAATGTGTGGTTGCTTTTCATGTGCCCTGCCTCCGCACTGAGGATCTGGTCTGCAACCCAGGCATGTGCCCTGACTGGGAATTGAACCAGTGACACTTTGGTTCACAGGTCAGCACTCAACTCACTGAACCACACCAGCCAGGGCTGGCATCCCTCAAACTCTAACATTCAAGGAACTCTTGTCTTCTAATCAGGCAGAAGTGTCTGTATAGAAATTTGTGTAGGCACCTTGCATCCTCAGTCCTAAACTCAAGATCTGATATATCATAAATATTATTCAGTTCAGGTTCATTCAATGATTGAAACCTATCTGAGTGGGAATGCATCCTGACACCATCTAGATTAAATGGTGTGTAGATAAACATATATTTTTAATGACATCAGGGGTTTTTATTATTCAAGAGCCAGGGAAAACTTCTTATGCATAGCATGACCAAAATCTCAGTCTCCTGTTAAATAAGTGCTTTGTAATACGTGGATAAGTTCTTGAGATTGCCACGATGTTCTGTTCTTATCCTACCTGTAGTGGCAATTTAACAACAGGACTCAATGGCATTCCTCAGATAAACACTTTCCAAAAGGTGTTATGGGGGATACTAATTCTGTGGGATATTTTTGCTGTTATGTAGAGACAGGGTCCCTGTGCTCAAGATTACTGGATAGTTACCCAGTGTTTTTGACCTAGATACCTAAGGAAGATTTTAAGAACTAGTGTTCCATGGCATAAATTTGATACAAGCTGCCTTTAACATTCTTGCCCCCATTTCCTCATTCTGTATTCAAGCTTGAATAATTTGTGCAGTCCTGTGCTGAGTTGAAGGGCCATGGTTTTTCAAGATCTACTTCAGCTAAAAACAGTAATGTGGGTGCAGGGATTTGGCCTCTACAGGGAATAGCCAATCCACTCTTTCCTTATGGCTATTTCCATTATCTTATCATATAAAGGTATTAGGCACTCTGTTTTTTGTTTCCCCAAACATTGTACATATGTTGATGCCTTAACTTTCAATCCGATGGTATTTAGGGATGGGACCTTTGGGGCATAAATTAGAGTTAGAGAAAGACAGTAGGGTGGGACCATCATAATATGATTAGTGTCATTATAAGAAGAGACACCGGAGTGGGTTCACTCCCTCCCTGGGAAATGGGAGAATGTTCTCTGCCATGTGAGGACATGGAAAGAAGGTATATATCTGCAAGTGAGGGGATTAGTTTTCATCAGGTACCAAACTGTCTTGTTGATGCTGGACCTCCAGCTTTCCTAACTATAAGAAAATAAATTTATGTTGCTTTTGAGACACCCAATCCATAGTATTTTATCATGGCTGCCCAAGCTGACTAAGGCAAGGGCATATGTTTTTCACTTGTACTGTGTCCACTTGCCCTGCTGACTCATAAAAGACATATAAAAGATGAATCTTTCCTAGAAGTTTATCTGTGGTGGGAGGATTTGTTGTTATTCCATAGAAGTAAGTGGGGGGGGGGACGTATTTTTGCATAAAATTTCAAGAAACATATTGTACCCTGTTAATCTACAATGGGATGCTCTCTTTGAGTTACTTTTCAAAGATATTTAATAGGCATTGTGCATTGAGTCTCCCCTCTATTGCAGGTCTTGCTTATCTCAGTAGGATAACTCAGGGAAAAGGGAGCATTGTCTGTATTCACAAATACAATAATAATGCACTAATATATTTTCTCCTAACCTTGTACTTGTAAAAATATAGAGGGCAATTAAATGTCATTATCTTGCTGAACAAACCACTTTTACATTCTGGCTAGTCAAATTCATGTGTAAACAATATTACAGAGGAATTGAAAAGTACTTTTGGGAATGTGTTTCAAAAAAGTTTAAGAATGTACACGTTATCTATTCATTCAAAGAAGTCTTCATTTGCCACAACAGATATAAAGTCAAATTACCATCTATCTTCCACACTTGTCTGCTGACTGCTGATTCTTTTTTAATATATTTTATTGATTATGTTATTACAGTTGTCCCATTTCCCCCCCTTCACTCCCCTCTACCCTGCACGCCCTCTCCCACTCACATCCCCCCTCCTTTATTTCATGTCCATGTGTCATACTTATAAGTTCTGTAGCTTCTACATTTCCCATACTATTCTTACCATCCCCCTGTCTACATTCTATCTACCATGTATGCTACTTATTCTCTGTACCTTTTGCCCCTCTCTCCTCCTCCCACTTCCCTGTTGCTATCCCTCCATGTGATCTCCATTTCTGTGGTTCTGTTCCTGTTCTAGTGGTTTGCTTAGTTTGTTTTTGTTTTAGGTGTGGTTGTTAATAATTGTGAGTTTGCTGTTATTTCACTGTGCTCATTTGTTATCTTCTTTTTCTTAGATAAGTCCCTTTAACATCTCATATAATAAGGGCTTGGTGATGATGAACTCCTTAAACTTGACGTTTTCTGAGAAGCACTCTATCTGCCCTTCCATTCTAAGTGAAAACTTTGCTGGATAGAGCAATCTTGGATATAGGCCCTTGCCTTTCATGACTTGGAATACTTCTTTCCAGCCCCTTCTTGCCTGCAAGGCCTCTTTTGACAAATCAGCTGACAGTCTGATGGGAACTCCTTTGGAGGTAACTGTCTCCTAATCTCTTGCTGCCTCTAGGATTCTCTCCTTCATTTTAACCTTGGATAATGTAATTATGATGTGCCTTGGTGTGTTCCTCCTTGGGTGCAACTTCTTTGGGAATCTCTGAGCTTCCTGGACTTCCTGGAAGTCTATTTCCTTTGCCAGATTGGAGAAGTTCTCCTTTATTATTTGTTCAATAAGTTTTCCACTTGTTTCTCTTCCTCTTCTCCTTCTGGTACCCCCATAATTTGGACGTTGGAATGTTTAAAGATGTCCTGGAGGTTCCTAAGCCTCTCCTCATTTTTTTGAATTCTTATTTCTTATTCCTTTCTGTGTGATTGTTTCTTTCTTCCTTCTGGTCTACTCCATTGATTTCAGTCCCAGTTTCCTTCCCATCACAATTGGTTCCCTGTACATTTTCCTTTATTTCACTTAGCGTAGCCTTCATTTTTTCATCTAATTTGCGACCAAATTCAACCAATTCTGTGAGTATCCTACTCACCAGTGCTTTGAACCATGCATCTGATAGGTTGGCTATCTCTTCGTCGCTTAGTTGTATTTTTCTTTGGAGTTTTTATCTGTTCTTTCTTTTGTGCCATTTTTTTAAAATATTGACACTCTTGTTACTTAGTGAGGGGTGGAGCCTCAGGTGTTTGCCTGGGTGGGTCAACCCATTCGCTGTGTGTGGGGAAGGGGTCTGAGAGGGCACAATGGTGCTTGCTCTGCTGGCTTTCAGTCACTTCTGCTGCTTCCCCCAAGCAAAATGGGCCCTTTGGTGCTGATTCCCATGTAGGTGGGTTTGTATACATTATGCGATCCTGTGGATCTTTCCAAAGAACTCTCCTGTGAGGCTGGGTGTTTCTCCCGGCACCTCAACCCCCACAGGTATTTTCAATTGGTGTTTCAATTGGTGTTTTATTTCTCCACACTGAAACCCTGGGTTGTGCAGTCTGTCTCACTCCCCAGTTTCTCCTGGTTTATCTGTGTGCAAATATGGGACTGCTTGGTCCACTGCCAGGGTCCAGCTCTTGCAGGTCCAGGGAATCCCTATGGAAGGAACAGCATTGGCAAGGAATGACAAGAGACTTGGTGCTTTTAAGCTCATCAGCCAGACATCTCTGCCTTGCTGAGGTGAGTGCTTTATTTTATATTCTGGGGTAAGCATATGTGGCAATGTGGGAGCAAAAAAAGTTGTTTTCTAGAGTACATTTACTTTGTCATTGTTTTGTAGGAAACAACACATGTTATATAAAATACAATTGAGCAGTTAGATACTTTGCAGTTTGCAAGCCTTATCTATATTGATATTATCTCTTTACCTGAGCCTCTTCTTTCTACTTATTTTGACACATTATTGTTTCAAGCTTAGGTGTAAGTCTCATGGTTATTGTGTAAAGCCACGAGTTGGCTAGAATATGGGTACATTTGGGTCTGGGCATTTTATTAAGTGACTGAGAATACAGGGTCTGTGGTCATAGTGATTAATATCTGTCTCTCACTTCTAAATCTGCTTTGCTAGGGGATTTTGGCCTGACTAATCTATTTGGGGAAATTCTGGTCAGGACTGGCCTTTTGGTGGGCATAAAAGGCTGGTCAGGAAACACCTTGGGGCATGCTCACTGTCTCTCTTCCCCTCCACCTGGACGCAGACAACTTGTCAACAGTTTGATTAGCCATATACACGTGGTACTAATCTTGTTTTTAGGTCTCGAGTTAATGGTGTTGCTCAATTATAAAAACATTGCTCAAGTTGCAAAGATTCCTTGTATTTGTAGCTCAGGTTATTGAGCTACATTCATTAAACAATTAATGAATTGTACATTAAACAATTGATTATTGTTTAAATCAAACAATCAATTTTTGTTTGATTTAAATCTTAAGTATATTTTACGTTTTATTCTACCTAAACTGAGAACTTTAAAGCTCTCTTGGTATTGAGTATTTCTCCTGGAAAGAGCAAATGCTTCTATATGAGTGTAGATTTCTGATTTTTATGGCCATTATATGAACTCCTATGAATAGAATCTTCAATATCAATATGAAACACATAAAGATGAGTATTTATTAAAGGGACACATTTTAAATGCTAGCATCTATAACAATATAAAACAAAGAAAGTAAAAACATGCTATTAGCCTATTGTCGGTTTGAACACAAGCCCAAACAAATGACTTGCTAATGCAGGTTAGGTAAGTGAACCAGGAAGGAAGGAATCCCCTGCCTTCTCCAGTGATCAATCTAAAATCAGTGGTGATGCAACACAAAGCAGCTTTAGCAATGCATAAAGCTTTTACTGACTCAGAAATTACCAGTGTATTTCTGAATGTATTTATTTATTTTTGATGGAGCTGGGTTTTGCTTTCTCTGCATTTGTGAATAAGTGGAAGTGTGCTCCAGGAGGCAGGTGATGGGCAATAGTTCCCAACCAGTGAGAGTTTGCTACCAGCTTTTTAGGGAAAGTGATGGTTTCATTTTGTCTCATTGCTCATCCTGCTGGACCACCACTACAGTTACTTAACATGAATCAGCCAAAGTGCTGTGGAAGGAATTGCTGTAATTTCCCAGTGCATGCCTGTACTTGAGAAGTGAGTACAAATAGAGGCTATACTGAATGGGTGGAGAGTGATACCTGAGGAGGTTTGTGACTATGTACTTTTGTTTTAGACAAAGTTCTAAACAGATCTTTCAGTCACAGTGAAAAAAGGAAATATCTTTCTCGTTTGATTTCAAGAAGCTATGATATTTTCTATTGTCTTGATGTAGACTCTTAATCTATAATGTTAGCTTGCCTCCAGCAAATCATGTCTATAGGATGTTTACCAAACTGAACTATTCTAGCAGGATTCTAAACTGTTTTTTATTCAAATAGCATATACAAACTGTGGTACTTGTGAGAATAAAACAATAGAAATTCTCAACAAATTTCAAGTAAAAAGGCTACCTGGAAAAAAAGTAGAAAATTAGAGAAAACTGCTCAATTAAATACTCTGTGACAAAATGAAAATATATTCACTGGGGAAAGCATACTTTTCACAAGGCCAACTTAACAGACAGCAAAGGTGACACATAGCTCTACATCCAAAATTCTTACATACCTTTCAAATTAGAACAATGGAATAATCCCTTCAATAAAACAAAAATTAGAAGAATTTCCATTATTTTGTGATGAAGGAAATCACAAAAACCTGTAAATCTAAGGATTCCTCATTCCAGATGTAGGAATTTAATTTGCAATTTTGAGACACTAACTACTTTTAGTGAATTTACAACATATGGATTAGTTCATTTCAGTACCTGTACATGTAAGGTCCCTGAGAACAAACATAGAGCTTGTCAATGATGAACAATATTCTGCAGATTAAACACTTTTAGGCATACTAATTTCTATTAATATGTTGAGTTGCACTATATTTATGTCTACATTATTGTGCCTTATATATAATTTGAACTTTTATGATAGCTGACTACCAGCATATTAGGCCTTACCTACATAACTTTTTAAAGAGTCATTCGTTAAACCACATGTTTAGTACAAACTTTCTTGAAGGCAAAGTGATTAGAATAATTGCCACTCTAGGCCACTATGAGTTATGCTGATTAGTTTTGCCACAATTTAGAGTTGTATAATGATCTGCCATACACACTAAAAAGAGGCATGGGCTTAGAACAAATTAAAGTGGAACTCAATTTCTCCTCTTGATGAGAACATAGAGCAATTTTAATCATTAAGTTAAAACCACATATTGGCATAGGCATAGGGAGGGTTTGTGCCATTTGTGTGTTGATGAGCTAGCCACTCACCTTTTCTGGGATGAAAGTAGGACTTTAGTGACAAGGTAAGATCCAGGTGAATCACTGCCCTGAAGAAATTTCCTGAGAAAGGAGGGCTTTGAAGAAAAGCTATAGAAATATAGTGAAAGCTGGAAGATCAGGAAGGTGACCACAGAAGAACTATTCAAAATTGGACTGTTTTTCTGATTTCTGATGTCAACTGTTGCTTCTCCTTAAGAAATGCACTCTGTCTAGCCAAACATTTTGTACTATGAGGATGCTAGTTTATCAGGAAATGGGACTCCTAACATCTTCAGTTTTATGTGATTATATTTTCTCTTTTATTTTCTAGACAAATATTAGTGACAAGAAGTTAAATCTTATTTTTTATTGTTGTTCATGGACAGTTGTCTCCATTTTCACCCCACCATGTCCCCCTGCCCCACCCATCCCTGCCTCCCACCCTCGAACCTACCACCTTCGGCTTTGTGCATGTGTCCTTTATACATGTTCCTTGATGTCCCTTGCCCTGTTATCCCTCTACCTCCTCTTTTCTGGCCTAGTGGAAGAAGTTAAATCTTGTTGATGTACACTTTTAGGTAGATTCATTTATCTATAAATAGTATCTTACTGAAGACTGGTCAGCCACTCTGAACAGAGGCCATTATAATATTTTGTCCTACTTAGTAATTTTTCTATAAAATGCCACACTTACTATATCTTAACATCAGAATTTTATTCACTGAAAATTTAAACCACCCTGTGGAATTACTTGGTCTACTATAAAAATGCTCACTTTTACATTAGTAGGTAGAAAGGCTATAGGGTGAAGTTTGGATGAAAATTTGCAGGTTGAGTGTGAATGTAGTACTACCTGAGTGGCTACCTGAGGTGGACAAGAGGAAGGAGGACATTACAGAAACTGGTGATTTGGAGACAAATTGTTTATATTTTTCTAAGTTTTGATGAAAGCCTTTTGAAGTTTCTGATGTATCAGAACATGTGTGGCATTCAGTGGTTGATCACTTCCACCCTTCACTATCTTCTAATTTCTGAGTTGATGGCCTTCTCATATGCTAACAGAACAAAACACTTCTCTGAATAGAATTTCAGTTCTGTAGGCCAAACATGTGCTTATTTACCTGCCTTCCCTACTGGGTTATAAGCTACACAAAAACAGGGATCTTATTCATCTTGTTCACGGGGATGCTGAATACCCAATGCAGTGACTGCACGTACTGGGTCTTCAATAAATATTTTGTTCAATTCCAGAATGAATAAGTGTGCTGCTTTGCACTTTACCAAACACTCTACATTTATCTTATTTGTAGTTTTCCTTTGTTTATGACAAAATATGTCTTTTATTCTCATTTCAGTCAGTTCTCTGACTGTCCTTTATATCTTTTGGTTTCTTAAACCCATGAATATAAATATCAAGTTTTATAGAGTAATAAAAGTTTCTGTTGAAAGTCTTTGGGCAAGGTGTCTTCTATTACGAAAAATGCCTCTCAGTCTTCTGGATGTAAAAAAAAATCAACATTTTACTTTTCTTTTCCCTCTAAAGAATAAGCCCTTAGTAATTTGATGTATCTTCACACTTGTGAGTCCAAAGGCTCATTAATAAATGTTTACCAAGAGCTGCATTCTTTTCTTTCTAGGGGAAAGCTAAGTGAAAAATTAATCTTTTTATTTTAATAACCAACTTTATTTCTACAGCTGTTTCAAATACTGAAATTATTTTAAAAGTTCAGTAAAATAATAAGAAAGTTAACAGTTAACCTCGTATTACATATATTATTCATAGACAACTCACAGCATCCTCCTATACTATACTCCATCATCTGATATTTCAGTTGTGTTTCCAACACATTCATAAATTAATTGTTTACAACTCAAAATGTGTTTTCTCATGGAATAAAGTTGTTAAAGATGATTTGTTTCTCAGGCTAGATCATGATAGCTTATTTCAGCTCTCTGCAGACTAACACAGCATAGTGCTGGTGAGCCCTTCCACACCTGAGTCCCCGTGCACATGCTTGGAATAGGGCTGAGGGCTGCGGGCTGCATACTCATTGCCTCCAATCCTTTCAGGCCCATTTTACAGAGGAGTAACTTCATTGTACTGACACCCAATAGGGAAAGCAGAAAAGACAAAGCAAGCAAATGGTAGAGCTGAAATTTGATCTCAGTCTGCCTGAGTCCAAAGCCCCTAATCTTCCCATCATGCATCTAGGTCACCACAAAATCTGAACAGATGTAAGGACACCAAACCATTCAGATAAGATTGCTGAGAGATGATGAAATCTCTCAATAGACCTATTGACTATAGAAATTAGTAACTGTTAGCTTCCCACAAAATAATTTAAATAGTTTTTTGTTGAAACTGGAAGTGTTTGAGACAAACCAACTCTCATGAATGTAACCCTAACTAAATATTGAATGTTCTAGTAAGAGGTCAATTGATCAGTTGGTCATGGCCACCATATTGGATAAAAGCAGAGAAAGAAAGTGAATTGAGAGAGAGAAAACTAAGTATACAGAGAAACAGATAGGAAATTAGCAGAGTATAGTGAAAAAAGTAGAAAGACAACATTTCAAAAGTCCCATTGATTAATGACTTTGAAAATATTAGTAAAACATTATACATTAATCATGATAACACAAACATATTGTTTTACAAACTATCAGATGTCAATCCCATTAACAGGCTGATGATCCTACAGAATACTTAGAATATTTAACAGGAAAATAATATTATTAACATGAGAAGAAACATATTTTTGGAATGAGATGTTCTAGATTGCTAAGAAAATGAATGGACTAAGTGACAGTTCACAAAATATGATCTACTTTGATGGGATGTGATCGATAAGAAATCTTAAGTGAAAGTAGGCACACTGTTAGTCCTATGGCTTTACTGTTAATATACAGATGATAAACCATGTCCTTGGTAATGCAAAAATACAATATAATAAAGTGAAATTCTAAAAATATAACAGAGTCTATACTAAATTATCATCAAAACTATTGTTATTATATATTATTGCATTCCTACTATGGGAGAAAACATTATAGATGTCCCCTTTCTTTTTAGAGAACAAATATACTTTTATTTACTTACTTTTTAACAAGTTTAAATCCTTGGAGGGTACAGCATCACATGGGTTCTGTGTCCAATATCCTTAGTGGGAACGTTGCTTCAAAACTTGACATGCACCTTGCTATTATTTCAATGAACATGAGTTACCTTTCCTCAGATGACTCTAGTTTTGTTTGGTTTGCCATCAGGAGACCCTATGTTGTGGCTCGTCTTGTACACTTGAGCACAACTATTGCCTAGTTAAAATTCAGTTTCAACTCAAGTACAAACACCTTCAGTTTTGAGAAGAGCTGTGTGCTCCATCTGGTTCTGGAGACCCTGCTTATGGACAGCAAAAATGGCCTTGGACCAGAGCCTTCCAGACATGTTTGTCATTTTAGAAGTTCTATTCCCAGCAGGTCTCCACAAGCTCCAAGATAGCTTATAGAAGTATTGTATAATCTTAACCTATTTTATACAGGAAGAGACTCAGAATTTTTGTAACCCTCAAATTCGGAGAGCTGCCAGTGGTAGAGATAAGATTTAACCAAGTTCTTTTCTTTTTTAGACTTCTTAAACTCTTGATGAAGCAGAAGGATTCTACCTTTGTGCTCTATGAAAAGAAAAAAGGGTAAAATGAGACATAATATAATAAAATTTTTCTAAATAAGAAATGAGGACACATGGCATGAAAATTGAGCTGTTATTTGGTGCTTAGAAACTATCTTGGCATAAAATATGCATGTTTTGATACACATAGAAATCTTTTTCTTCATTGATTTAAACTACATTTCTGAACACAGATGAAATAGACAACATGTATCAGATGGAATTTACAAAGGAATAATGAGTCTACCCTGCCTTCCTCATTGAGTTTAAAATCTAGGGAAGAAAAAATGTGACAAAAGTGTGACATCTTGTCACTGAGTCCATATGTCTCATAGGATGGTTACAAAAAGTGATAAGATTTACAAGGAGACCTAGATCATCTTTTACTGGGTCAGATAGAAATGGCATTTGAACAAAGGCTTGAAGGATGTCTACATAGAGATGGTGGGGTGGCATTTCCATCTGGAGAACTGCATAGAATCTAAACACATTGAAGAAGGAAGTGGTCAAGTTTTCTGGGTAAGTAATCTGATTTAGTATCATTTAAAGTAAGAAAAAAGTACTGGGATATAATGCTGGAATGATAGATTATAGTCTGAAAAGGACTTAAGTTTCAGATTTGATAAAATAGTATTTCTTTCTAACTGTAAATTATTTTTATTGCATTTTTTCCATTACTATTTAGTCCCCTTATATTCCCTTCGATGCCACAATCACTGTGGTCCACATCCATGAGTCCTTTTTCCTTTTTGCTAAATCCTTTTATCCCCCATCTTCTTCCCCCTGTTAAGCTGTCATCCTGCTCTCTATCTATGAGTCTGTCTCTATTTTGTTAGTTTAGTTTGTTCATTAGATTCCACATATGAGTGAAATTATGTGGCATTTGTATTTGTCTTTCTATGACCATTTTTTTTCACTTAGAATAATATTCTCCAGATCCATCCATACTGTCACAAAGGGTAAAATTTTCTTTTTTTGTGGCCAAATAGTATTCCATGATGAAATAGTGTTTTATTCAATAGTCATGAACAAAAACATAAAGGTTGTTTAGCAGAGAATTATGCATACTTATTTAATAATAACAAATATTTATAGCCTATTATCAAGTATTAATTATTTATTTTAAGATTTTATTTACTTTTTTTTTAGAGAGAGGGGAAGGGAAGGAGAAATAGGGGAAGGGAGGAGAAAGAGAGGGAGAGAAACATCAGTGTGTGAGAAATACATGGTTGCCTCAGGCATGCCCCCAACTGGGGATCAGACCCACAACCAAAGCATGTGCCCTGACTGGGAATCCAACCAGGGACCCTTTGGTTTGCAGGCGAACACCCAGTCCACTGAGCCACAGCAGCCTGGGCTAATTAACTTATTTTTTATGAGCCTCTTATGAGTTAATAGTATTAGCCACAGTTAACCTATGAGAAAACCAAGGCACGTAGAGATTAATTAACTTGCTTAAATTCACTGGGAAAGTCAGTAGTGGAACTAAGATTTGAAGTTAGGCATCTGGCTGAAAGCCTGTTCCTACAGCCATTGTATTGTGCTGCTTTTAAGAGAAGGGGACAGTTTACAGAACATTTAATGTTCTGACCATATAAATTTGGATTGGAGACAGATGAAACTGCAGTGAGAGCAGTTAAAAATATCTCAGTCATTTACCTACTCATGAAGTCATAAATTTCCAAACAGGTCAGAAGATTGTTTATGGAGGTTATACTCTTTATCGTTATCATTGAGGTTTCATTGAGGGTTATACACTTTCTCATTATGGAGGGTGCTTTTTTTATTTCAGCTTTTGGATAAATAATTTCTGCTTTCTTTTCATTAGTGTTTGGTATATTTTTTACACTTTTATTTTTATCTAAGTAATATTCTCTTAGATGCAGCTTTTACACACATATTCTATCTACATTTATCGATATGAAAGATAGCTATCATTTGTATGTATGAATTCTTAATTATTTATCTTAAAAAGTCTTTTGCTAGGTAGTTTTTGCTGTTATATATATGTCTGTGCATATGTTTGTGTATGTTCCTCTTGTAAAATTGAGAGGTTTGGAAGATTAAAAAAGTTCAATGAATCTTAGTGCCTTTTGTAGATGTGGGTGATGGAAGGGAAAACCAGGGATGAAGACCAGTGTTTTGAATATGAATGACAATGATGATAGCATTGAAGTAAGTAGAGAAATCAGAGAAGGAAGTATTTTAGGGGAAGAGCATTTATCTTCTTAAATGTGTTGAAGGCCACTGCATGTCATTTTTGTGCAAATGGCTAGCAGATATTTGTATGAAATGGAAATGATGAGAAATGAATTGAGCAGAGACACCAGGTTAGATCTGAGAGTTCATGGGAGGATATTGAGCAGGGGCACAACCCATCAAAAAAGAACTTTGTGCAACCAGAAACAGGTAGAGTTGGCACTCAGACACTCCACTCACAACAGTGCCATTCCAGGAAAATGTGTTAATCCCTTAACACTTAAAATTTTCTCTTAAAAAAAACACAAAGTAGAATTTATACCTTTTATGGTTGTTTTAAAGTTTAAGTGAAATCATAAAAGCAAAGATCTTGAACTTAAGACAGAATGTGTCATAGAATGAGCCCTCCAAAATGTAGCTATTATAATTATATGCATAGTGATTATTGTAAGTATCATTCCAAAAGACAAAATCATTGAAACAGTGAAAAAAAATAAAAACATTTCAAGGAATGAAGAATTAAAAAGTAGGAGATAGGTAAAAAAAAAAGGAAGAGAGATAAAGAAATAAGAGTAGTCATTCAATGGAGAGAAGGCAATTTTAGTGGAGAAAATATTTCAGAAGAAGCAGCTGGTTAAGTCTGTTCAATGTTTGCTGCCATGAGTAATGATTGGGAATGAGAAAATGTCAATGAGCTTGGGAAACCAATTGTCCATGGTGAGCAGGGAGAACAGTGATGTGTGGTTTGCCAAAGGGGGCATATTGGAAGGCATTATGAATTACATTATGATTACATGAACCTGCTTCAGAGATTGTTCTTTTAGAAAACTTGGTAGTGACTGGAAGGGAGCTAGAATAAACATCAAAATGGAGCACCTCCAATATCTGTATTGTTTCCATTTAATTAGAAGAAAGACCTAGAGTCTTGATTAGTTTCAGGTCCACTTTTTGGTAAGACTATCTCATCGGTGATGTGAACACTCCCACAGCACTTCAAGGCCCATAAGGTCTGGCTTGCTCTTTGTAATGTTAATATAAATCAGGGTTTAGGAAAGTCAATATGCTTCAAAGTAGTTCCATGTATAGGGTATGGGAATGGTGAAAGAAAAGTAGGTAAGTAGTAGAGCTACAAGTTTGGACCTAAGTTAACAACCACTGTGTGATACATACATGGGAGTTCTTTGTACATTTTTCTCTTCTTTGGACTGTGCTTTTGAAATTTTCTATTATAAAAAATTTGTAAAACAAACAAAAATACATAATTTCTGTAGAATCTATAAAGAGTGAAGTTTTCTTTTTTTTTTCAGTTGTACTTTTTCCATTACCACTTATCCCCCTTTTACCCTGAAAATCACTTGACATGACAAATCTTGGCAACCACTACATTCATATGATCCAGCATAGTTTAGGTGCTCAATAAACTTCAGTTAAATGAATAATTGAATGAGTTTGCTGCAAGAGGAATGGATAGAAAAGCTTGCAGCAGGAGCTTCTGAAAAGTAAAATAAAAAATATTTCATTAAAAAATTACCTAATGTATTTTTATACTGACAGACTTGCATTTGTTAATAAAAAAGTTTAGAAAAATAAAATACTACCATAAAAACAACAGAATATTACATAAAATTTAAATAGTGTGTGTGGGGAAACTCATGTAATTTCCATCATACTTATATAATTAAAGTAATTTCTGTATATTCCCTTCCAGTCCTTTATTCATATGCAATCATATTTTTACATAATTGCAACCACAATATACAGGCAATTTGCATCCTGCTTTTTAATTTAGTTCAAGGGAAGTTTAGCTACAATTATTTGAAAGAATATAATTGTGTATAAATATTCACCATGAATGTGAGAGAGTTTCATTTATCAGCCTTCATATATAGAAAGGGCAGGTGATACAAACAGGGGACAGTCATTCAATAACACTTTTCAATTCTTACTGGAAAACCTTTCAAACTTATGAAACTGAATAAAATATTATAACTAGAGGCACTGGTAGCTTCTGTAATATTTTGCTAAGTATTGCCTCATACTAAATCTTTATGCCTTCAGTTAAATTGTTTTTAATGCCTTACTATAAGTTTCTACTTTGTAATAGAACATTATTAGTATTATTAATTTATATTTTTAAAACAACATGTAAAAATTCTTTACCAACAACATTTGAAAAACCCCGTTTGATCTTTGCCTGAGGGGCACATTACAAATTAGATAAATACAATGCAGGGAAAATGATGATGACATAATACAATCTCAGTAATGGTGTGGATTTCAGGCTGGAATGATCCTGCAAGGGAAGCACTGTTGATATGAAGTCTGAAAATCATGGAAGTTTCTACTCTGAATAAATTTTGCCTATGATTCATGAACCTTGTGAAGTTTATAAATTTTTTTTCCTGAGGCACCTCTTCACATGTTCTATAATTTTCATAATACTCCTAAATTTTAAAAGCTTTGGATGTGCAGCTAGAGGCAGTTGCCAAGATGAAAAAAGGAGACAGACTTATTTTCTGGTCTCCAGTGAGTATTTTCTATTAACATGTTTGCCAAAAATGGTCCCTTGCAAATTGGTAGTTAGAGGTCATTCAAATAAATAGAAAGAGAGGATTCATTAGTTGATAGATTTGTAATTTAGTTTTGAGTTACAAAGGCAACTTTCAAAACTATTAACCTATTTTGAGTAATGTTTAATGTGTACTAGTAGCTCTAACATTGACTTTTGAAAGTGAAAATGGGATGGCACAAAGTCACATGGCCAGATGCAAGAAAGTAAGCTTGCTCTTTTGATTAAAGTATACATGCTCCTTCTCCTAAATAAATAAAATTTCAATCCATGTCCATGATTTTTCTCTAGGCAGCTGGAGAGCAAAAGTAAAGCTTAGTTAGCCACATAAAATAATTGCCCAGCAGGGAAATTTCATGAAATTTTAATAAATAATTTCTAATTATCCAAAATTCAGTCATTTCCCAAAAGTAGGTGTCCCTAAGTACACTGATGTGTTTACTTGTTTTCTTTAATCCTTAAAGAAAGTTACTAAATTGAGAACAGTAGAGGATTTGATTGTAAAAACAGCTAGTGAAAGATCTTTAGGAATCCTAATGGCCTGACTTTCAGAGGTAGAAATTGTGTAATCTATGATTTAATAAAAGAATATTCATTATATTAACAATAGCTACCATTCAAATATCTATCATGTACCAATCACTATACTAACAATCTTCCACACTATATCTTATTTAGTGTTCACAAACAACCCTATGAAATTGGTACTATTATAACTATTTTCATTTTGTAAATGAGAAACAAAGAGATCACACAGTTAGTGACAACTGATATTTGATCCCAAGTTATGTATCTCTGCTCATTCCCACCAAACTGTATGCCTCAACTATTAAAAAGATTAATATATAAACTAAACAAAGAGAAGACAAAAGTTAATTTTAACAAGATTCTACTTCATGTCATAATCAAGTTGTTCTTACATTAAAAAAATCCTTCCTTAAAAACAACCTATACATTGGAAAATTGGCAAAATTAGGCAAAAATTGAAGAGATGTTTACTCTTTGAAGAGGGAATGCCACTGAGAGAGTTACTCCAATTTCACAGCATTTGCTTTTGGGGCAGGCCCCAGGTCTCCACAAGTGGTTGACCTGAGCTGAAATAAACACATTCTGCTTTACTGAAGAAGATTTCAAGGACCAGTTTACAAGCCACCACAATAGATGAGAAGTGAAGGGCTGGTGAGAGTACTGGAAAGAGAAAATGACAGATGCAATGCCCTGAATTCAGCATTTAACTCTTCCCAAACCTTGGGTCATCCATGCATTGGACAGATTTTAAACAGTGCAGCCAAAGTTAACATAATATTTTAGCTTCTATTACTATCTAGTTTAAGATTTGAGTTCATTTGAATTAACTATCCAGTAAGCAAAACAACACTATTGGGAGGAATATGACAGGTCCTAGAATTTCTGCAATATAACATACAAAATCATCAGCATATAATCTAAAATTACTCAATTTACAAAGAAGCAGAAACGAATGATTAATTATCAAGAAAAAAGGCTATCAATGAGGATCACCTTTGAGATGAGACAAAAACTGCATTTGTCAGAAGAGTTTTAAATCAATATTGTAATTATGGGAAATGTACCATATTTTTCAGACCATAAGACACACCTAGGTTTTAGAGGAGGAAAATAGGAAAAAAAAATTTAAAGCAAAAAATGTGGTAAATTATTTAGTGACATAAATAACATAATATTTCACCAATATAAATATAAAGAGAAGTTAACAGCAGCAGCATTAACAACCATTATTCCTCCCAAGTTTTGGGGGGAAAATGTGTGCCTTATAGTCCAAAAAATATGGTACTTTGTAACTAATGTAACAAATAGAAAGTATCAAAAAAGAAGGGACAATATAAAAAGGAACAAATGAATATCCTAGTAATGTAAAACACCAAATCTGAAATTTAAATAATTTACTGAATACAATTAAGAGAAAATTCAAGGAGACAGAAAGAAGGGGACTAAAAGACAGGCTAATAAATATTACTAATATAAAAAAAACAGGGAAAAAAGAGGAAAAAAGGAAATGGTGACTTAGGACTTGGGAGATAACACCAAAATGTCTAACAGAAGTGGAATTAGAGTTCCAGAATGAAGAGATGGAGAAAACAGGGCAAAAATAAAATAGTTAAGCATGAATTTCTAAAAGTTCCCCAAATTTGTTGAAAGTTATAACCTTATAGATTGAAGAAGCTCAATAACGTACAGAGAAAATATTGAGAGCTGTCAGGGGAAAAATAGCATGTTGCTTTTAGGCAAATAATTATATAAATGACAAGCAGTAATAAATATAAAAAAGTACTAAACTAAGATAGCATGCCTTGTTGTGTTAAAGTCCCAAATCTTTTGTAATCCCTCTCAATGACATCCTATATGACATTTTAGCCACTTTACGAATCAGGGTTGTTCTTTTTTACCTGTATAATGAGGCATTTTTCAATAAGTCTAAGTGCTGTCTGATAAATTTTCATGAGTGTCACAGGTTATCCTGGCTTTCTAGAGTTTGCAGAAAAAACAATGAGTAACATTATTCAATATCCCTACCTTTCTCATTTTATAAAGTATCTATGAAAATATGTTAAACTTATTAGAAGAACCTTTATTTGCTATTGCCTTTTCTTGTTAACTCAGAGATAATGGGATTTTGGTATAAATTATATTTGCATATAATTATTTCTTTATATTTTTAATGATTTTTATTTCAGATCTAAGAACAATCTAATGGCATCATTCTCTGACTTAGTTATACATATATGTATGTGGATATATATGAATTAATGTATTAAACTTTCCATCTTCCATTTCTGACAATTGATGAAAATATAAATTTTTAAAATGTAAATGAAATTAAATGCCTTTCTGATATTAACTTCCTCATCAGGAAGGTAATTCTCCTTTTATAATTGTACTAAAGAGCAGCATATTTGAAATATGGTATAGCCAAATTGTAAGATATAAACCATATAGTCTAATATTTATTTAGAATTTTCTATTATAAAAGTAATATATTTATTATAGAATTTTAAGAGAACATACAGGAGAAATCACTTTCATTTTCATAAACTATGGTTTATTTTGGTGCATTTCTCCTTACACTTTTTTTCACTTCACTAGTATATAATCCTTACTTAGAGAAAAGTAGCAGAAAATGTATGTAAATTTCTAAATATTGATGACTTTTGAATCATAAAAGTGTTAATTTAATGTTATATTCTGCTTTTTTAAATGTTTACTCCCAAAGTCAAATTTGTGCAGTACTGGAAATCACTTCCTCTAATTTACAAACATGCTTAACTATAATCAACGGCTCCTTTCCAAGGCCAGACTCATCACTTAAGGGATCCTGTGAAGGTAGAAACTGGATTTGGAATTTAAAGTAGGACACGGTATTATAAACAAATATCCCATCAACTAATGAAGGTAATAACTTGCCTGTAGTCATTAAGGAAATATGTTAAATGCAGAATTTTCTGGGAGGGATGGGAAAAGCTCTCAGTCCTTCAGGGAGGAAGCACACTGGTAGTTCCACAGGCAGCTGAGCTTTGGACATTTGTCCTAATTTTGACCCAGTGAAGGAGGACCTAAGAGCTTTCCACCTTGGTGCTGACTTCAAAACATCTCCATGCCACTGACTTGTTCACCTTCTATAGGTGACCTCTTCCAAGGGGAAAACGATCATAGATTTACAAAAAAAGAAAGGCCTTGAAAAAAAGCATGAAGAATAAGTGGACTACAAGAGCAGCCTTGAAATGGGCAATGAAACAGTCAGCCAGACTATGTATTAATCTGGGGCTCAACAGGAGTTAATGTTTACCAGCCAGAAAAAATTCATTGTTCAATTTTACACCCTCCTACACTATCAAAACCTTGGTATGTGTGGTCTTAAGGCTTTCACCTGAAATGGTGCCTGTGATTCTAGTGTATAACACAGTTTGATGGTATTCTACAGTGATCTGAAGGTGCTACATGCAACAGTGGACCATAAAGACATAAAGATTTTCATCAAAGCCCATTCCATTTACATTAGGAGAAAACTGATTACTAGGGAAGCAAGTGGAGTTCTTTCCACAGTGCTCAGAGCAGGAGCTTTCCTAAAAGTCCACATCTTGTGTTGCAGGTCTGGTGTTTAATAGGAAAGTCCCTGTAGGTAAGATACATGGAAATTGGCAGACAAATATCCATCATAAGTTACTTAGGAACAGAGCTCTGCAGGTAGCATTTTCTTGTTTATTTTCTAATATTACTGTGATTCTATCAATTTTACTATTGTCAGATAGTCTAAACACTATGCCTTTAATAGATTTTAAGTCATCTAAATTTTAATGATAAGTGGTTTGTAAGCATCAGAAAAAATAATAAAGAACAGTTTTAGGTAAAAAAAAGAGTTACAGATGCATAAGCATTTTGTTTTATCTATTTATCTATCTATTTTCTTTTTATTTTTGCTTTTTTGAAGTTGTCCTGCACATTTTTCCTCTGCAGAGTTAGCACTAAGTGATAGTAAAATGATGCTTATGTTAGATATCTTATGGCATAGTTTATTTCCTATTTCTTTAACAATAAAAAGAAATTTCTGATTTCTTAAAAATGGATTTTGCCTATATATAGAAGAAATAATTATAATATTATTAACAAAAATCCTGGCAAAACATAATCAATAGCAATTATGTGAGTAATGCTTTTCAGTAATTTAAATTTTAGAAGAGATGGCATATTAATGTATTTCTTGTGTGTAGTACATTTCATGTGTGTGTACACATATGTGTGTGTGTATATATATTATATATATATATATATACACACACACATATATTAAATGAGTTAAACCAAATATGACCATCTAGTCAGTAGTTAAGACTGCTATAAATTACAGTCCAAGAAACTATGAAAACAAAACCCCAAAGTAATGCCCACTTTCAGAGACTCAGATTCAAGTGGTCTGGTGGTGTCAGGCACCAAATTTGACCAAGCTCCCAGGTGATCCCCGTGCACAGACAGGGCTATACGGTAGAACACTAAGAGAGTCCACGCTATCTTTGAATGCACTTACTGTTTCCTCCTTCCTTGTCTTTTTACCCCTACCTTGTCTTGTCCATTTAATTAATTAACTAAATGATTTACCTTTTCTTCCCTTTCTGTTTAAAAATGTCTTACTTAATTTTGTTGTTGGTGGTGGTGGTGGTGGTGTGAGCCCGGTAGGGCAGAATGAAGGCAGCAGGAAGCTGGCAGGGGTATCAGACTTGTAACGTCTCTACTTTTATCTTACTCTGTGCAGTTTGATTCATCTTGTCAGCTCAAAGATTTTGCATTAATAGTGTTTAAATCTTGGTCTAGAAGATTGTGAGTTTAACTTCTTTGATTAACCCAGTGAAAGAGGTAATATGTTATCAGATACTGTGAAGAGAAGTGTGGCATTTTCCCTGTACTGTGTGTCGTGACTGCCTGAGGCCAGGCAGGCTGTATCCAGTTCATTATTCTTCCAGGTGGAGCTGGAACAGCCTTCAGTGGAGCCACATGAGGTGAGGGAATATTCAGAGCAAGTGTGAATTGTCTAACTGAAGTCAAGACTGACTCAACTCTGCACAGTTAAACAGCAACCTAGGCAGTTTATACAGGTGACCACAATACAGGTAGAGGATTAGAACAATTTTCAATGGTATCTCAGCCACATAACTGGCTAACTCTTTGCCTGCAGGAAAACACTTAAAAAGTTATCCAACATATATCTTATATACTTCAAAGATCTAAAAATACAGTTCCCTGTTTGTTGTAGAATGTTAGTTGTACATTTTCTCAGAAATGGCTGGAAGAACTCAGATGCTATTAATAGAATTCAAAGCATCATGGCAACTTTTCACTTTTTCCTCTTTTTAATACCTGTAAGATATAAAATATATAGATGTTTTCTACAAACAGTTTGACTTAAAATTTTTAAAACTTTGCTCTTTAGAGCTCTTAGTAGCCTCTTCCTCTATCTTTCTGCTGAATAATGTGAGTCCATTGTGTGGATCAGGGGAGTATAATTTGTGAAAAACGATGAGTGTGCATTTGTGTGTGTGAGAAAGAGACAGAGAGAAAGACAAAAAGAGAGAGAGGTGAAGGAAGAGGGAGCAGGAGGGAAAGAGAAATACTGACCAATTGCAAGTGTCAGACTCTGTTGGCAGAGGTAGGAAGCCCTTTGGTTCTCAGATTTGGCTGGGAGAGTGAACTGCTGTCCACCAATGCCTCTGAAGTGTCAACTGTGTAAATAGCTCAGTGCTGGCTCTCTTGTGAATAGAATTTTCTTATTCAGTCTGTCAAGTTACTTGTGGATATGTCACATATAGAAATGATACCTGCTCCCAAGAAAGTTTTCTTTTGCTGTAAACAAATCAATCTTGTATATATTTTAATTTATAATAATTGGAATTGCATGCCATACAAAAGCAAGATTGAGCATTAAAGTAGCTAACTTTCCAACATATTCAAAGACAAAATATAACAAAATATGTGAATAGGGTATATTTATATAATCAATGTGCTGAAAATACCAAGGTCAGTATTTGTAATGTCAAAATTTAAATATTGTCATAATTTGTGACTCCCTCAAAATATACTGTCATTAAATTAAAAAAATATTTTCAACTGGAAAAGAGTGCTAAATATTTTCAGTTTTCTGCCAAATCTCTCTGACCTATTCTAATGTGCTCTTAGCCCAGAGGCTGTTTGCTAGGGACCGTGTGAGAACAGGCTCCCTTGCCCTCTGACTTGGAGTTAACTTCCGCTATAGAGAGCACTGGCAGAAGATCAGGAGGTGGGAGAAAAGAATGGTCAGGGAATTTATTCCTTTTTTTCTCACTGTGGGGTGTGGTTGGGCTGAATTTTTTATGAAGGCTGTGGCTCCTGTCAAGCAGGCAGTCTCTTATAGTGACCACTCTGGGCAGTTAGTTCCCCAGAGCTGTTCTCTCTCCTCGGGTCTCCAGGTCTACGATTAGTCACAAATGGAATGCTTTCCTTGACCTCCTGACTTCCAGTCACAACACTCCTTACAGTCTCCTTCCCTAAACTCACTTCCACCACCCTTTGTGAATGGCCTTCTCAAGGATTAAAAATAGATGGTAAAGACATCAACAATTACTTTCTGGACAACTTTTGCATAATTGGCATTGGAAGTTATCTGAAAGGTGTATTTTTAAAAAGGGTCTTTGTCAACCCAAATTTAGTTTTGTTAAGTGGTTAGATATTTGCTTCTCACATTATAAGCAGAGCCTGCAAGGGCATAACAGTTACATTCGCTTGAGCCTTTAATGCTGAATTCTGGGAACTGGTTGAGCATGGACCATGATTGCTATGGACTTAAGTGTGTCTTTCTAAAATTAATGTTTTCAGTCCAATATGATGATTTTTGGAGGTGGGGCTTTTGGGAGGTAAGTAGATCTTGAGTGCAAGCATTAATGAATGGGCTTAGTACCCTTATAAAAGATACCCCAGAGAACTTCTTAGCCATATGAAGACACAATAAGAAAATCATCTATGAACCAATAAGTGGGTTCTCACTAGACACTGAGTCTGATAGCACCTTGATCTTGGACTTTCAGCTTCCGTAATTTTGAGAAATAAATGTTTTAGCCACTTGGTCTATGGTAGTTTGTTGTAACAACTTGAATGGACTAAGACAGTGATGTTGTTAGCTCAGCAATGGTAGCAAAGGCTGTGTTTTATTCAAGACTCAAGGTAATGGAGAGATGTTAGCGAGTTAACAATATAATCTAGTCTCTTTGTTATTAAACTGTCAGAGCAAGTATTAACTCTTAATTATTTAACTTTACAGGTGAACATTGAAGGATAATATCTGCCTTCCATAAATAGTTGGTCTAAATACTCATAGAGAAGAAAAGGTTATTCAGTAAATGATTTTGTTAGACTCAGAGATAATCTTTCTCTTTCTTTTTTGTTTTGCTTGTAGGTAGACCAAAAAAATTTAAATATTTCCCTCAAATATTAGCATCTACTGTTATATCCATTCTGTAAAACTGGAAAATACACACACACACACACACACACACACACACACACACACATATTCTTTTGTATTGTTTAATCTACATTGGTTAAAATTCTCTGAGCTGCAAATTACAAAATTGAACTCATACTAGCTTAAGCAGACTAGATGATGGTTGCTATAAATGAAAACTCTAGGGAGAGTTTTGGCTTCAGGCTGAGGAGACATTAAGTTCTGGAACTTAATGTCATCTTGGTACCCCTATTGTTTCCTCTTAGAATTTCTGTGTGTTGTTTCCATTCCTTTTGCTGATAAAGGGCGAAGCCAGCTTTCCTGTACATTTTTCTTATCACTTATGACACATAAGAATGAATGTTTCTTTTTTCACTTCTATGCTAGATATGTATGGGGGGACTCTTCATTGTCCATTTGGATCCTATACCCACTCCAAACCAACTGCTGTATACAGGAGAAAAGATTTCTCTGATGTCTAGGCTTAGATCACACACACACACACACACACACACACACACACACACACACACACACACTGACAGGGAGAAGGAAAAGGGGAATTGGGAAGAATTGGCATAAGATGGAGGACAGGGAGGGTTAGCTGTAACTGGACCAGAACTGGCAAGGGTGATTTTACAAAAATTCCATTCCCATAGCACCCTTTGCACTAATGGTGCTGTAGTCAGTGTCAGAGATGGAGCCCACCCTGTTAAATATTTCCCTGGCAGCAGCTGACATGATATCTTACCATACCTAACTCTAGATTCCTGCATAGATAAACCTAATGGCTCACAAAATAAACAAAAATAAAACTTAAGACTCTTTATTTTATACTTATAAAACCTCGATGGGGCCCTGGCTGTTATGGCTTTGTGGATTGAGTGCTGGCCTGAGAACCAAAGGTTTGCCAGTTTGATTCCTAGTCAGGGCACATGCCCAGGTTGCAGGCCAGATGCCCAGCAGGGGGCACGAGAGAGTCAACCACACATTGATGTTTCTCTCCCTCTCTTTTTACCTCCTTTCTTCTCTCTAAAAATAAATAGATAAATAAATAAATAAATAAATAAATAAATAAATAAATAAATATAAATAAATAAATAAAATCTTTAGGAAAAAATAAAACCTCAATAGGACAGATTGCTTGGAAGAGCACATGAGTTAATCTACCCTATTTAGTGTAGGCAGACCTCTTTAACTGATATCAAGACTTGGGTGCTGATATTTTGCAACCAGTCCACAGCTTCTTTCCTTCTCTTTGTGAGGCCTTGGTTAAGACCATCTCAATCCAAAGGAAAGTTACTGACAGCACTTGTATCTCAAAACAGAAGAGGTAGATATATTGATCTTTTTATGCCTAGAATATTTTTTGCCCATGAGCACATTGATTTCAATCTTTTCATATCTTTAAAAAAATGGGAGATATACAAATACCAATTGTAGCAAACTTAGGGTCAAATTATTCACTTGTCTCATATTTATTAAACTAAATATGCCTCCAAGTAATCATTTAGTGGTCACTAAATGATTTAGAAATGATAAAATATTTTAGGGCATCTTTTTATTGCCCAAATGCTAGCAAGTTCACCAAAATGTAGAGGAAAGGTTTCATTACATTTCTGTAAGTTAGCATAGCTATGGTACAATATTCTTTTGAAAAAATGGCATCAAAGCTAAGTCTACTTTGCTTATTGGTATGAATGCAAAATACTTTAAAATAATAGAAATCACTTGTTTAAGAAAATACTAAAAATACTGTTTCTGCAACTAGTATAAGATTTATATATTTTTGAATGTAACATAAATAAAGTGATAAACTAGAATGCATTGCTGTTATACACCAAGGCAGGCCCAGTGTTGGAACATAGTAACAGGCAATAAATACTTAACAAATGAATTAATTAGATAATTAATCACAGAGGTAAATGGATCTTTGGCAGTATTAAAACTCCATTTTTAGTATATTTACAAGATTATATCCTATTATTATAAGTGATTAATATATAATTCTACCAGCTAGCCTTGTATTAAATGATGAAAACTTAGAGGCCCTAAAATCAAGAATAAAAATGTGGATGTTACTATGACCAATGTTTTCTGACATTAGCTTAAAGACATTGATTAATACAATGGAAGTGAAAGTACAAATCAAATAGATTTATTTTGTAGACCAAATTGTTACCAAGACAATCTAAAAGCAAAATAAAAACCTATTACAACTAATAGAAGGTTTTAGTAATGTTTTTTAATAGACATTAGAGTATGGATATTAAAAACTTTTCCAAATATCAGAGAGAGAATATCCTATAACTTAGGATGTACAAGAAAAACTTATGCAGCTTTACAGTGAGTATGATTCAGATAACATAAAAAGAACCATAAATAACATGTAAATCAGTGTTAAAGATGGGGTTCTACAACCCCCTAAAATATCTGGCATTGTTTTCATACTATGTGGTAGAGAGTGAAGAAAATGCTATTACATGGTGAATTATTGCAAAATATTTGGGAAGCTGATTTTTATTATCTAAGATATTTGTACTTCAGGGAAAAAGATTGGAAAACAAATGCTAATTGTGGGTTTTGGTTGCTATTAGTAGTCTTTGGCAAAGTACCACAAAAGAGACACAAGACCTAGAAGAAACTAGCCAGTTTGAGAGAGAAATGAAATGGAAAAGGAAAATGCAAGAAATTTGAGGCCTGGAAACATTGAACAAAATGACTGCTTTTAGGCCCAAAATTCTAAGAGAACTCATTCAGGGTATTTGAAATATAAAGGCTATATATACATCAGTTTTATGTTAAAGCTGTCTGACACTGGGTAATGGTTTACATAGAGTCAGCATACTTTTCATTAAATTCAGGGAGAAAGAAATATAGGCAAGTTTGCGAAGAAATTCCATATGGAAAATTTATTGTCATGAAAAAAAGCGTAGCTCATGTAACTTTTGCCACATGTCATGCCCTTAAGTGTTACGTAAAGGAAAGGTTCTATATTCATGAGATTAGAAAATTAGTGATTTCAACAAAGTTTAATGTAGTTCTCAGAACTCACTTGCTAATGAGCCTCATAAATCTCTAAGAAGGGATTACAAAAGGTAGTGGTCTCAAGATTTTGTTCCCAACATATTCTATAGCTCTTTTCCACTAATAAAACAACCATCAACATTACTAAGAATATTCTTTCATAGAAAATAGCTTGGGAAATTTTAGAATAAACTATTGGTTGGGTTAAAAATAGACATTCAGAAAGTATAAATATACTGAAAAGAGAATGTAGAAATAAATCACACAAGATCCTCTTTCATGTGGCTGAGAAAGCCCTTACAAAATCACCCTTTCCCCAGATAACGGCTGTCAAACCGCTCTCTGAAGGTCCTGGTAGAGCGTGATTATAGAATCATGCTCTAAGTGGACAGAATGTCAGTAAAGTCAGATGTGATCTGAATGACATTATCAACCACTTTGACCTAATTGGCATTTAGAATACCCTACTCTGGACAACTTTGGAATGCACATTTTTTTATATGCATGTGATCATTCACCATGATAGCCATAAAATAAACCTTAAAATTTAAAAGGATTAAAATCAGAATCCATGCTTTGACTATAGTGGATCTAAATTTAAAATAGTTATAATAAGGTTCCTGGCAACACCTCAAATATATAGATATTAAACAAAGAAATTAGAAAATATTTTAGGCTGATTGATAATTAAAATACTTTATTTCAAATTTCTACCTATGATGGTCTAAGACCCTCTGAACCACCCTCTGCTGCAGAAAACCTGGACATAATTTTTAAAAAAGCATCATCTAAAGTTATTGGGTACTGATTAGAAGCAGATATACTTTAGTGAGGAATTCACATGTGGAAGAGGAGAGATAAGGTATACAAGTCAATTCCTGCCTCCCCAGCTTTTAGCATGAAACTAAAGTTTAATTGGCAGGGCATGAATAGCACCCACGGAGGGTACACATAGAAAAACCCAGTCTATATTGCTTTGGAGACCCAGAACAGTGAAGCTGCCAAACTAGGAACTATGAAGATAGCCACTTAATTAAGGAATAAAATTAACTCAGAAAACAACAAAAAATAAATAAAAATAAAATGGGTGATAGATTTGAACAGATACTTCTCAAGAGAAGATATAGCAATGGTCTTTACGCATATCAAAAAGTTTCAGCATCACTAATTATCAGAGAGATGCAAATTAAATCCTAATGAAATATCATTATACACCCATTAGAAGAGCTGGAGGAAAAAGCCTGGCAACACCAAGTCTGGGTAAGAACATAAAGCAACTGGAACTCATGCATTCTATGAAGAAAATGCAAAATGGTGCACCTACTTTGGAAAACAGAGTTATACTATCTTTATGTAATTCTATCCATAGGTATTTACCCAGCAACATTGAAAATATATATGTCCTTAAAATGTATTTGTGAATGTTCACAGTAGCATTATTTACAATGACTGGCAATTGATAGAATAAATAAATTATATGTGGATTACTATTCAGTAATAAATAGGAACAAAATAAGTTATGCATGAAACAACATGATGGATCTTAAAATAGTTTATGTTAAATTTTGAAAATCAATTCTGATAAATCCTACAGACAATTATGATTCCATTTATATGAAATTCTAGAAAAGCAAAACTATGAAAACAGAAAGCAGATCACAGGTCTCCTGGGGCTGTAATTTCAGAGACGGGAACGGAGTGCACAGTGCTCAGGGGAAACTTCCAGAGTGAGAGAACATTCTGTCTTCATGGTACTTATACCTAACTTAGGGACAAAAAACTCCTCAGCTTTGAGCACAAGCCCTGTCCCTTCCTCAGGATAAAACACTTTTCTTTGCATGATGAAATTCTTCTCATCCTTTGAGGTTCAGCTCAGATGAGATTTCTGATGTAGACGTATTTGACTAATCAGATAAATTTTCCTTAGTTCTTTCCATAAAACTCTTTGTGCCAAATCCTTAACATATTATCTTTTAAGTATCAGTTTCACTGAATAAATTGCTACTCTGTAACAAACTGGGATACATTTCAATTTTGGACATTTACAAGTATCCAGCTAACCCCTGGTTCCCAAAACAGAACATAATAAATATATGTATTTTGTGCTGAAACTTTTAGTTTTCCAAAGACTGATTTTTACTAAAGAGAGTCATGAACACAGACAGCAATGTGATAATTGCCAGTGGAAAGAGGGTAAAGGGAATAGGAGTTGGAGAGAGGTCTAATATACGGTAACTTAAGATGGTCTGACTTTAGGTGGTGGGCACACAGTGCAATATACAGATTATGTATCACAGAAATGTACATTTGAAACCTGTATGATCTTAGTAACCAATGTCACCACAATAAATTAAATTTAAAAATCCCATCAAATTATCTCTTGTAGCATTCTGTTTTACCTTGGTTTAGAAACATTAATCATTTTTTAGTGTCTGCCTTTCCTCTTATTCTGTGCCCTACAGTAAAGCCCATACTGCTTGAAATTACCATATACTTTTTTATAGTATTAACATATTTCTCAACTAGCAATGCCTTGCCCATATTTCTTCAAAACTTTCTTATAATATTTAGGTTTTCTTAATTTTAATCCTTTCTAGATCTTTTTCCAATCTTTTCTTATCAGTGGGCCTACATGCCTGAATGGCCCACAATTCACTTGAGCTTGTGATAATATGGTGAGTAATTACACACCATAATTTTGTTAATATATCATGGTAATCAAGTGAGCTGCCTTAATAACAGCACTATTTCTAAGTCCTCAGTAGGAGAATTTCTTGTTAATGATAATTAGATGAGCATTGCATAGTAGTGGTATATTTTAGAAAACCTTCACAGATTCAGGAATGCTAGCAACTCCTTTGAAATTAAAAAGTAATTTAGACATGGGGGGGGGAGTTAAACTTTCTGACTTATCCTCATTAGCAAACCATTGTTAAGACAAGAATCTTTTCCCCATTTTCCAGTGATCATCTTAGAAAAATTTATTGCCTATGTTATGGATGAGGCAGAAGATTCTTAAAATTAACTTCATGGAAATAACTTTCTCCAAGCCAAAGATTAAGTTATAGACCTAGACTTGAATTCAGATCTGTTTGATATGAAACACAGCATCTTTTCTGAGATACCAGGTTGATGCTCTGTGACAATCTTTTAAAAAATATACTTATTATAAGTTTTATCAAACATATACAAAGCATAGAGAACAGTATAAGCAACACTAAGAATATCAGAGCCCATATTTGTGAAAACTCACATATTTCCCTCATCGAGTTATTTGTATCTCTTTCTTTTCTTATTCTTTTGCTATCATATTTTGAAGCAAATCTCAGATGTTATGTCATTTAATTCCTACGTATTGGGTTGGCCAAAAAAGTTCGTTTGTCTTTTTCCATAAGATGGCTCTCATAGCACTTAGTTGTCTTTACCTTCATTCAACACTTTTTTGTTTGATTGTATTGTGACAGTTGCCATATCAGCATGCATTTTAAAAATAACATCAATATTGGAGAATGTGCAGCCATTTTAATATTGAAGATGGAAGAAAATATGTAACATTTTCGACATATTATGCTTTATTATTTCAAGAAATGTAAAACCACAACTGAAATGCAAAAAAAGATTTGTGCAGTGTACGGAGAAGGTGCTGTGATGGATCAAATGTGTCAAAAGTGGTTTGTGAGGTTCTGTGCTGGAGATTTCTCACAGGATGATGCTCTGCGGTCATGTAGACCAGTTGAAGTTGATAGCGATCAAACCGACATCAGTTAGAGAACAATCAATGTTCTAACATGTGGGAGATAGATGATATACTCTAAATATCCAAATCAATAAAATTATTGGTGAAAGTGAGTGATAATTGTCAGGTGCTGAAATCTTTTCATTGCCAAATTTGCCAGCAATCTTCTGTTCTACTGAGGATCACTCCTCAACTGAATTCATTAGATGTTGCAAAATAGTGACTTTCTAAATTTGTCATTCTTTATTAGCTACATTTCTTCGGAAAGAAGAAATTTATCCTATTAAATAGCCTTCTTTACTTTTTGTGAATTATAGGGGACATGGGAGAGTTAGCGTCAATGCTTTATTTTTGTGATTAGCAACTTTCAATTTTCAGTGCAAAGACATGGTGCCCTAGATATTTTATAATCCCTCCCAGCCCCTGCCCACCCCACCTCATGTCATTGTAAATTTATGTGTTTTTACATATTCAATATATTTAAATAAATTATTCTTTTTGATGCTAAAATTGCTCCATCCTTGGCTCTTTAGTGATGAGAACTTTTTTTCTTTATTTTTTATTATTGACACTATTAGAGATGTCCCCATTTCCCACCCCTCCCCTTTGCCTGACTCCACCCAGCCCCCATGCTCCCTTCCCTCTGGCCATTACCACACCATTGCCTATATCTGTGGGTTATACACACAGGTTTTTTGGCTAATCCCTTCACCTTCTTCTCATGTGGCCTTCTTTGTCCTTCAGGCTTAACCCCTTTGGTCTTTTATCAGTTTCTTACTTTTTGACACAAGACATTTCTAAGTTCATCATGTATATTTCCTGATTTATATCTGAAATTATCGATTACTAAAGAAGGTTCCCATTCATTTTAGATGAGAATGGCATTTAAAGAACAATATGGGCACTAGGGGTACTCATTGTTATGGAGTTATCATTGATTTGGGACATTCTTAGTAGACAGAGCCAGTAAATAGGTATTTAAAATAAAACATGGATTTATATGGCTATGTCTAACATGCAGACTTTTACCTAATTTGAGTTTACATTTATGTTTTTATTTAAACTAAAATATTTGTTCCTTACAACATTAATATGCCTTTATTTGCATCATCTGAAAATATACATGTAAAGTGGTTCTAAAAATAACATAAATATTACTACTAACTAATATATTACTGGATATATTGAGATATAATCACAATTATTCTTAGCATATCTTCTTGTGTGTACAGCTACAGATTTATAGTTCACATACTGTGTTTTATACTCTACATTGTACACAGGCAAATTGTATATTATGATATATTCAAAAAGTCTGGCTTTCTTTGTTAGTTCTTCTAACCTAGGCCCTTCTTGGTCTTAGTAAATTATATTTTTATAAAATTAAATTTATTTCATTGTTTCTTTTTCTTTCCTTTCTCAATTTTATATTGAATTGTTTAGGCTTTTATTATTGTTGTTTTAAACAATTTTCTCTATGACAATTGTTTTCTTTCTACTTTTTTTTCTAAAATAAAATGTGTTGGGAACACTGTTAATCACATTACCTAAATTTCATACGTCCAAATTTATAACACAGCCTCTACAAACTCTATTGTGTGCTCAGCACCCAGATTCCAGTCTCCTTCCATTGCCATGTATTTGACCCCCTTATGCTCTTTGTTCTCTCCTCAACCTTCTCCCCAGGGCAACCATCATTTTGTTGTCTATCTATGAGTTTGTTTGTTTATTTTTTGTTTATGTTCCACATATGAGTGAAGTCATGCAGTTCTTATCATTTTCCATCTGACTTATTTCATTTAACATGATACTCTCAAGATCCATTCACGTTGTCTCAAATTGCAGTATCTCATCTTTTTTAATGGCTGAGTAGTATTGCATTGTGTATGTGTACTACTACTTTATCAATCATCCCTTGAAGGTCACTGAAGCTGTCTATATCCACGAAACAATACAATATGGAGAGAAAACATAGGCACTAAATTTATAGTTCTCAGAGAGGTTTTTTGGAACTTGACCCCAAAGATAAGGGAAGTAAAAGCAAAAATCAATGAATGGGACTACATCAAACTAAAGAGCTTCTGCACGACAAAAGGAAGTTGTTTACTACAGTGCTTTGGGAAGAGCAGTACTGCATGGTGACGGTCAGGAGAAGGAACCATGCTATTGCAGAGGAGGATAATGCCAAATAGCACAATAAATTGATTCTAATTTTTGCATTTTTACAATGTGTGTGTAGGAGGGGTCACCTTCTCCAGTCTAGGTGCTTCACATTGATGCACTGCATATGCTTCACATTTCCTCCTTGAGGTGATTTTGGGAAAGGGAGTAATTTGGAATGACTTGCAAAATACAAGTACTCTTAAGTTATTAATGCTGAATTTAGTGCACAGCCTAAATCTCAGAAAAAATTCTTTCAGATATACATACATGTTTTAATGAAAATGAAAAGCAGCCTCACAAACTATATGTAAGTGGGTTTATTTACATTTCTATATTACATAATGTTCATTCTAAAACTGTTAGTGCTTTCGTTAGGGAGATAATTTCTGTGAGCACCTACTGTAACAGGTGTGGAACAAAGTCCAGAACTTGGGGTGTGCAGAAATATGAGCTTGGGGTGTCTGGGAGTATAGAATATCCCTCATAAACTTGTCTGGGGGATGGGAGATGTGGAGCAGGGCCACTGAGAGTTATTTTGCATACCAATAATGGTAGGATAGCTTCACAGTAATGCTGAAGAGTTTGCCTGGGCCAGGGAGATGGGAGTGACTTTGACCCATGACAAATCTGGGAGGTAGCTCCTCTGGTTACAGTGTCTGCCTGACAGCTTGGAGATGGTTCACTGAAGCCTCAGTGTTACAGGACAGACAGGCAGGGGTGGGGGGCAATTATTGGCCTACCCAGGGACACCAAAAACTGTTACAGAACAAAGGGACCAAAGGGAGTGAGGACAATATACAATTACCAAAAGGACCCCCCCAGGTTCGTTATGTCTGCTGCCTTATAGAAAAGACATCTCTCAATGCCACAGATTTGTGAAAAGGAAAGGAAATGTTTATTTAATGCTATACAGACTTAAAGTAGTGACCTAATGTCTTCATTAAAATATCAAAGTCCTTTAGGATACCCAAGGATGCCCACAGTGCTTCCTTCCCTGCCCCCCGCCCTAATTTGGGGTACTGTAGCTCTGGAAAAGAAGCAAATGTCCATGTTTCAGGTTGTTGGCAACATCAGTTGTGTCGCTGTCCAGTTAGGTTCTCTAATTAATCCAAAGCCATTTGCCACCTTCTCATGGCCTACTGGCAAGAGTTCTTTCACCCTTCTTCCAGGCAAAGTCTCTCTTGCTTCCTAGGCCATGTGGCCAAAGGGAGCACCCCAAAGTCATGTGGTTCTCTTCTACCAAAGCTGCAGGGGTCTGCACTCTGGCCAAAACTGCATGGATCTCTCCACCAAAGCTGTGGGAAGTGGGTGTTCACTCTGCCAAAGCCAAGTGGTGGTTCTCTGCTAAAGTTGCATGGTGATTCTCTCTCACAGGGCTAGGGGAGTCCCCACTCTGCCAGAAGCTCATGGCTCTCTCTTCTATTGCCACAGCTACATGGTCCTCTCTCCCCTGCCACAGCCATGTGATCCTCTTCACACTAGCTGCACTTGGCAGCACTCCCATATCCTTCCAGCTTTACTGGGCTGCCATAGTGGGTCTGGGTAGGCATGGCCCCATGTCATGGAGCCAATTTTCTCCAAACTCTCATGCAGGCACTGTAAGTCAGGGGACTTGTCCCCCAGTTATATCTTTGGTGGAAGTGAATCCCTTTTCCCTGGCTCAAAGCATGGCCACAGCTATTTAATATATCTATGCAACCAGCTAAAGGTTATAAATATGTTAAATGACTATGCTAGAGGTTAGCTGCAAAGCTGTTGCTGTACAAAACAGCTCTCAATGGCCCTATTCCATGTGTCCCTTTCCCCAACTCACACCTGTGGAGGAAGGGGTAAGGACATCCTAATATTTCCTGGACACCTTGAGTTCTGGACCTCATTCCAAGTCTCTATTTGGGGGCACCCTCTTGGTTGCACCCTGTAACATCAGGGCCATGCCTGCCTTGACTAACTGTGGCAGCCAAGAAAAGCTGAAAATATGGGAGTGCTAGTAGATGTAGCCAGTTGTGGGAGGAGTTGGAAATGGGGTTATGGAGGAGGATCCAGGCTGGAATTTAAACTAAACTGTGTGCAGCCTTGTGCAGAGGGGACCTTTCAGGACCATGCAGGTCAAAAGGTGATGGAAGGACCCTCATGGCTGGCCATGAGGAGGTGCCATGTGGTTTTGCATTAAGAAATAGAGATCATGGAAACACCACAGATGGTGTTAGGGACTGTGAAAGGCCTGCCCAGACAAGAACAGCTTACTGGGAGAAAGCAGAAGAAGTGAGTGGCTGACTTCTATGTTTTTATGAAAGGCAGTACTTCTAACTGGCATGCTCTGAGACTGGCCTGACTTGGCAGAGGTGTGGGGGCCAGCACTTTTTGGATGTTCAAAGGGAGTGGGACTTAATGGCAAAATTCCACCATTACTCTAAACCTGTATAACTTTTAATTAAATAATTCCTTTCCTTTTTACCATACTCTGGCATTGAAAGCCACAGTTCTTATTGGTGGCCAGCAAAAGAAGCCAGAGCAAAAGACCCACAGGCAGGTTCTGTTATACCTTCAAAAATATAATTATTATAAAAACTTATATGACTAGAAAATTCAGATTAAGTGAGTAGCCCTTAAGCATAGATTATTACACAAATTTCACAAGGAGGTCATGGATTTTATTAGCCAGCTAAGTTTAGTTTTATGACATAATATTATCTAGTTATTCTGTGAAATAAATAGACAATAAAGATGGCAAGAAAAAAAGTAACATAATTAGGTATAATTTTTAAAATATTCAAATTGTGTAGTGTATGAAATATGCCAATGTTTTTGAGGCAGGAGATAGCAAGGAAGGAAACTCCAGAGGCTCTGCAGGGCTAAGATAAAAGACATCCATACATGACAAAGACCCCCTAAGACCAGTTGTTCCTGTTTTCTGGAATAACTCTGAATCATGGTGGCTCAAGAATGCACCTGTGCAGAAGATGCTACACTACCCCTGATTCATTATAATAGCATTATAATGAATTACCATTGTGGGACTTCCTTCTCCAGTAGCCAATCAAGAAAATCATGGGAGACCACAAATGTGCAGTAGCTTTGAAATGCAACTATTTGTACATGTGCAATAGAAGCCCGCCAAAGACTAGCCAGGAAGCTTCCACCCTATAAGAATAGAATCCCACCAGCCCACGGGTCAATCTCTGCTCAGAGTTGGCCTGCTCCCATGTTCTGTGGAGCGTACTATCACTTAATAAATCTTCTCTCTTTCTTTATTCTATAAATTCTGTGTGTTCAGTTCCATTCTTTGTCCTCGATCACTAAGAACCTGATTACCTGTGCCCACCTGTGACATTTTCATTGTCATGAAGCTTAATTGAGAGAGGTAATATTTTCTTTTCTTAACAAATAGCTTTTGTTTTTCATGGCAGAAAATCCTGGGGTTCTTGGGGAAGATTTTGAAGGAATCTTTAGAAGATGACAACATAAAAGGCTTTTCAGTGGTCTGTGGGAAAGCAGAGTTTGTCTTGATGTGGAATTTGGAACACAACAGTTCTCTAAAGCCAATTGTCATTCAGTTTTTGAGATGGAATTTAAATAACACCATTATTTTCTAAGAACTCCTACTCTGACTAATATGTTCTAAAAAATTACAACTTCATCCTTTTCCAAAGCATTTACTTTCAAGATCCTTCCTTGAGTATTATGCTGTCCTATATAAGACTTACTGTCTCAAAATAATTAATTGTATAACAATTATGAATTGAGAAATGTAATTTGAATTTCCAGAGGCCAAACTCCAAAATATAAATTCTGCCATGTGTGAATATAACACAGAATTTCAAAATGTAAATACGATTTCTTGACAAGGAAAAAAAGAAAAGTCCTTTTGATAGGGGACTCAAGACTTGGAAAATTTACCTTAAGGTAAAAAGCTGTAAGTCTAGCAAGTAATGTGTATGTCAAGCTTTTGTTTCAGAAACTATAGATAAGGCCCATCCTGGCTCCTGGGAAAAGCAGCCCACCTCCTGGGGCACTGGCTAGAGATTACTGCCTGGGGATAAATTGGAGGCATCCAGGCCTTTTGTGTGACCATCACCGCCCCCACCCCGGCCCTGCCCTTGGGTGGGAACAGCTAACTGCCCAGAACAGGAATGCTACAGGTTCGCTGACCTGCTCACCTAATCCTCCTTGAATTTCAAAGCTTGCATCTTGTTTGTCCTCCCCCACCCCCTTATAAAATATCTGGCCAGGAAAGAGAAGGGAAGATGGTTTGTTAGGGTATGAACTCACCATCTTCTCGGATTGTCGGCCATCTGAATAAAGTGCCCATAAAAGATTCAATCCCTGTCATTGCTTATTGGATTTGGTAGTGAACAGGCAGGCCAAATGCCAGTGTCTTTTCTGGTTACACTTTTAAATTTGTTAAAGGGCTAGCTTAAAAAAATTAGTTACTTGAGCACAAAGATTAGACTGATTATTTGCTTTGTTACCTAGTGTTTCAGAGATACTTAATAGTTTAAAATGAAAGACATTGGACATCAGTACCTAGTTAGTTAATATCTTCAGGACAAAAGTTTGAATCTGAATAGCCATAACTTTGAGTATTTAAAGAGAAGTTCTATAAGTTTGAGATGTTTATTTTAAACATTATTTGAATAGTTATTTTGGAGCAGGATAGTAAGAAGCTAGGGAGATTCCTCAGCAAGTGGAATAAGGAAACTGAGAGAGATAGCTGAACACAAAAGCTGAGCAATTTACAGCCAGATATCAAAAATCCACCTCTTCAGAGATAACTTCTAGGTCGCAGTTGTATTTCAGCTCCAGGCCTAGAAAAGCAGCAGAACCAGGTGGGTGATGGTAGGGCCTGCTCTGGCACCGACCAATCAGTGGAGGCCACGACCCTGAAAGAGCTCACCTGAAAAACTGATGAATATTCTCTGAAGCTTCCCCGGCACCTCCCCTAAGATTCCCATCTGCAACAGAGAGATAAAACCCTTAAGACAAAGGAGCTAGCCCATACTCTCCCTCTGTGGAGCAGCCTGTACCATTCCCTTTCCCCTCTTCTTCCATCTCTTCTTCTCCCTCAGCCACACATCTCCTAACCTCTCAGGGACTTGCAGCCAGGGAAGCAATGGGAAGTGGCAGCTTGTCCCAGGCTAACACTCTGAACCTGCCTTCAAGCGCCACTTTTCTCTGACTTCCCAATGGGCTAAGGCAGAGCAGCCTAGGTTCTCCTGTTATTTCTTAAGTTCTTCCTTGTTTCACTGTCTCCGGCTCTAATAAATGTGCCTTCATAGTTACTTGGACTCACATTCTTAAATCATTCCTATGTGAAGTTGAGAACACACACACTACATGCTGGCCTTAGGCAGACCCGCTTAGGTAGGGCCCTGTGTGCTAACACTTTTACTCCAAAAATTGTTTTCATGATACACTTTCCCACATGATTCTTATTTATCATGTGGATATGATATTGATATCTCACATACCGAATAATCCAACCAACAGGGAACATGATTTAAAAGCTTTGTCATTTCACTTATGCATTATCTATCTATTATCTATCTATGTCTCTATCTGTCTATCATCTATCTATCATCTATCTATCTATCATCTATCTATCTATCATCTATCATCATCTATCTATCTATCTAAATGAAGATACTAGAGAAATTACATAATTTGCCTTATGTAACATAACTAGCAAAAGTTTGAAATTAAATTTCTTTTAATCAAAGTCTCAAACATGAAGGAAAAGTTAATGGTGTTAAATAAGGGTTAGCAAATTTTTTCTGTAAAGGTGCAGATAGCAAATATTTTAGTCTTTGTGGGCTGCATGGTTGTTAGATCTCTATTACATACTACTCAATTTTGCCAGTGTAGCACTAAAACAGTCACAGACAATGTGTAAATGAATACACAGGTTGTGCTGTGATAAAACTTTATTTACAAAAATATGGAAGGCCATTTTTGGACTCAGGGCCATAATTATAGTTTGGGTGAGTGGGGGCTGGGGGTTGAAATCTAGTCATTTGGAATAACATGGATGGACACAGAGAGTACTATGCTCAGTAAAAGTAGTCAGAGAAAGACAAGTACTATATGACTTCACTTATATGTGGAATCTAAAGAACAAAATAAATGAACAAACAAAATTGAAACAGCCTCATACATACAGAGAACAGACTGAGTGTTGCCAGATGGGAAGAGGATTGTTGGAGCATTGGGTGAAAGAGGTGAAGGGACTAAGAAGTACAGTTTGGTAGTTACAAAATAGTCATGGGGATGTAAAGTACAGAATAAGGAATATAGTCAATAATATTGTGATATCTATGTGTGGTGTCAGTTGGGGTACTGGAAATATGTAAAGTATATGATTGTATAAGCACTTAGCTATACACCCAGAACAACACAAAATAAAATTTCAAAAAATTACAAAGAGCAATGGTTTTGCAGAAATAAGGTGCATATAAATATGAAACCCCCCCAACACACACAATTTTTGAGATATATTTAAGGACCAGTGAAATGCACAGGTCTTAAGTGTATAGCTCCAACATTTCTATCACATCTAAATTTCCCTCAGGCTTTTTGCCACTCATTCACCTCCACCAGTAGAGGCAAACATTTTTCTTAATCTTTCACTGTAAATCCATTTTTCTTGCTCCAGAACATTTTATATAAATGGAGCTATTCATAGTAACCTTTTATGTCTGGCTTCTTTAAGTTTTCTATTGCTGTATAACAAGTTACCACACCTTTAGTAGCTTCTGACTCAATCTTCATGATCTCACAATTTCCATGTGTCAGGAATTCAGGCATTACTTAGGTCCTCTGCTCAGGGTCTCACAGCCGAGGTCAGTGTCTTCTGGGGCTGCTTTCCCATCCAGAGCTCCAAGGCTTCTTCTGTGCTCTTTGACAATGCTGACACAATTCAGTTCCTTATGGTTTTAAGATTGAAGCTCTCCCCTTAGGTAATTTACAATATGGCTGTTTAATTCTAGGAAGACAACATTGTCTTTCTTCAGGAAGAACTTTCATCTGTAGGTGAGACCTATCTAGTATAATGTCTCACTTACCTCAAAATCAATGGATTTGGGAACTTGGAAGATTAACTGATGCCATATTATGTAACCTAATCATAAAAGTGACATGTATCCTAATCACAGTTACGACCCACACTGAAGGGGATTATACTGGTTTACATGGAGTGAGGGTATTCCTATCTTGAGGAACTATCACACACTTCTATCATTTAAAATATTCATCCATATTATTGATGTTTTCAAACATATTGGTAGTCTTCCATTATGTAGCTATAATTTCTTAATTTACTCATTTATTTATTTATTTTAATTGTTAATCAAGTACATTTTTCTGTCTTCACTCCCATCACAGCCCAACACCCCAGCCTTCTCCACCTCCCTCCCATTTCCACCCCATCCTAGTTTTTATCCATGTGTCCTTTATACTTGTTCCTATAAACCCTTCCCATTTACCCGTGAAATTCCCTTCCCTCTCCCCTCTGGTTAGCCTGTTCTCTATTTCAGTATCTTTGATTATATTTTGCTTATTTGTTTTGTTCCTGTTATTATTTCCATTCCTGTTAAAGATGAAATAGTATGGTATTTGTCTTTCACAGCCTGACTTATTTCACTTAGCATAATATTTTCCAGTTCCATCCATGCTGTCCCAAAGGGTAGGAGCTCCTTCTTTCTTTCTGCTTCATAGAATTCCATTGTGTAAATTTACCATAGATTTTTGATCCATTCATTTGCTGATGGACATCTAGGTTGCTTCCAACACTTTGCTATTGTAAATTGTGCTGCTATGAACATTGGAGTGCATAGGTTCTTTTGGATTGGTGTTTCAGGGTTCTTAGTATATAATCCTAGGAGTGGAATTGCTGGGTCAAAAGTCAGATCCATTTTTAGTTTTCTGAGGGAATTCCATACTATTTTCCATAGTAGCTGCACCAGTTGCAATCCCACCAACAGTGCACTAGGGTCCCCTTTTCTCCACAACCTCTCCAACACTGGTTGTTGTTGCTTTGTTTATGATGGCCATTCTGACTAGTGTGAAGTGGTATCTCATTGTGGTTTTAATTTGCATCTCTCTGATAACTAGCAATCCTGAGCATCTTTTCATGTGTCTCTGGATTCTCTGTATGTCCACCTTGGCGAAGTGTCTGTTCAAGTCCTTTGCCCATTTTTTATTTGGGTTGCTTGTCTTCTTAGAGTAGAGTTGTGTAAGTTCTTTATATATTTTGGAGATTAAACCCTTGTCTGAGATATCATTGGCAAATATGTTTTCCCATACAGTTGGTTTTATTTTTATTTTAATACTGTCGTCTGTAGCCATGCACAAGCTTTTGATTTTGATGGGATCCCATTGTTTATTATTTCCTTTATGTCCCTTGATCTGGGAGACATATCAGTAAAAACATTGCTGTGTGAAATATCTGAGATTTTCCTGTCTATGTTCTCCTCTATGACTTTAATGGTGTAATGGCTTATATTTAAATCTTTTATCCACATTGAATTTATTTTTGTGTATGGTGTAAGTTGGTGCTCAAGTTTCATATTTTTGCACGAAGTTGTCCAGTTCTCCCAACACCATTTGTTGAAGAGGCTATTGTTACTCCATTTTATGCTTCTGCCCCCTTTGTCAAATATTAATGAACTGTAGAGACTTAGATTTATTTCTGGGCTCTCTGTTCTGTTCCACTGGTCCATGTGCCTCTTTTTGTACCAGTATCAGGCTGTTTTGATTACAATGGCCTTGTAATAAAGTTTGATATCAGGTATTGAGATCCCTCCTACTTTACTCTTCTTTCTCAAAATTGCTGCAGCTATTCAGGTTCATTTATGGTTCCATATAAATTTTTGAAGTGTTTTGTTCTATGTGAAATATGCCATTGGTACTTTAATAGGTATTGCATTGAATCTATAAATTGCTCTGGGTAGTATGGACATTTTGATGATGTCAGTTCTTCTGATCCATGAACACAGTAAATGTTTCCATTTGCTTGTGCCTTCCTTGATGTCTTTCTTCAGTGTTGTGTAGTTTTCTGAGTACAGGTCTTTTACCTCCATGGTTAGGTTTATTACTAGGTATTTTATCTTTCTTTTTGCTATATTGAATGGAAATTTTTTCTTGATTTCTGCTTCTGTTGTTTCATTGTTGGTATACAAAAATACCTTTGATTTCTGGATATTGACTTTGTACCCCACTATTTTGCCAAATTCATTTATTAGGTCGAGCAGTTTTTTGGTGGAGTCTATAGGATTTTCTGTGTACACTATCATGTCTTCTGCAAACAACAGTTTTGTTTCCTCCTTTCCAATTTGGATGCCTTTTATTTCCTTTTCTTGTCTGATTGCTGTGGCTAAAACTTCCAGTACTATGTTGAATAGAAGTGGTGACAGTGGACAGCCTTGTCTTGTTACTGATCTCAGTGGAAAAGATTTTAGTTTTTGCCCATTGAGTATGATGTTGGCTGTAGGTCTCTCAAATATGACCTTTATTATGTTGAGGAATCCTCCCTTTATTCCCACTTTGCTGAGTGTTTTTTTCATAAATGGGTTCTGTACCTTATCAAATGCTTTTTCTGTATCTATTGATATGATCATGTGATTCTTGCCTTTGCTTTTGTTTATGTGATGTATTACATTTACTGATTTGCGAATATTGAACCATCTTTGAATCCCTGGGATGAATTTCACTTGGTCATGGTGTATGATCTTTTTAATGTATTGTTGGATGCAGTTTGCCAATATTTTGTTGAGGATTTTAGCATCTCTGTTCATCAGCGATATTGGCCTGAAGTTTACTTTCTTTGTTCTGTCTTTATCTGGTTTTAGGATTAGGATGATGCTTCATAAAAAGAGTTTGGGAGTCTTCCATCATTCTGGATTTTTTTGAATAATCTGTGAAGGACAGGTTTTAGCTCTTCCTTAAATGCTTTGTAGAATTCTCCTGTAAAACCATCTGGACCAGACTTTTGTGTGTTCAGGAGTTTTTTGATTACTGCGTCATTTTCATCTGCTGTTATTGGTCTGTTCAAGCTTTCTGCTTCTTCTTCATCGAGTTTTGGAAGATTATATTTTTCTAGAAATTTATCCTTTTCACCTAGGTTTTGCAAATTTCTTGGCATAGAGTTCTTCGTAGTAATTTCTTACAATTCTTTGTATTTCTGTGGTGTCTGTTGTAATTTCTCCTCTTTCATTCCTGATAGTGTTTATTTGGGTCTTCTCTCTCTTTTTCTTGATGAGTCTGCTTAAAGGCTTGTCAATTTTGTTTATCTTTTCAAAGAACCAGCTCCTGGATTCATTGATCCTTAGAATTGTCCTTTTAGTCTCTATGTCATTTAATTCTACTCTGGTGTTGGTTATTTCCTTCCTCCTACTTGCTCTGGGCTCTCTTTGGTGTTGTTCCTCCAGTTCTTGTAGGCATAGTATTAGATTGTTTCTTAGAAATGTTTCTGTCTTTTTTATGTAGGCCTGTATAGCTATGAACTTCTCTCTCAGGACTACCTTCACTGTGTCCCATAAGTTTTGTGTGGTTGTGGGTTCATTTTCATTTGTTTCCAGAAACTCTTTGATTTCTTCCCTAATTTTATTCTTGACCCATTCATCGTTTAGTAGCATGCTATTCAATCTCCATGATTTTGAGTGTTTTGAGGTTTTTTCCATGGGGTTGGTTTCTAGTTTAAGTCATTTGTTGTTGGAGAAAATGCTTGATATGATTTCAGTTTTCTTGAATTTGTTGAGGTTTGTTTTGTGCCCTATCATGTAGTGTATGTTTGAAAATGTTCCATGTGCATTTGAAAGGAATGTGTATTTAGCTTCTTTGGGATGAAGGGCTCTATATATATCAGTTAAGTCCATTTCATCTAAGGTAATATACAATGCCACAATATCATTGATATTTTGTTTGCAAGATATGTCCATTTTGGACAGTGGGGTGTTAAAATTCCCTACTATTATTGTATTGCTATCAATATCTTTCTTGAAGTCTCCTAAGATTTTATTCATGTATTTTGGTGCTCCTATGTTGAGTGCATATGTATTTACAATTTTTATGTCTTCTTGGTGGATTCTTCCCTTGAGTATTATGAATTGACCTTCTGAGTCTCTCCTTATGGCCCTTTTGTTTAAGTCTATTTTGTCTGATGTAAGATGTAAGTATTGGTACCTGGCTTTTTTTTTTTTTTTTTCTTGTCCGTTTGCTTGGAAAATTTGTTTCCAGCCCTTCACTCTCAGTCTGTGTAGGTCTTTTGTTCTGAGGTGGGTCTCTTGTAGGCAGTATATGTGTGGGTCATGCTTTCTCATCCATTCAGCTATTCTATGTCTTTTGATTGAAACATTTAATGCATTTACATTTAAGGTTATTATTGATAGGTACTTATTCATTGCCATTTTTGTACCTGTGTTCCTCTCTTTCTCTCTCTCTCTCTTCCTCTTTCTTCCTTTGCTTAAAACAGTCCCTTTAGCATCTCTTGTAGAGCTGGCTTAGTGGAGGTGTATTGTTTTATACTTCTTTTGTCTGGGAAGCTCCTTATTTGGTGTTCTATCTTTATTGAAAGCCTTGCTGGTAAAGTAGCCTCAGTTGCAGGCCCCTGGTTCTCATTACTTGGAATATTTCTTGCCATTCTCTTCTTGCTTGGAGTATTTCCATTGAGAAATCAGCTGCTAACCCTATCAAAGATCACTTGTATGTTACTTTCTGTTTCTCCCTTGGTGCCTTTACAATTTTCTCTGTGTCTTGGTATTTTGCCATTTTAATTATACTGAGTCTTAAAGTGGGCCTCTTTGGGTTCCTCTTGATTCGGACTTTCTGTGTTTCCTGGATTTGTGTGACTTTTTCTCTCATCAAATTATGGAAGTTTTCCATCATTACTTTTTCAAATAGGTTTTCTATCCCTTGCTCTTCTTCTCCTTCTGGTATTCCTATTGTATGGATATTATTACGTTTCATGTTGTCTTACATTTCTCTTAATCCCTCTTCATTCTTTCTGAGCCTCTTTTCCTTTTCTTGCTCTTTCTGGGTGTTTTTTCTACTTTGTCCTCTAGCTCACTCATCCAATCTTCTGCTTCTTATTCCTGTTTTTTATTCCTTCTACTGTGTTCTTCAGTTCAGAAATTGTATTCTTCATTTCCTCTTTGCCCCTGTTTATGGTTTTTATCTCTTTTTTCATCTTAATGTTGTTTGCAGTGGATTCATTGTAGTTTCCCTGTAGTTTTTGGTAATTCATTGTGAGCTCATTGAGCTTCCTGATTACTATTGCTTTCAACTCAATATCTGAAAGTTGAGTTGTCTCTGTTTCATTTAGCATTCTTTCTGAGGCTTCCTCCTTGCCTTTCATTAGGGGATTTTTTATTTGTCTTCACATTGTTTCTGAGACTCTTCTTGTTAGTCTCAGCTTCTTAAGTTGATCTGTTCTGGCTCCCTGGGTTTATGGTGTGAACTTGTGTGGTAGAAAACCTGTGAGATTCAGTGGTACAGACTCCTTGATCTCCCAGGCTCAGTGGTTTTGGGCTGTTGTTTAAGTTGGCTTTGTGTTTGTCTTTGTGTTTTGATTGTGTTGGGTCTTTCTTTGGTGGGTCCTTCACACCAGTGGGTTCACTGAGAGTCACTCTGTCCACCACCTCTTGTATTTTGTTGTGCTGGTGAAGGCAGGTTGTGTTGAAGCTGGTTCTTCCATGTGTACAAGATTTTGAGGATTGTCTCTTGCTCTTGTTCAATTTTTTGCATTGGGTAGTTTCTCCCCTATTTAGTTGTATTTCCAGATGGGTCCTGGATTGAGGTTTATGTGGTTTCCACTCCCTCCTTCACCTTCTTCTGTTGTTATCTGTTGGTAGTTCCTTTGTTGTTGGGTTTCCTCTTCCAGTAGGTATCCTGGTGTTCACCGATTCCACCTACCATTTTGTGTGATCAGCTGGAGAGGTAAGGCCAAGTGGTTTAAGACTGCTAGGAAGTATTCTATGATATTTACAGTAGCAGCTGGTAGAGAAGAGATAAGAGATCCTTTGTCTATGTATAGTGTTAACCATGATCTTTCACCAACCTAACAACTTTTTAGAAAGGATGGGAGGAAGATAAGGCTCTTCTTGGGGAGGGAAGGATTGTGAGTTAAATCTAGAAAGCAATGAAGCTGTGGAAGGTCAATTCTGAGGTAAGGTGAGAGTAAAGGATAGTAAATAGGTGTAGTGTGTAAGAGAATAGCGTTAATCACTGTAGTAATAGAGTTAAGGAAACTGTGAAGTGTCCTAAGATCTGGCAGGGGTGTTGTGAAGTATTTAAAATTGTATGGAACAGCTATTATTTACAGTAAATATTAGAGCAATAATCATATGACAGAATCTGTGTAATCTGGATAACAACAATAGGGAGTATAGGACCTTGAGTAGTGTGCTAAGAGAACACAAGTGAAGGACAGTAAATTAGCAATATAGTATGAAAGAGAGAACAGGAGAAACCTGACAAATGATACAATTTAACCAGCCAAGCAAGGAAGACTAAACAGAAAGAAGAGAAATACAAAAATACTATTAAAATAAAAGATGTAAGAATAATGAACAATAATACAAATATGCAAGAACTTGCAGGTTCTCTGTGATAGCAAAGTGAAAATTGTCTCACTGTCTCAGATATTGGGATGCTCCCTCTTTGGGTCCAACTCTGGTCTTTTCACAGTTCCAGGTTTTTTGGTCTTGCTTGTGGGTGTATATGTAAAAAAAAAAAAAAAAAAAGCAGAATAAGGGAGGAAGAAGATAAAATTGGAAAGGAAGAAGGAATAAACAAGAAAGAAAGAAAGAAAGAAAGAAAGAAAGAAAGAAAGAAAGAAAGAGGATTGAAAGAAAAAAATAATAAAAATTAAAAAAATATATTGAAACAAACACACACACACACATACCTCTTATTGGTTTCAAACTAGCCGAGCCAGTTTTTCTGGTCTTGCTGGCTGCAGCAGGCTGAGGGGCAATCGGTATGACTTTTTTCCCTTCTCAGTCTGCACTCAGTCAGCCTCGCGTGCACTCTCCTCAGAGCTAGCCTGGTGCCTCTCTGTGGTGCCTTGGGTGTGGGATCCAGGCCTTCCTGAGAGCACACTTTCCCCCAGGGTTACCACTGTAGGCTGGGGTGAGGGCACTCAATCTCTTGGCCAGGCTGCCTTGTACCAAAGTTCCCACACGCAGGCTTCCCAGTGCATGGGGGCATGCAGGGCCTTTGCCACAACCTTCTGCGCAACCTCAGATCACTGCTCCGTCGGTTGGGGAGTAGGCCAGAGTGATTGCTGCAGGAGAATTCCTCAAATAGTGTTTCTCTTTTCCCTTTTTTTTTTGAGAAATTCCTTCTACTCAAACCTGCCACTCTGTACAGCTGCCTGGCTTCTTGCACAGCCAATTCTCCAGCCAGACTGGTGACTGTTAGGGTCAGGGTCCATCACTGTGTGACTCTCAACTCTCCCCAGCTGGCATCCACACACTCCGTGGCTGCTGACATCCCTTGTGTATTTGCCACTTAGTCCTTATTCCCTCTTTGCAACTTCAAGCAGCCAGGTCTCACCTGGTGCTGCTCAGACCTTGTTTGGCTGGGGAGGGAGCAGTTGCCCCAACTCTTTCCCAAGTACCATGTGGCAGACCCAGGGTGCACAGGGCCTGGGGCTGCAGCTGCCCTGGTCCCATCGCTGGTCCCTGGGACCTTATTGTCCTGAAGCACTCTCCTTACCATCTGGATTTTCAGTGTCTGCTACAATTTTTGGTCTCTTATTTTCATCTATGCTGGGGTACTGTTGGCTGTTTGCTCCGTTCCTCTGTAGATTGGCTAGGTTTTTCTCCCGAGTGTAGAGAGAAGTGGAATTTACTCCCTCCTACCTTGCCACCATCTTCCTCCAATTTACTCTAATTTATAGACAATTTTCCTAATTTTGAGTTGTTATGAATAAAGCTATTCTGAATTTTTATACACATTTTGTGGACACATTTTTATGTATTTAGGTAAATATCTAGAGGTTAAATTCATAGAACATAAGAAAGGTACAGCTTTATTTTAAGTTCTTTCTTTGCTTTAAGTCTTGAGTCAAACTACACTTTCTAAGACCATATTAAAAATATATCAGTTCAAAGCATTCCATATTCATTTACTTAAATGTTTTGAAACACCTGGCTCTTCTGCCCTTCCCTTTCTACAAGTCTGCACATGCTATTTTAACCTGAGTTGTTTCTTCTTCTCTAAGCAATACGAAGACACCCTGATGTCCAATATTAGTAAAACTGGATGAAATCATGAATGCATTTTGCCTAAGAAGAAATAGTTACAAAATCTGGGAGTTCTTCTCAAAGATCAAGAAATCTCTGGTTATAGCAAAGCAAAGCAAAACAAAACAAAACCTTTACAGGGATATGATGTTTGATCATTGTCACTTTACTACTTAGATGTGCTTTTATATGATTATGGTCTAGTTTTATAATATATTTTTACACATATAATTTTAGGAAAAGCCATCAGATGTCAACTAAACCTTTTATCAGCATTAGTAAAGAAGTTTCCAGAATGGTATGGAAATGATTCTAGGTGACAAGGTCAAGCCTCTCTTGTATGACATCATGGTATGGCTGTGCTCATAATATCATTCCTTGAGTATTGTTTCTGATATGTGACAAAAGAAGCATCTCTATTATACAGAAAATTATAGGCTAGGATGAAAGCTATATTTTATATCAATTTTCAAAGAGACCTGGGTGAAGAACTTGTAGTTTTATCACTGATAAAACCCAAAATAATTGCACAACCTGCTTAGACTGTTATTTCAGACTTTTTCTAAAACAATACACTACTTCCTAATCATTATGGCAAAATTCAAAATAACATAGTGATATATAGTAAAGACATTGTGTGCTTCCATATCAATATTTTTTATAATTTTTTATCAAGAGAAAGTCTTGTCTATGAAAAGATAGCCAAAGGCCAACAAAGAAAACTCTGCATAAAGTGGAAATCCTGTGTTTGCTGGCTCATACAGTTCATACCAGCAAGGGTCACTGAACTTAATTTCCTATTCTACTGTCTGACTCCAATTCTTTGAAGAACACCATAGAGATGGAATCAGTTTCCTGAAGCTGGGAAAAATCATGCAGGAAGATCAACCACTTTCTCAAGCTCTTACTCCCCACTTTTCTTCATGTGTATTTGTGCTTACATGATTATCATGCACACATTATAATTGTTTTAAACTAAAATTCAATTTGTAAATATAAGTAAAACAAAAATTCAGCTACTGTTACCCAAATGGCAAGTAGATGCCCTTATATTATGGCTTATTCTAGCAATTGGCATTTCCTTAATAGCGATATGGAATGATGACACTTGTAAGGAAAACTGGTTATCACCAAGTAACTACCAACTCAATGGGAGAACTGTCACTAACATTTTCACTATTTTTCAGGTCATAGTGAAACTGATAGAAAGCTTGTCCAGATATCTGAGAGCAGACTGAGGGTGGGAAACAGGAGAGGATGCCAAGGGAGATCACAAACTGCCCAGGGTAGTGGTGAGTCAGTGGCAGGTCCCAAGGCAAGGCAGCATTGCTCAGGTAACCAAGTGCATGCTCCCTTGACCCTGTCAAGATGTTTTTACAATGAGCATTAGCAAAGCTAGCAACATAATTGGGTAAGAAGGAAAATGCCCTCCTATCCCTGTCAGCTACCAACCATATATGGGATGGGACTAGGACAAGGCTGGTGCATGCACAAAGGAAGTTAAAATGGTGGCAGGGGGAAGTGTTAGACCAAAGAGTCATGTCAGTCTAGTCATGGGAAAGAAAGAGTTGGTTGGGAGGTGGACCCAACCAAAGTACTTGAAAGTTTAGGAAGTTAACTGGACATTCTGAGAAACCACCTGGTCCCTCCACAAAACTAATATAAGTCCAAAGATACCAAGAAAGAATCTATCATCTATTTATCTATCTATCTATCTATCTATCTATCTATCATCTATCTATCTATCTATCATCTATCATCATCATCTATCATCTATCTATTTATCATCTCTATCATCTATCATATATATATATATATATATATATATATATATATATATATATATATATATATATCATCTATCTATCTTGCTCCTGGCTCCCTCCTATAGATATCTATCTATCTATCTATCTATATCTATCTATCTATCAATCTTGCTCCTGGCTTCCTGCTTGGGACCTGCACTCAGTGCACTGGTCTGTCCTCTCCATGGACTGCTAAGGTCACATGGCCAATGGCCTCCAGGAGGGAGTGTCTCTCTCTTGCTGACCTGGTAGAGCAATTTCGGTGCCTTCATGCATTCTCTGACATGGCATGCTCCCTTGACCCCAAGCAAGGGATCTTGTGGCCTGAGAAATCAAATGGCCAATGGCAGCACTGATACCACACACAGCCTCCATAGGAGAGTCTGAAGTCAGATCGCAGCTGAGAACAAGCTAAGCTACCTGGATGATCACTTGGCAGCCACCTCTGTTTTCAAAGACTGGTACTTTAAAATGGACCAGGGAATCTGGGCACTGGCTTTTGTTCTGGTCTTGGTGAGGATAGGTGGGTTTTTGGGTTTACTGGAGGAAATGAGCTTTGAGATGAGAGGTCCTGTTCTTCCAGATTGTTCAGCAACCAAATAAAACCCTTTTTCCTTTCTTACTACCTTTGCATCTAAAGTTTGCCTTTTGGTGGTGGCAGGCAGCTGAACCCTGCTTTTGTTTGGTAACAGTAAGAAAATAAAAAATAAAAATGTTCTTATGTAAAAAAGCTTATTTACATATTTCTATGATGCAGCCATTGAATATTTTCATTTTCTGCATGTATCATAAAAATAAGCTATACATTTGAGCCCATTTCTCTTTATTTGAACACTCCAATTTGGCTTACCTTCCTTCTACTTCCAGAATTTGTCATGCTCTGTCTCAGTGCATTTGCACTTGCTATTACTTTTTTTTAAAATCTGTCATCTTTTTCTCATCTTTGAAAGCATATTTCAAATGTCATTTCTGCAGGAAAGAGTTTCCTGACCTGCTTCCTGCATATGTCTTTCAGGGGATGGTTTTCAGTTTTCATTTATAGATCCATGTTTTAAAGTGATAAATTCTTTTTTCCACCCCACACTGTAGCTTCAGGAGGACCAAGACTATGTATATATTTCACTCACTATTTTAGCTCCGGGGTCTAGTGCAATGTGTAACACAAAATAAGCCCTCAATAGATTAATGTGTTTCTAATGTTGTAAATATTTTAAAATAATATTACTCTTCCATTCATCATCCCTTATGTTAACGGGACCTTTTTTTTCTTCTTTTAGTTTTTATCTCTTTCATTTTTTTCCTTCCATTTTTAGGTTTTCAGGTAAAAAAAACAAGAAGAGGACTCTATGATAGATTTTCTCAAAAGGTGGGACATGAGGTTGTCTTTAAAAATGGTCTTTTTATTGGAACAAAAATATATCTAGAATCTAAGATCTAGAATGCAGATTGTTTTCATGTTGCTTCCAAAATATTTTGCAGTTTATAACAGTTCCTCACACATAATATTAAGGAATTACTGTTCATTAAATTAATAAATGAACTAAATAGGCAAAAGAGTATTAACATCAAACAACAGTGTTTTCACTAGTTTATAAAATTTACTATTTTTAGTTAATATTTTAATATAAATTAGTTGTAACTTTTGTCAGAAAGTTTTAAATTATACTAGTGGGTATAGAAAATCATATGACTTCATGCAAATTCAGCAGTTGCCATGTCCAGAAATTACTGTTTTCTTTGTGTTGGTTCTGGAAAGTTTTCAGCAGGAAAAACATAAACATTTCATTCTGTTTCTGACACATCTAAGATTCTAATGGTTTGCTTATTGCACTATTTTGGAAGCAGAGTCTTTTGATGACTCACATTGTATTAATGCCCCCCAATGTATTCAATCTCTGGATATTCCATGCAGTTATCATGGGGAGAGGAGCAAACATTTCTCTTCTTTTGTGTAATTTTCAATCTTCCTTTATTTGTAAGAGGAACTTTTTTCAAAGGATTGGACTTATGTTTTAAAAGTAAGTGATGAACATATGCATACCTAATAAGAAATTACTTATTGAGTAATTTCTTCATCACCTTGGAGTGGAGTATTAACTATTGAAATACTAATCCTTAGTAATATAGTAGAATTAATTTTGGCCAAGGAGTGCATAGTTCCTGGTGAATACTGCGTTGCTTGAAAATTTGGGGTGGCCAATATTTCCAGAAATCTGCTTTAAGGTGATGCTAAGCAATTCTTTACTGTTGACGTATTTGTCTAGAATGTTGTAGAAGGAAATATGATTTGAATAGGGTCCCTGTCTATAAAACCATTAAAGTCTAGTGAAAATATTATGGACACATTGTTGCAAAGCAATAAGCTTTGTAAAAATAAGCTTTCCTTGTAAATTACTGGTTCAAAGATGGGGTTTTTGCAAGTTTTTTTTTCTTTTCCTGCAATATTTATTTTAATGAATAGACTTCATTATGTTAGAACAGTTCTATATTTACAAAAAAAAAATCAAGCAGAAAGTAGAGTTCCCATGTAGTCCTGCTATTTTCCCACCTTCAGTTCCCTTATTAACATTTTTCATTAATTTGTAACATTTTTTTATAATTGATGAGCCAATATCAATACACTATTATTAACTAAACTCCACTGACTACATTAGGGGTCATTTATTTGTGTGAATTATATAATTCTATGGATTTTGAAAAATGTGTAATGACATCCACAATCATATTATCATACAGAACAGTTTCACTGCACTAAAACCCCTCGGTGCTCTGTCTATTCATTCCTACCTCCCCTAGCATCTGGCAAGCAGTGATCTTTTTATTGCCTCCATAGTTTTACTTTCTGTAAAATGCCATATAGCTGAATTTATACAGTATATAAACTTTTTAGATTGGTTCTTTCACTTAGTAATAGAAGTATGCATTAAAGTTTCCTCCATGTCTTTTCATGGCTTAATAGCTTATTTCCTTTTAGCACTGAGTAATATTGTGTTGTAGGTATGTGCCAGTTTCCTTATTCATCCACCTACAGAAGAACATCTTGGTTTCTTCACTTATGAATAAAACTGCTATGAGCATTTGGTGCTGGCTTTTGTGGGGACATTGAGTTTTTATCTCCACTGGGTAAATACCAAGTAGCCCAGTTGCTGGATCCTATTGTAGAACTATACTTACTTTTGTAGGAAACAGGCAAACTGTCTTCCAAAGTGACTGTATCATTTGCCTTTCTACCTATAGTGAATGATAGTTTATGTGGCTTCACATTTTGTCAGCTTCTGGAGTTGTTAGTGTTTTATATTTTAATCATTCTAATAGGTATATAATAGGTATATAATGGAGTCTCATCATTGTTTTTATATCACATTCTTAATAGCATATGACACTGCATAATTAACATGCATATTTGCTAGTTTTAATTACTATTAAATATTTCTAATATTTTTGAGAGGAAACAATATAAGACTTCAAAGGATTCTGAAGAATCAGTATGAATTTTTAAATAAAACTTTCTAGTCACTTCCTACAGAAATGTTGTATTTAGCAACCATGTCAAATACAATACAATACAGTTTTTTTTTTTGATACCACACTCAATTGTATATCACCAGACCAAGTTTTCCCTCTATGCTTTGATGGCAAATTTAAAGACCCACAAATAGCTTTCCACTATAATATGATGATCACTTCTCAAAGTAATAAAGAGGTTTTCAATATGAATGACACCCTTTATGTCTTGGTAATTCATGTGACTAGCTTGTAAATAACCTTGCTGTGTAAGTTGCTCACTGGGATCCTGCTCATGTACCTGTATCAGGTCTACTAATGCTGCATTGCTTTGACCTCAGTGATGAAATAGGTACGTTTTTTAGAGAATTAAAACACTAGCATGTCTGGTCCACAACCTCAGTTTCCTGGCTAGCTACACTGATCTCAAAATATTGTAAAAGGGATTGTCATAGCCAAACATTTAATTTTTGTATTGTTACAGAATAGACCCAGCGAAGATGCAGGAGTGAACGATATACTATTACTGAATGGACCCCCCCTTGTGCTCCAGGGTCACCCCCCCATTAGGTTTGCCTTGCCTGCCACCAGGGAAAGACATCTCTCAGTACCAGAGATTGTTGAAAAGGAAATAAATTATTTATTTAAAAAATTATACAGACTTAGAGTAACAACTTAATGTCTTCATTAAAATGCTAATGTCCTTTACAATACCCACAAATGCACACAGTCCTTCCTTTTCCCCATTGCCCAGTCAGGGGTACTGTATCTCAGGAAAAGGAATAGAAGTCTATGGCTCTGGTAGCCACTGGTTCTTTTCAGTAACCTACTCTAGGCTGGCTGTCCTCCCTCGGTTCCCAGCACCATCAGTTGTGTCACCACCACAATCTCCAGTTAATCCAAAACCATGTGGTACCTTCTCATGGCCCACCAGCAAGAGTCCTTTTACCCTTTTCCTTCCCAGCAAGGTCTCTCCTACTTCCTAAGCCATGTGACAAAAGGGAGCACCCCAAAGCCTCATGGTCCTGACTCTCGCCAAAGCTGCATGTTCCCAAAACACCCCTCATGGCTGCTGCCTGGGTTAAATCCCAGTGCCAATCTTCCTCTGCAGCCCTATTTCCAACTCCTGCCCCAATCAGGTACACCAGCATTCTCATCTTCTTCCAGCTTTATTGAGCTGCCATAGTAAGTCAGGACAGGCGTGGCCCCATGACATGGAGCCAATCATCTGCAAGCTCTCACGCAGGTGATGTAACCAGAGGGAGTTGCCTCCCAATTACATCATGGGTTGAAGGCACTCCCATCTTCCTGGTTTAAAGCAAAGCCATAGCTATTTAACATACCCATGAAACCAGTTAAAAGTTATAGGTATGTTAAATGACCATGCTAGAGGTTAGGGGCAAAGCTGTTGCTATGCAAAACAGCTCTCAATGGCCCTGCTCCATGTATCTCATCCTCCAGTTCAGACTTGTGGGGGTGAGGACATCATATATATATTCTAGTATTTCCTGGACACCCTGAATTCTGGACCCCAATTACAAATCCCTAAATTGGGCCCCCCTTGCCTGCACGCTGTTACAGCATTCAAGTTTGATTTGGACAACTTGTCTCCCTGAGGGAAGGTGTGACACATTCAGGTAGGTTTCTTTGGGAAATTGATTAATTTTATTTCCTACAGATCTTAAGATTGAGTTTAGACTATTCTGGCAGAGTGTGCATGATCTCTGACTTGGATTAAAAGCAAACCAAACTCACTTTCTGCCTTGTGATTCTTTTAAAGTAGCTTTTATATTTGAACGTCACTCTTGTGCAATGTATATACATAGCAGTTAATAACTTCTTGATTATCTTAAGGATATTTGAAAACATCAGGGTAAACAAGTGTACAAAAAGATTGGAGATCATCTTTTAATCCCATGAAACACCTGGCATGGTTTGTTCTTCTAGTATCATTAAAAGACCCTTAAAATATTTCTGGTAGACTATTACTTTTTTAAAAAATTACCTTCTCTTGTCAAAATAAATTAAACCATACTAATCTACATATAAACTTAAAAAGAGACCAACATTATGAGAGATGGCTTTTTTTATACCATATTACTCCAAATATTGCTTCTCTCTTGAATGAGAGGATAAAAATAAATAAAATATCAGAAAAGGAAGTTGTTACTTTTTATTATAATAATGTTCTGTAGAGGTAATTAAACATAGATTAAGAGATAAAAATGTGAAGGTCCAAGATACAGAATGTGATTTCAAAGACCAGAAGTTAATGTTTGCTTGCATGATAAATTTATTAAAGGCACATAATCAATAAAATATTAACTTGTATTTTATATTATTATATCTGGCAACATGACATAAAAAGCAAAAAAAATTGTCTTTTCTTAGGACTATCACCTAAAGTATTTTAGCAAATAAAATTTTATTGGAGTAATTATGGTATTATATATAATTTGATTTACTCTCCCCCACCTTCTATTTTTGTCTTTGAAAAAAATGATATATGTTTTATTATTTTTTATTATTTTTAAGGATGTGTTGGTGGAGGATGGGCTTTAGCTAAAAGTAACAATAATAATACAAATTTGATGCAGTGAAAACAGTTAATTAAATAGTTTAAAATATATATGGTAAATTAAAACACTTTGTTTAAGAAAAATACAGATTATAAATATAAACTGTATACAAGCATGTTTTTCAAATTTCTGACAAATAAATAAGATGGCTTTTGCAATCAAGATCTTGAATAAAAACACATACATGCCCAAGTGCACACACACAGGAAAAAAATAAGGAAGGACATTTTTTTCCAGTAGTTTGCTTCACAAAAACAACTGCTCTCCTGTTCCAGGACCTATTGCTCGCCAAATAAAATATCTCTGTTCCACTAGAAAATGGCAAGCTAAACAGAAAGTGTAATCACTCTGCCACTGATGAATTTATGAACCTCTCTATGAAGTCCCCTGTGTCAAAAATTGTTATAGAGGCTTTTTTGTTGTTTAGTGCTTTCCCAGCAATGTTTGTTCGATGTTATGGAAATGACAGATGACTGGAGAAAACATTGGCATAGGTAAATAAGGAAATCAGTTTCACAGAGAAAGGATCCAAACAGGTTCAACTGCCATCCAAACGAAACTTCTTAATATCTAAGAGAACATGCTTCTATTCTTTAATGAATTTAAATATTTTTGAGTAGCATGGATTTTCAAAGATGCATCTTAAATGGGGGAGAATCCAGAAACTAGGGTTAGAACCCTTTTGTTTATTCTTAACTGGACTAGATTTAGTGTTATCTGACTCAGTATTATTTATTTTAACAAATAAATTGTTGAAAATTTTGTGACCAGGTGAATCAACATAACAGCTAGTTTGTATATTTATAGTTTTATATTGCTAAGTCTTTTTGTAATTGATGTTATAATGTATTAGTCAGGGTGAAAAGATTCATTAGTACATTTTCTTTTTTGCAAAAGTTGCTCATGATCCTTTTTGTAAGGATTTAAAATGCATTATTAATGCATTAGGTATGTATTAATAATTTTATCTATTTTTTATCTGGGAATTTTTTATTATTGTTATTCTATTAGAGTTGTCCAAATTTTCTCCCTTTTCCCTTTGCCATACAGCCTATCACTGCCTCCTACATTTAATCCACTCACTGTTGTCCATGTCCATGGGTCATTTATACATGATCCCTTCATCTTCTTTCCACCCTTATTCCCTTTGCCCCTCCCTTCTGGCAGCTGCCAGTGTGTTCCTTGTTTCCATGGCTCTGGTTCTGTTTTGCTCATTAGTTTGTTTTGTTCATTAGATTCCTCTCATGAGAAAATGTGGTATTTACCTTTCACCAACTGTCTTATTTCACTTAGCATAATAGTCTTCAGTTCCAACCACGCTGTTGCCAAAGGCAGAAATCCATTCTTTCTTTTTGCTATGTAGTATTCCATTGTGTAAATGTACCACAGTTTTTTAATCCACTCATCTATTGATGGGCAATTAGGCAGTTTCCATCACTTGGCTATTGTAAGTAGTGCTATTATGAATACAGGGGTGCAAAGTTCTTTTGACTTGGTGATTTCAGACTCACAGGTTATATTCCTCGCAGTGAAATCACTAGGTCAAAAGGCAGTTCCATTTTTAATTTTTTGAGGCAATTCCATACTGTTTTCCACAGTGGCTGCACCAGTCTGCATTCCCACCAACAGTGCAAAATGGTTACCCTTGCTCCGCATCCTTGCCAGCACTTGTTTCTTGATTTATTAATGATAGGCATTCTGACAGGTGTGAGGTAATATCTCATTGTGATTTTAATTTGCATCTCTCTGAAAACTGGTAATGTTGAGCATTTTTCATATGTTTGTGGGTTATCTGTACGTCCTCCTTGGAGAAGTATCTGTTCAGGTACTTTGTCCATTTTTTAATTGGATTGCTTGTCTTCCTGGTGTTGATACATATGAATTTTTTACATATTTTGGAGATTAAGCCCTTGTCTAATATATCATTTGCAAATATGCTCTCCCTTACTGTTGGGTCCCTTTTCATTTGATGATAGTTTCTTTAGCTGTGTAGAAGCTTTTTAATTTGATGTAGTCCCATTTGGTTATTTTATCCTTTATGTTCCTTGCTTTAGGAGATATATTGGCAAAAATAATGCTATGTAAGATATCTGAAATTGTACACCTTATGTTTTTCACTAGGATTTTTATGGTATCTTATAGAACACTGAAGAAAGAAATTGAAGAAGATACAAATAAATGGAAGCATATGCCATGTTCATGGATTGTGAGAATTAACATCATTACAATGTCCATACTACCCAAAGCAATCTATAAATTCAAAACAATTCACATTCAAATACCAAAGGCATACTTTACAGATCCAGAACAAATATTCAAAAATTTATATGGTACTAAAAAGATCCTGAATAGCTTCATAAATCTTGAGAAAGAAGAACATGTTTGGAGGGATCACAGTACCTGATATAAAACTATACCACAAGGCCAATACTACAAAACTATACTACAATCAAAATAGCCCAGTGCTAACATAAGAACAGACACATAGATCAATGGAACAGAATAAAGAGCCCAGAAATAAACCCATGATTTTGTGATCAATTAATATTTGACAAAAGGGGTACAAGCATATAATGGAGTAAAGACAGTCTCTTCAATAAATGGTGTTGGGAGAGGGACTCAGACATGTGAAAAATGAAAATAGACCACCTATTTACACCATACACCAGAATAAACTCAAAATGGATATATAATAATTTTAATTATAATTGTTAAATATTTCAAATCTGCACAAAATACTGAATATAACAGACTTATGTACAACTGCCACTGTTTCAAGCAAATGTTAAAATACAAAGTTTATTTTATTTTTAAATGGTTGAAAAAATTAAAAATAAACTTTAATGAAGTTCCAATTTCTTTTTTGAATCCTAGTACCAATTCTGAGAAAGTGAAATTAAAAACATAGACACCTTCCAATGAGAATTACATTAAACCACACAAATATTAATTACCCCAAACTTAAAATAGTATGAACCAAAATGGGAGATAAAAAAAAATTATATGTTTTAAGAATTTCTTTCAGTTGAAAACACATAATAAACACTCGAATAACAATTATTTAACTTTCAGGTTTGTTTTGCAAATCCAAACATAAGCATTTAAGTAAGTTTTTCTAGTTTTATATCCCACATATGAGTGAATTCATATGGTTCTTAACTCTTTCTGTCTCACCTATTTTGTTTAGCATGTTGTTCTGAAGATCTATTCATGTTGTTGCAAATGTATTTCAACTTTTCTCATTGCTAAGTAGTATCCCATTGTATATATGTACCACATCTTTATCCAATCATCTAGTGAAGGATCCTTCAGTTGTTTCTATGTCTTGGTCACCATAAATAACACTGTATAAAAACAACAAATGAATAAACAAGAAATGCACACAAAAATTCATAGACGCAGACAACAGTAAGGTGGTTACCAGAGGGAAGGGTGGTGGTGGGTTAGTAAAGGGTAAAGAAGGTTAAGTATATGGTGACAGAAAGATTTAACTTTGGGTGGTGTGTACACAATACTATGTACAGATGATATATCATGGAATTGTACACTCAACACCTATGTAATCTTTCAACCATTGTCACCCTGATATATTTAATTAAAAATAAACTAAAATATTTTGACATAGAAGAAAATAAGTTTCTCCACATCATATTGTCTAATTAATACTAAGGAACATATTTTTTGGTGGTTCAGATTCTGTATTCATTGCCTGATTAAGTCAATTTAAATGGGAAGCTGTCAATATTTAAGAAATTGTCAGTGGGAGAGACCACATGCATGGTAAAGATTCAGCTACTGTGACTGAGCAATTTATCATTTTTCTTGGTCTGCTTCTGAGGAGTATTTTTAACAGCACACATATCTAAGCAATTTTCAGGCCATACAAGGACATCCACCTCAGTTTGTTAGTGTTGCTTTTGATGATTCAAATATATATAATCCAGCTTACTTGCTCTTTACTACATTTGACTATGATTGACTTGAACTTTTTACCCATATCTAGTTCATCCTCAAAAGCTGAAAGACAAGATGCACAGTTGCAAAAAATATATAGTCATAGAAAAAAGGCAGAATGTTTTGATTAATAGTATTCTATCTTAGAGATATCTATATATCCCTTTACAAAGACTAATTTGAAGGGGACAGCAAATATTTGTTTTTTCACTTGTTCAATGGGTATGCAGGAAAATGAAGCAGAAGATGCATTTCCCAGCAGAATCCTACCATCATTTGGCTGGACAAATTAAGTGGCAGGACTTTATTAAGAAAACTATTAATTCTGTCTTCACTGTGGCTTCTGTGATCCCTGCCTCAACCTGCACACTGCCCTACTCATACTGCTCTCATTCCAGCCATTCTGCCTTTGAGTGTGCTCTGCCTGCTACAAATTCTTTCCAATGTGCTTTCTAATTATCCAAATCCTAAGTAATCCTCCTGCCAAAATTAGGTCATACTTGCTCCACAAAACCTTTCCCAGTTTCTCTGACATCTATTTACTTCTTTGTTATCTAAATTCCTTTAGACAAATAGTTAACGTATCCCACTCAGCATTGGTGGATCCTTCTCCTTTAGAGGCTAGGAGGCAGAGACCCTTCCCATCAGTTTGTGTGCTCCATTCAGCATCCCCTCCCCCAGCTTTTCTTTTCCTTTCTCCTTAGTATAAATAATCAGAATGGTGGCTCAGAAAAATCTTTGCATCGGTAGGCCATAAAAAGGAAGATTTATGAGAATAGAGGTTCGAGTAAAGTCTGTAACAGCTAAAAAAAAAACCACACAAAAACAAAATTATTTAATCACTCAGAACTTAATATTTAATACAAACTTTTATTTAAATAAATTCCAACCTAATCAACTGATTTGTTTTTCAAAATATATTTTATATTTTCAATTCTTATATTAGTTAATGTGTTGCTCTGAAGTAATTAATTTGATGACAAAACAACATACAACATATACTGATGTCATTGTGAAGAAGCAGAGATGAATTAATTTAGAATATCTTTCTTAGAAACCTATTTTTCAGGCATTACTCTGAGTTCTGGAATAGATAAAAGGGGGAAATGCTAAGATGATGCTAATGGAAAAATGAAGGTTAAGGACTTGAAAAAATTTAACTCATTTACTAAACATAGACTATTATATTAGAATCACTATACTTTCACCCTCCTTTCAACTCAGATCTCATTTTCTGTGGAGCTTGATGCAGCTCCACAAATTGTGTTGAGTTGCTCCTTTTCCTGAACTCCTTTTAAACTTACAATCTATTCTTCTCCTTGTCCCTTACTTCTTAAATATCAGCCCTCTGTGATTGGTATTTTTTAAGTTTGATTTTCTGAGGTTAGCACCTGAAAGCATATACAGACCTGAAATTCTTATGTGACCTTCCTAAGTGAACAAGTTCTGAAGGGATCAATTATTTTTGCCAGTGAATGCATACATGAAAAAGTTAAAGAAATACAATCAGACATGGATTTCAACCATGCTGTGTGGTGGCTTTATGGGTTATTTTCTCTTGCAGTGAGTTATAAATTTGGCAACTTCAAGGAGGGTGGGTGGGAATTCTTACTGGAAACATGGAAATATGAAGCCTTTGCCACATATGGGCCTCACCTTGTAGAATGTGGAAAGGGTTCGGGCCCATCGGGTGTAATTAAGCAGTTCACAATCTTCACAACCGTAACTAGGGAGCCTGCTGGTAGGTGTTTTGATGGGAAAATCTTCCACCTTGAGCATTTGGCAATGATGATGGTTCCTACGTGTGGGTGTGGATGATAAAAGTGAAACCAACATTTCAATGACTTGGAGAGAATATAGGTAGATGAGGACTCAGTAAAAGAGACTCTGACAGCATTACTGTTGAGACGACAGAAAAGTCAGAAAGTGTAATGGACAAGACAAGGCCTATAAACATTATGAGGTAGAAACCAATTCGTAAATTTTATCTGTGAAATTTTCAATCACCACATTTCATAAGTCCACATGCCAATCTTGGTAGTTTATTATGCAAATTGTGGAAATCATCATCATATTTTTAGTCTTCTATGTTGCAATTGTAATATTATTCTCAGAGGGATGATTCCTCTAAGTCACTATTATAAAGACAAATGTCAAGTTGACTTTTTTTTCCAAAGTACAATAACAATAGTTTTTTATCTATTCATTTACATTCTCTTTCTCCATCTTTCTGCAGGAAAATACCATCAAAATTTACAAGACTGCTTAAGGTTCAACATGGAATCAGAACACAGCTAAATGTCCTTTATTGGCTGTGACCAATGGAATCAAGGGAGTTTGAGCATTGCGTAGAGAGTGTCAAGACAAAGACCTAATACAGAGTCCTCCAATGTCTAATTTGCTGTTAGGGAGTTTGACTTGTTCTGTAAATGATGGAGTCAATTTCAGGGCAAAAAACTTTGACCTTTAACATACCTCTTTAAAAGTTTGCCCATTGTGTTTTGTTTTGCATGTGCCTATCCACTGCCTTCCGCTTTCTCAATCCTGCTCTTTGCCTTGGAAAAGTGGCATTTCTGGGCTTCTACTGATGGCTCCCTTGTCCTGGGGCTTTGCTTGTTTTGTCAAATGGTAAAAGCTGGTAGGAGATCAGAGGGAAGAAACACAGCAACTTCAGGTCTTCAGCTTCTCTGACTCCCAGTGGTGTTACAGAAGAGGGCTGTGTGCTTGCACACAGCAAAGCCCAATAAGACATGAATAAGAATTTGCAGCCAAGAAAGATTCATTAGCTGAGATAGTGCCATGAATGGAGTACAGCTGAGCTAATGGTCAAAGGTCTGGCTCCTTGATGGCTTCCAGGGTATGGATTGTACAGGTAAAAGTCATTGATTATGGTGACTAAAAGAATTAGGGTGATGGTATCTACTTATTGATTGATGCTAGGGGTAATTGAACATTGTATCTGGTCCTGATGACAGCCGTGGAGTTTCTTGTCTGATTTCTGAAAGATTTGTTCAGTAGGCTCATTCCATTTTCCTGGGTTTAGGGCTGAAATACAACTGAGGCTAACATAATATTTTTAGTTTGATTGAAAACTCTGTCTCTGTAATCGTAAACCCAAAACTTTGTTCCTAACACCACTGGATGCTGACCAGAAACTCATCATCCTGATAACTTAATGAATAAGCAAGGGAGAGGGAAGGGAGTGAGTTAAGACACTTGGTAAGGCCAGTTCAGTCAAAGCAAATAATTAATAATAATAATAATAATAATAATAATAATAATAATAAATAAAATTTTTAAAAAAGACCAGCTTAAAGAAAATAAGGGTTTTGTGTGTGTGTGTGCATTTACAATATGCTCAATTTGATAGTTTCTGTTTTCCTCCAGGGATGTCACAGCTCCTCTTCTCAGATACATGTGAGTCTGCTGTTCCCTTACCCCTAATGTCAAGGCGTGAGATTGTCTCCCTTCTGCATCCAGCTTCAAAGTCTTCACTCTCCCTAGTTTCCTTATTCTGTTCCTTTCAACCCTTTGAAATCAGTTCTTCCTTAACTTTCCCAGCTTGCCCTGTTTGTGTGACATATATCCTGTGAAAACTGTGAATGATGACCCAGTTGCCTGAAGGATCACACTCTCAGACTTTTGGCAAGATAATTGCAACTATGAATCATCCACTTTTATTCTTAACAATTAATTTATTTTAAGTTATCTAACCTTCATTATCAGAATAGTTACATAAATTAATGTATATTTCACAAGTTATTCCATCTCTTTCATTAATTAAGAGAAAAAGAACAGGTAAGATCATTATTTAAAAATAAAACTGATGCTCTACAAAGCTTTGATTCTTTTCTTTGAATCTCCTAAATCTTCCCAATTTAATTTTGACTGAATTGTTAATGTAACTCCATAGAATTTATTATATCATTAATTTACACAAATGTTTAGACTGTCTCCTTTTAAAATGTGTATTTAAAATTTTAAATCCTAACAATCCACTGTATAGCATATGATATTTCCTTAACATCTTTTTTCTTTCCCCTGAGGGTCACATTTCCTTTATCTCCCTTTGTTTTTTCCTCATGGTAACTTCTCTCCAATGTACAACTTTGCAGTCTCTCTCGTCTTCTTTGCTTCTGTCATATTCTGAGTCATATTTAGCTCTTTGAAGAAGACAAATAAATTTCTACTTACCAGTGTATTTTTGCTAGAGCTCTTACTGTATGTGTCCAGGGATGAAAGAGGGTTAACTTACACATTTTTTAAACTAAATGCATTTATTTTTGTTTTGCTTCTTCTGGTGGTAGATTAAGTTAGATATCTACCTTTTATTTCCACACATGTAAGTATGATAACTTTAGTTTTATCTCAATTTTGGCCAACTGTTTGTTCTACGAACTGTTATATGTGTTTAGGATGTGTGTGATTATATGACCTTGATTGCCTCTGACAAAACAGACTTCTGCAGAAGACAGTTCTATAATTCTCTGTAACTCGGATTCGAGCCATAAGATCTTAGAGGAAACATTTTCATGGTTATATGAGTTATTAGAACCTGATATAAAATTTCACTTAGAGGCTCCATGAATTGCTTTATATGTCAAAACCCATCTCATACAATATTATCTTGGTATCTCTGGCTGCCATAATAATCACACATGATGTACTAGCTTCTCATGTGATAGAGATAAACTACTATTGGGGGAATCAATTCATTCTTATTTTAACAGGCAGTTTGGGTTTTACTAATATTCTTCATGTTTCAGAAAGTGCAAATGAAATAGAGGATGAAATATTTTATCAAATGCAAATCTTTTTCTTCTAAAGGCACAGGTGAAAATTTGGGGTTATAAAAATACATAACTAATACCAAGTGAATACTATTTAAACACAACTGTTATATTTAAAATATTTATATTAGCTGCTCATCAAAAAGACAACAATGGTAGGCTGTTGTAGTTGAGTGTTATTTTAAGTGAAATGCTAAGATTTCTGAAACCTGATTTGCTCTTTCAGTAAATTAAATGCCATTTACCATTGTCATCAACATCAAATAAAATTTCTCAAGCAGCAAACATGTTGTTGACTCTCTACTGAGAATCTTCTAAAGCAAGGTCAAAGGAAATGACACCTCCCTTCAGGAACTCACAGTAGATGTTAATGATAAGGATGATACCCCCAAATGTAATGGTAGTTTCTGACAAACTCTAGCCATTTTGCTTAAAGATAGTGAAGTGGGCCCACACTCTCAGAAATTTTCATTCTCACCAAAATTTATTATGATTTAGTGCTATACTGGTTGGTGAGATAGTTGTTTAGAAATGTAAGAAATTTCATGTGACATTAAATTGCTATATATTTGTACAAGGCAATTTGGTGTCATTTATTAAGAGTGAAAAATTTACACATTTTTGACTCAGTAATTTCCCTTTTAGGAATATTTATCCAACAGATGTACTTACACAAGAGTATCTATTCATTGTGACACTGCTTGTAATACAATAAAAGTTTAGCATAACCCAGTGTTCATTACTAGAGTCTTTGAATATATTATGCTGTGCTTATACAATGGAATACTACACAGCTTTAAAAAGGAGGAAATTTTTATGCACAAAAGTAATTTTGAGTGAAAATAATCAATATACAGAGCATGCGAAAATATGTTTTTATGAAGAATATAAATATGTGTGTATTCATATATGTACTTCTATTGTATTTGGAGACAGAGATGCTATTCATTGAAACTCTCTTATACTTTAACAATTTTCTAACTCATATAAACTGTACAGTAAGACAAGTTTTAAATTTTAAAATAGTATTTTAAGAAAAAAATTTAGCCCTGGCTGGCATAGCTCAGTGGATTGAGCGTGGGCTGTGAACCAAGCATCTCAGGTTCGATTCCCAGTCAGGGCACATCCCTGGGTTGCAGGCCATGGCCCCCAGCAACCACACATTGATGTTTCTCTCTCTCTCTCTCCCTCCCTTCCCTCTCTAAAAATAAATAAGTAAAATCTTAAAGAAAAAAATTTATAAGTAATATGCATGTCTTTAACTTAATTTTTTGTTGCTTTCAAAAATTTTTCTTTCACAGCGAAATGTCCACAATATCAACTACCAAATGTTATGTGGTAACAACATCTGCAAACTCTTCACTTCTCTTACCACAGAAAACTTTTTCCAGTAACAACTTATACAGATTATTTCAATGGGACCCTCTTTTGAGTCTGTATCTGTGGCCAATCTGTATCACCTCTGTGATTAATAAGTTCCAAAATTTGATGTCAGCTTTATGAAACAGCTTATCTTTTATTTACTCTGTGGCATATTCTCAATTAATAATCAAATGCCAGAACAGATCCAAGATGGTGACAGATTAGGTAGAAGTTACACTCACCTCTGAGGACCTAACTGGAATCGCAACTAAATTATATAACAATCAACCTGAATAACCAACTGAAGACTAACTGAACAAAAGTCTTATAACCAAGGACTTATGAAAGAGACTGGAAGGAAGGGCAGAGATGCAAAAATGTTAGGCCTCACACCCACCGGTGGCAGTTGAAAATCCAGAGGTATATCTCAGCTGAAAAAGTGACACCTGAGAAACATAGAGTCTCAATTCTATGCTGAATTCTCCATCTCAGAGCATCAGAGCCAGGAAGAGGACCCCATGTAACATCTGGCTATGAAAATCAACAGGGATTAGCTCCACCAGGGAGAGAAGAGTCCATCAGAAACCCAGGCTTATTCTTAAAGGCCCAGTGAACAAAATTTTGTTTGCAGCTACTCATCCTGTGCTCTAATGAAGGGAAGGCAGCTCAAAGCTGACTGGACTTGTACAAGAAGAAACTGGGCTATGTATCTTTGAGGATGAAGTTCAAGGGATAGTTGCTTGAGTTCCTGTGCTGAGCTTCTTTTCCATATTGACCACACTGATGCCATATCTCCTGTACCAAGCACAGCCCTCCCACATGGCAGTAGCCTGGGGAAATGCACTAACCCACCCAACTTACTTGTTGTCACCTTGCCTTGCTGAGCTCACACCCTGTGGAGGAACCTACTGACTATGTCTGATGTGTAGACTTTTCTTGAACACTCTTGAGGAGGATTGGGAAGATTCAGGGGATATCAAAGACTGAGTTATGTGGCTCTGGGGAGGGGCTATTTTTTCATGTGTCAATGACTAGACCAAATGTTCCTGTGCATAGCCCTCTCTTTAAATGGCCAAATGATGGTATGTTTGAGCCGGATGTACTCTGCTGGCCTCACCCAGATGGCTCCCTGAGGCACTGCCCCACTACGAACGTCCACAGAAACCCAGGTGATGCTGGTATAAACCAGTCTTGGTACACAGCTTGGGCCCTTCCCATGCATACCGAGGCCCAGCAGAGGCAGCTACATACAGTGGATCACTGTTTTGCTTCAAACGTGTAGCCTAGGGCCAGTCATAGGCAGTGCCTAACATTGATATGTACCAGAGTTCCTCCCAAGAGGTCCTAGATCCAGCTCAAGCTGATAGTGGGTGCCAGACCACTTCAGAGAACACCTAATTAGCTCCACAATTGGCACATTCAGAGGGCAATCCTGTCATGTGCCAGAACCTGCTGAGCCAAATTCTGCTTCACAGGCGCAGCCTCCACACAGCAGCTTGAAAACTGTGGTTGAGGACAATCCTCATAATTAGCCAGCCAGAGGGTCAATCCCACCCAACAAAGGGCTAACAGCAATCAAAACTCAACTAGATATTCTATTACCCACAAAAGAGATGTTTCTGGAGAGCATAGCTTGGGTGATCAGGGAGTCTGACAAGAGCTTCAGAAGCAACCTACTACATAAGGCCATCATATCAAAAATTGGAGAAATAGCAGATCTTCCTAACACACAGAGGCAAACATAGGCAGAAAATGGGGAGACAAAGAAAAATGTCAAAAATAGAAAAAATTCCAGAAACAAAATTAAATAAAATGGAGGCAACTAATCTAACATAAAGAGTTCAAAACAATGGTTATAAGAATGCCCAAGGAACTTAAGGAAAGAAAGGATGCACTCATTGAGCACTTAAACAAAAAGGTACTAAGCATTAAAAAGAACATAGAAACCATATCAACAAACCAGTCAGAAATGAAGAATACATGAGAAGAAATCAACAGCAGCTTAGATAAAGTAAAGAACTGAATCAGAGATTTTGAAGACAATGTAGCAGAAATACAATCAAAGCACAAAACGAAAAAAAAATAAATGAGGTTAGATTAAGGAAACATTTGGACAACATCAAGCATAATGACATATATATCATAGTGGTGACAAAAGGAGAAGAGAGAGAGAAAAACACTGAGGAATTATTTGAAGAAATAATGACTAAAAACTTCCCTAACCTAAAGAAGGAAAAAGGGAAATGAGTCTAGCACAAAGAGTTCAAAACAAGATGAACCAAAAGAGGCCCACACCAAGTCACATCATAATTAAAACCATCAATGTTAAAGACAAAGAATGAATATTAAAAGCAGCAAGAAAAAAAAAAAAAAAACAAGTAGTTTCCTTCAAGGGAGCACCCATAAGACTGTCAAGCTTTCTCAGCAGAAACATGTCAGGCAAGAAGGGAATGGCACAAAATATTCAAAATGATAGGGGGAAAAATGTGACCCACAACCAAGATTCTACCCCGGAAGGATATCATTTAAAGTTGAAACAGAAATAAAAAGCTTCATAGACAAGAAAACACTAAATTAATTACCACTAATCCATTACAAGAAATGTTAAAGGGACTTCTCGAGAAGGAGAAAGAAAAATAAAGAGGAACTGTTGTAAAGAATAAAATGGAAATAAATAAGTACCTATCAATAATCACTTTAAATATAAATGGATTAATTCTCCAATAAAAAGGCATGGGTAGCTGAATAAGAAAATAAAACCCATATGCATTTTGTCTACAAAAACCCACCTTAGAATAAAAGACAAAAACAGACTAAAATAAAGAGATAAAAAAGATATTTCATTTAAATGGAAGCTAAAAGCAAAGCCAAAAAGCTGAAAATACTTATATCAGACAAAATAGACTTTAAAATAAAGGCTATATAATAAGAGACAAAAAAGGAATCAATTCAACAAGAGGATATAACCCTTGTAAACATTTATGCAGTCAACAGGAGAAACTAAGTATTTAAAGCAAATCTTGATGACATAAAGGGAGATATCAACAGTGATACAGTCATAGTAGATTTTAATTCCCCAATGACATCAATGGATAGATCTTCCAGAAAATGATCAATAAGGAAACAGTGGCCTTAAATGACAAACATGACAAGATATATTGAATTGACATTTTCAAAGCATTTCACCTCAAAGCATCAGAATTAACATTTTTTTCGAGTGTACAAGAAACTTTTTCCAGATAGACCACATGTAAGAAAAAACAAGTCTCAATAAATTTGAGAAGACTGAAATTATATCATGCATATTCTCTGATCACAATGATATAGAACTAGAAATCAATTATAAGAAAACATTAGCACAAGAATACTTAGAATCTAAATAACATGTTATTAGAGAAAAATGAGTTAACAATTAGATAAAGCAAGAAATCAAAAGGTACCTTGAAGCAAATGAAAATGAAAACAAAACAAACCAAAATCCATGGGACACAGCCAAAGCAGTTCTAAGAGAGAAATTCATACTATTAAAGGCCTACCTCACAAACTAAGAAAAATGTCAAATAAACAATCTAAGCTTACACCTAATGGAACTAGAAAAAGTACAACAAACAAAGACCAAGAAAACAAATAATAAAAATATCAGAGTGAAATAAACAAAATAGAATCTAGAAAAAATATATCAAAGATTAATGAAACCGAGAATTGGTTCTATGAAAAGATAAATGAGATTGATAAGCCCTAACTAAACAGGATTTATCAAGAAAAAAAAAGAGAGAAAAAGCCCAAATAAATAAAATCAGAAATAAAAGAGGAGAAATAACAACTGTCATCACAGAAATACAAAGGATTTTAACAAAATCCTGGACAACTTTATGCCAACAAATTGGATGATCTAGAAGAAATGGGTAAATTCCTAGAAACATCAAACTTGTCAAAACGGAATGAAGAAGAAACAGATAATTTTCACAGATGAATTACAACCAATGAAAACAAAGCAATGAAAAAAAAAAAAAAACTCTCCCAACAAACAAATATCCTGGACCAGATAGCTTGACAGGTGAATTTTACCAAACATTTCAGAAGAACAAATACTTATTCTTTTCAAATTATTAGAAAAAAAGTTCAAGAGGAAGACTCCCAAGCTTATTTTATAAAGCCAGCATTATGCCAATTCCAAAACCAGACATGAAAAATTATGGTGTAACCATACACCATAATTAAGTGGGGGTTTATTCCAGGGATGAATGGTTGGCACAAATCAATAAATGCGATGCATCACACAAATGAAATGAAGGATACAAACCACAAGATCCTATCAATAGGTGCACAAAAAGCTTTCGACAAACTCCAGCACCCATTTATCATAAAACTCTCAGTAAATTGGGAATAGAGGGAACATGCATCAACATAATAAAAGTTATATATGACAAATCCATAGCTAACATTATACTCAGAAGAAAATTAAAAGCATTTTCCTTAAGATTAGAAACAACATAGGGGTGTACTCCTCCATCACTCTTATTCAACAAAGTACTAGAAGTCCTAGCCTTAATAATCAAACAAGAAAAAATAAATGAAACCATCTAAATGGAAAATAAAAAGTAAAGCTGTCATTATTTTCAGATGACTTGATATGGTATATAGAGAACCTTAAAAATTCTGTCAACAAAACTACTAAAACTAATAAATGAACTCAGTAAAATAGTAGTATACAAAATAAATATTCAGGAATTAGTTGTATTTTATATGCCAACAATGAACTATAAGAAAAGAAAACTAAGATAACAATCTCATTTACAACAGCCTCAAAAACAAATACAATACCTAGGGATAAATTTAACCAAGGACGTAAAAGACACTTGGGAAATTATAAAATACTGAAGAAAGAAATTGAAAAAGATAAAAATAAATGGAAGCATAAAGGAAACTGTATTCATGGGTAGGAATAATTAACATCATGAAAATCTCCACACTACAGCCCTGGCTGGTGTAGCTCAGTGGACTGAGCGCGGGCTGCGAACCAGGCATCGCATGTTCGATTCCCAGTCAGGGCACATGCCTAGGTTGCAGGCCAGGTCCCCCAGCAACCGCACATTGATGTTTCTATCTCTCTCTCTTTCTCCCTCCCTTCCCTCTCTAAAAATAAATAAATAAAATCTTTAAAAAAAATGTCCACACTACATAATCTATAGATTCAATATAATTTCTATAAAAATGTTAATGCAATATTTCTCAGAACTATAACAAATAATACAAAAATTTATATACAACCACAAAAGACCCCAAATGGCTACAGAAATCTTGAGAAAGAGAACAAAATTAGAAATATCATGCTACTTGATATCAAACTATATACATGGCTATAATAATCTAACATAATTTTACTGGTACAAAAACAGAAATATAGATCAATGGAACAAAATAGAGAGCCCAGAAATAAACCCAGGCCTTTGCAGTCAATTAATAATATATGACAAATGGGGCAAGAACATACAATGGCATAAAGAAAGTCTATTCAATAAATGATGTTGAGAAAATTAGACAGATAAATGCAAAAAATAAATAAATAAAACTAGACCACCTTCTTACACCATATAAAAGAATAAACAAAATGGATTAAATATTTAAATATAAGACAGAAGGTATAAAATGCCTAGAAGAAAACTAAGGCAGGAAAATCTCCAATATTTCTCTCAGTAACATTTTATCTGACATATCTCCTCTGGAAACAGAAACAGAAAGAGAAAATAAATGGGACTACATCAAGTTAATTTTTTTTTGCACAGCAAAGGAAACCATCAACAAATGAAAAGACATCTACTTAATGGGAGAAGATACTCAGCAATGATACATCTGATAAGGGGTTAATATTCAAAATTTATAAAGAACTTATTCAACATCCCCCCAAAAAAATCCAATTAAAAATGAGTAGAGGACCTGAACAGACATTTCTTCAAAAAGGATATATAGATGGTCAAAAGACACTTGAAAAGATGGTCAGTGTCACTAATCGTCAGAGAACCACAATTTAAAATCATGATGACTTATCACCTCACATCTGTCAGAATGGCTAGCATAATGAAATTTACAAAAAGGTGCCTGTGAGGATGTGGAGAAAAGAGACCCCACATCCATAAGTTTTGAAAATGTGAATTTGTGCATGCAGCCACTTTGGAAAACAGTATGGAGGTTCCTAAAAAACTGTTTACATTGTATCTGCCTTATGATCCAGTGATTTCACTTATGCAGTTTAAGAAATGCAAAACAATAAATTTAGAGAATATATGCACCGCTATGCTATTGCAGTGTTACTTACAATAGCCAAAGTCCGGAAGCAACCCAAGTGTCCATGAATACACAAGTGGAGAGAAAAAGGAGTCATACATATATACAGTGGAATATTACTCATGAATATAAAAGAATGAAATCTTACCATTTGAGATTGCATGAATGGACCTAGAAGGTATTAAGCTAAGTGAAATAAATCAGTCATAAAAAAAACAAATACTGTATGGTTTCACTTATACAGAGTGGGGCAAATGTAAGTTTACAGTTGTGAGTATGTGAAACAGAGTTTACTCTTGTGTTATCATTTATTAATGATTGTGTTATTTTCCATATGACAACTGTAAACCTTATTTTGGCTGACCATTTTTAGAGAATTTAAAGAACAAAATAAATAAATAAAATTAAAACAGACATATAGACAGAGAATGGATGGATAGTTGCTAGAGGGGAAGAGGGTTGGTGAGGTGAAAAATTTAAGGGATTAACAGTACAAATTGGTAGTTACAAAACAATCATAAAATGTAAAGAATAGCTTAGGAAATATATTAATATATTATAATATTAAAATAATATTTTAGTAACTATGTATGATGGGGTCTGGTATCTGCTAGAAATATTGGGTAGAACAGTTTGGGAAGTATGTTTGTCTAATCACTATGCTGTACACCTGAAACTAATACAGAATAATATTGATTATAAACTGTAATTGGAAAAAATAAAATTCAAAGTATAATCAAATATTACATATATATGTGTGTATGTATGTGCATGCATGTGTGTGTGTGTGTGTACATATATATGGCACACACATATCAAATAAATCTCATAGGGAATGTTTTAACTTTAAGTTTTCATAGAATAATCAATGGTGATGATCCAGATTCTTTAAGTGTGTACAACCTTCACTAATGCTGGATACATATTGTATATTTTTGCATCTAATCACTTCATTTATTATGTTTTTATGTGGCAGACCTTCATGTCTTTTCATTCTTTATTCAATAAACCATTCCTAGCCACAAAGAGGAACTTTAACTCAGTTTTGTAACTGCACAGTATAAGAATTGTTTCATTGTTTAGTTAAGTTTTCTGTTTTTGCTTCCAATTACTTTCTTAGTTAGGTCCTGAATTTTTAAATTATTTTGAGAGGTGAAGGGTAGACTGGATAGGAGTGAACTTCAAATAATAGACTAGTATTGCTGCTGGATGATCAGAAAGGAAAGAAAACTGGAAACTGAGTTTGTCTGAGTCCCCTGCAACTCTTGGAGGCTCTCCCTTATTCTTGTTCTTGTTTGTATTAAAGTTCAGCAGCCATTTTTCTACACATTCCTGGGTGTTCACTATGATCAGTTTAACATTTTATTACCAGGAGTTGCTTAGCAGCAACGGCAAATTGGACACATCACTTTATACTCATCATTCCAAATAGTTAAAAACTTTTTTGGTTACAGAACTTTTCTTTTGATAGTTTCTATTTTATAATTTCTCATAGTGAAAAGAACCTATTCATTTCTCTCTCTCTTTCTCATTTGAATTTTTCATCATAATCATTCTTTTTTTAAAGATTTTATTTATTAACTTTTAGAGAGAGTCAAAAAGAGGGAGAAAGAGAGGGAGAGAAACATTGATGTGTGAGATACAGCTATCGGCTGCCTCTTGCAGCCCCAACCACCCCATACATTTTTTCCATAAAGGAAGTAACATTCATAGCTTCCAGAGAATGGGCATGTACACATTCCATTACACAGGAGTTAGCTGGAATTAGAATTCATGCTCAAATCAGCTAAACTGAGAAATTATCTATGGGCCAGCAAGTTGGTTTTCCAATAAAACTTTGAAAAGGCCCTCAGCAAGAAAAGTACTTCATAATGGCAGAGACACAAGGATCTCCTGACCCAAAGAGCTGCTATAAAAAGTGGACAAGAGTATTGTCTCTAGGGGATTTGACTCAAAAAATTTTTATTATCTCTCTCTTTTCTTTTTTAAGTAAGTATTTTATTGTTCTATTAGACTTGTTCCAATTTTCCCCCTTTGCTCTCCTCTGCCCACACATCGCCTGTTCCCACACAAAACCCCCACCCTGTTGTCCATGTTCATGGGTCATTCATGTATGCTTCTTGACTAGTCCCTTCTCCCTTCCCTCTGGTCACTGTCAGTCTGTTCCTTGTTTCCATGCCTCTGGTTCTATTTTGCTCATTAGTTTGTTTTGTTCATTAGGTTCCTCTTAATGGTGAGATCATATGGTATTTGTCTTTTGCTGCTGGGCTTATTTCACACAATGTTGTCCAGTTCCATCCATGCTGTCTTGAAGGGTAGGAGTTCTTTCTTTCTGCTGCATAGAATTCCATTGTGTAAATATACCACTTTTTTTTATATACTCATTTACTGATGGGCACTTAGGCTGCTCCCAGCATTTGGCTATTGTAAGTTGTGCTGCTATGAACATAGGGCTGCTTAGGTCCTCTTGACTTGGTGTTTCAGGATTCTTAGGGTACAGCAGTGGAATCTTTTGGTCAAATGACAGTTCCATTTTTAGTTTTTGAGGAAATTGCACACTGTTTTCTACAGTGGCTGTATCAGTCTGTGTTCCCAGCAACAGTGTACTGGGGTTCCCTTTTCTCCAAAACGTCACCAGCACTTGTTGTTTGTTGACTTGTTTATGATGGCCATTCTGAATGGTGTGAAGTAGCATCTCATTGTGGTTTTGACTTGCATCTCTCTGATGGAGATTTTGAGTATCTTTTCATGTGTGTATGGGCCCTCTGTCTGTCCTACTTGGAGAAGTGTCTGTTCAGGTACTTTGCCCATTTTTAATTAGATTGATAGTCTTTCTGATGTTGAGTTATATGGTTCAAAATACACTTCCCTCCCCATCTCCCTCTCCGTTTTAAAGAATATGAAGATGAGCAGGATTGGAATTTGTTGAAGGGTATGGTCTGCACATGGATATGCTGAAAGCTCAATGGGTTTTATTTATTGCAGCAGAAGGGATAAACAAGTAGCTTCAGTCTCAGGGAGAGAGAAGTAAGTCTATATTAGGGGCTGGAGGGCATGGACTTGGATAAATGAAGTAATTTTAGTTATGTGTCAGTTAAATTACAGTGAAGGCAGAATCAGATAAGATTACTCTAAGCTTTCACATCTCTACCTTGAAGTATGTTAAAGTGGTATCTTCAGGCTGTATTGAATGTTAAGAGTATATGTGATAAGAATAACTTATTGTAAAAGATTAAGAAGAGAGGTGGGTCAGGAAGAGTTACCACCTTTGCTTAGGTGACAATGAAAGGTGTCTTGGCCTAATTTTGCATATATAGGGCCAGTATTTTTAATTCGTTAATAAGATAATAAATCCAAAGACCACATGAATCCCAAATCTGTACTGGCTGTCTAGTTCCTGCACAGAAGTTAATCTGGGGCATCCTGAGTTACCACATCTGATTCATGTGCTATGCTATTTAACATACTGCCTTCCATGAGACCTAATGTGGAGTACAATAAAATGAAGAGGAGGCTTCTTAATCATATACAATGTGTCTTGGAATTATTTCAAATGTTGTATCTTCCCTCCAGGGAGCTGGGAGAACAGTCTGCTATGAAGAAGTTTCTTGGAGCACAGACACAGTGACAGCATCTCTGGGAATTTCCTGGAATGTAAACATTCTTCATGCTCCAGTTCAGTTAGCATGTGCTTCCAATTACCCCTGAGGTTTTATATACCAGGGTAATGCAGTGATCTTTGCCTGTTTCCAACTCTCCACAGTCAGAATGAGACATCCACATCTGCAAGAGAATACACGTAGAGTAACGGGCTCTAGAGTGACCAAGTGGACTGCTCCCACTAGTTAGCCCTGGGTCCTTATCATTCAGACAGACATTTTCTCGGTGACTTCCCCTGTAACTCTTGTTTATAGTTTCTCTGGTTGATAGTTTCTGCTGACTGGTAGTTTCTGGATCATTTACTACTTGGAAAAAACACTGGATGCCCCAGTGATTGACATGTAATTCCAAGTGACTTTTAGAGTGACACTAATTTTGACCTCTTGGCTCAAGAACCAACCATCCAAGGCCAGTGAATTTCTTCACAGTGAGAAGTGGTCCTTTTCCACTCTGAGTTCAAGCCTGCTGAAGAGGTAGAGCTGTGGAGCAAGCTGGCAGGTTTTTCCCCAAACTCCACATGCAGTCAGGTAAATGCATAAAGAGTTTCAGTCTCTGGGGCTGATAATTTGGCATTTTACATGAGCCCTAAATTTCCTAAACTAATAAACAAATATTTTTAGCTTATTTTTATATTTTGCACCTAAACTTGAAGCACACAGCTGGCAAAGAGTATGTAAATGCTTCTGAAGACCTTTCTCTGCTGCAGACCAGTCAATGGAAATCTTTGCAGCTTTTTCAGCTTGTTCAGGCTCTCCAAGCTGTGGCAGGCCTTGATGTACACTTGAGAAAACTTCCAGGTAAGCTCACCTGAGTGGCGCCCAAGGACAAAGCCAAGATCTACTTTAACTCTAAGGTGAAAAGTAAGTTGGTCCATAGGCTATTGTCCATATTTGATTATTTTTTACTTACAATAAATTCAGTTTCCTATGGCTCAGTCTACTACCTTTCAAAACAAGGTTTTCATATTGTTTGCAGTTATTGAAGGTGCTTGTCTGATTTGCATTTGATGTATACACTTTGTAAATAAATATAATTTTAAACATATTTTCTCACTGCAAAAATTGTATATAAGCAATGAAGCTGAGACCGAAAGTGGTTAAGATGTTAGATTCTAGAGTAAGTCAAATATGGGTCTGAGGGCTTCAGATGAATTGTTAGACCCTGAGTAATTTATTGAACTTCTTCAGCCTATAAAATGGTGGGAAAAAAATACCATACTCTAGAAGAAGTTAATGGGAGGGTGACTGGACAGCTATTAGCAGAGTGACCTACAAGAAACACATAATTAATGTTTGCTTTTACTCTTTGTATTTTCTTTCCACTACTATTCTTTATTCTCTCTGTGTCTTCCTTGTTACCACTAGAGCACATAGAGATCAAACAGAAACACTACCAGACCAGATGTCTATGCACATAGTGTATTATACACCTGCAATTATGGTATGGCATTCCATGTTGTGCTTTGTAAATAACTTAATATTGCAATTCAGATATAAGGAACATGTAACATACTGCTGGACCAGAGGTCAGGCAACTATGGCTTATGAACCAAATTTAGCCCTTTGCCTGTTTTCATAAATAAACTTTTATTGGAACATATCTGGTCCAAACTGAATTGTGCCTGCTCTCCCATTAATTTGTTAAAAGCCCTAACCTTCAACAAAGTTGTATTTAAAGATAGGGAGATTTAAGGTTAAATGAGTTCACTAAGGTGGGGACATTAATGCAATAAGATTAGTGTCCTTATAAGAAGAGGGAGAGATACCACAGATTTCTTTTTCCACACACATGCACAGATGATAGGCCATGTGAGGACACAGAAAGAAGGAGGCCATCTGCAAGCCAAGAGGAAAGGCCTCAGAAGAAACCAACACTGCTGACAGCTTAAACTTGGAGGTTCAGAACTATGAAAAATACAGTTTTGTTGTCTAAGTCCCCTAGTCTGTGCTATTTTGTTTGGCAGTTCTAGAAGACTAATGGAACCACTGAGGCTATTCATTTATATATTGTTTATGACTCCTTTCTCAAGACCCCATGGCTCTCAAAACCTAACATATTTATTACCTGGCCCTTCATACAAAAATCTTACTGACCACTATTCTGTATAACCTTTGCAAGTTATCATTTTGATGGCATCATAGTATTAGCTAATGAACTTCTAGGTGTGTCAAATCTATGGTTTCAACAGATACTGCAATAACATGTTTTAGAGAATACCGTTATTTCCCCTTGATTAGTTTTTTCCTTTGAAATAAATTCCAAGTTATGGTATGACGTACTCAAAAGGTATGAGCTTCCCTATTATTTTCTATATTACCATTTAAAAATTTATTTTAATTGATCTACTAGCAGTGTATGGGTATGTGAATCTTAATAGTACTATTTCCCCATGAATAGATGTTAAATTTTGATATGATTTGCAAATGAACATCACTACTGTCTGTACAGATCAACAACCTAAAAACATCTCCTGCACTCATAGGTGAGGCCACACATTCTCTATAAATTGTTCCATTAATTACTATAATTATTGCTTCAAGAGATTACTGTTGAATTTACATTTTGTCCCTCTGTAGATTCTCTATGCTACCTTGCATAACTTGGATTTTGGCCTTTTCTCACTGTACCTGGATTTTATAGTCTGCCCTGTCTTTCTGAAGTATCACTCTGTAAGTTATATTTTTTACATATTCTATTTTCCAAGCTTCAGCATCACAGTTTAGCTACATCCACTATCACACCAAACCCATGCTTCTGAAATCCCACACAGGATTCTTCTCTTTTGCTCTGATGAGAAACTTGAGTTAACTATGGAGTTACTCCTTGAGGGATGTAGATCTTGTCCTTGAATTGTATACCACACATTACCGGTATCAACTATTTTGATATTTTCATTACTGACAAACACCATTTATTTTTTCAGTGCTTTTATACTATTCTTTTTCTGTAGAAATGACTTAATCTGTTTTTCTTATTTAAGGTTGGTTCCAAAATCACCCCACAAAATCCATTCATTTATTTATTTATTCACTCAACAAACATTTATTGAAGGTCAATTATATGCCAGGCACTTTTCTAGGCACTGGGGACTCACAATGATTAAACAGATATTTGGAGAAAATAGACAATAATGAGGTTAACCAACAAAGTATATGGAATATTTTATGGTTATAGGTCTACGCAAAATAAGTAGGGGAGGAAGATCAAGAATGCTGAGGTGGAGAGTGAGAATTTTGCAATGTAACATAGAAGTTGTTAAGAAGTCCTGCCCTGGCTGGTGTAGCTCAGTGGATTGAGCGCGGGCTGCAAACCAAAGCATCGCAGGTTTGATTCCCAGTCAGGGCACATGCCTGGGTTACAGGCCACGGCCCCCAGCAACTGCACATTGATGTTTTCCTCTCTCTCTCTCTTTCTCCCTCCTTTCCCTCTCTAAAAATAAATAAATAAAATCTTAAAAAAAAACAAAACAAGAAGTCCTCACTGAGCAGATCTGAGGAAGTGACAAAATGAATCATAAAGATACTTTGGGGAAGGTGATTTGAGGAAGAAGAAACAAAAAGTGGTAAAAACCAGGAAGGAGGCCAATCATTCTTGGAATGTTTGAGACAGTATTTGGAGGCCAGTGTGACTAGAACAGAAAAATAGTGGGGAAAGTAGAAGAAAGTAAGGTCAGAGAAATAATAGGTACAGACTTGGGTCATGATAAAGACTTTGCCACTGAATGGAAGAAGATTGAAAATACATGAAGGTGTTCAGTAAATGACAAGTTTTTATAGAATTGCTTAGATTACCATGAGAAAGAATGGAAACTGAACAAAAATTGGGAGATGACTGGATGAGTGAGAGTGGGAAGAAGTGCTCAGATTCTAGAAACTGTCTAAAAGCATAGTCTAAAGGATTGATTGACAAACCACTTGTGGGTTAAAGGAAAAGTGAAGTCAAGTGCATTGGAATATACAGAGAAAAAGATGGTCTTGCCACTGATGCAAGATAAGGAAGTTGATGGAAGTAAAATGGGGGTTCACTTTGAAACATGTTAAAGTTGATAGGCCTATTAGAAATGGATGCAGAAAAACCTGGCCAACAATTGAACACATGTATCTGGAGTTTAGAGGAGAGAGGACTGGAGTTGGATGTATAATGCAGGAGTGAATACAGATAAGAAAAGGAAGATGCTCCAATTTTTAGAGGTTAGAGAAACAATGAAGGACCAAGAAAAAATTCACAAAAAGCAGTTAATTCCAGACAGCAGAAAAAGCATGTCTGGAACTCAACCATCTCAATGAAAGAACTTTACAAGTTTCTACTTAAGACTGATAATTCCTAATCCATTTAGTGTGTTGGTAAAATTTCAATATTGTACAATACCTGAATTTTATCTGCATTGACTAATGAGTCACATCAAGCAGTGCAATGATTTATAAATTGATAGTTTTTGAGATGTTCTTAAATTTTGAAATTTGTAGTCTTATGTGATTGACTGGGGAATTTCTTTTTTTTTAATTTTTTTAAACATATTGATTTTAGAGAGGGAGAGAAAGGAGAGGGATGGAGAGACAGAGAGCAAGAGAGAGAGGAGAGAGAGAGAGAGAGAGAAATGCATTTGTTGTTCCACTTACTGATATATTCATTGGTTTATTCTTGTATGTGCCCTGACCAGGGGTGGAACCCACAAGCTTGGTGCATTGGGATGACCCTCTAACAACTGAGCTACCTGGCCAAGGTAAGATTGATGAATTTCTTGATTAAAAATACCTGAAGTCTCCTTTATCATCCATTAACTTTCTAGAACAACGTTAAAGATGTTCTACAATCTGCACAAAGAGAATTAGTTTACTATTTTGAGTTTCAAAATGTGGTAACCTTCTTATAACTGCTCTTAACCCTTTAAGATTTTCGTTGATTTAAATTACTATAGTAACCTAATATTTCAGGTAGTCTGGTTTTGAATGAAAGCACTTTACATAATACACATCAATTACTTGAAAAGACATTTCTGTATGAAGATCAAAGACGATCTGTAGCTTGAAATGCAGATTTTATAATGTCCATATTAACTCTGGAGGAGGAATGTTATAGGATTTCCACAGAAAGAAGACCACAGAATAATAAGAATCATTTTTTTAAGAATGAAGTTAATATCTACATGCTTTTCACTTTGTAAACACAAGATTTCTTTAATTCTAAGATGCTGTGAATTGAAATATGCAACTTTTTTTTTCCTGAGGGACAAACGAAACATTATTTATTGTTAATGGAAATCTAAATGACAATAAGCATCCAGATTTTAAAAGTTAATATGAATGTGAGGAAAAAAAGAGTTTCGCAGACTCGACGACATCTACACAATAAAGCATGAATAAGTACTGAGGTTCAGAAGTAATACATGGTCACAGATAGTCAATTTCATAAGCAGAATTGGGAGACCCTCTAGATTGTGATCTTTTTATATCACCATGTTGTCTCTTTCCCTGACTTCACTCTTCATATCTTAGACCATGATTGACTAATTTGAATGTGACAATATCCTCACATACAGCCAAGTCTAGTGAATTAAATATGTTCCAAATCGTGAAAAAATGCATTTTACTTCATTGATAATTTTCTACATCTTCTTTACCCAATTCATACATTTAGTGGTTTTGAGCCAAGCATTTAAGGCTTGGTTGAATCTGAAGATAATGTTAACACCTTGTCAAGCATTTGAATTGCTTCCAGCATATTGTATTATAATCCTCTGTCCACAAACATCCCTTCATTATTGCCTAATTACATGCAAATTTCACAAAATGAATGAGTTTTAAGGACTTGTCAATCTGTCATACTAGGGACCACTGAAACATTTTGACTGCTAGATAATCAGCAATAATCACACTATGCAAATTTGATATTTTCTGTACAATTATCTGAAACCATAAATAACTGGACACAAAGACATTGGCATGCTCTCCATGAGATTTGACCTGTGGGCTCTTTTCCCTTTTTCCTTTTCTAACAAATGTGCTAGTGGGAAATTTGCCTTTTAGAAAAAATCCCAACTGTGCAAATGTACCTGGTAGAAAAATTGTGACTACATAAACACAGAGAGAATTTTGTTTATTTTTATCTGGAGTGTGTTTCCCTTTGGCAAACATTTTTGTTTCCATTTTAATTTTTGCTTTTGGTTATTTTCAAGTCCTTTTTCTTAGAGTTTTTATTTTTTTTCCTCACAAGAGAATATAGGTGGGGAACATTCAGTGTAAGTTTATTTGTTTTATGTAAACTTACATTCCCCATATTTTGCATCTTATTTAATTTTTCCTCTATAATCCATTTCTGAACTGCCTAATATAGATCAGTCACTAGAGAGCATTCAATAACAGAAGGCTAATTATTATTCTATAGCCAAGTTCAAAACATATGAAAAATCTATTCTACTAAATTCAAATATGCTATTAAAACTTTTTCTCTCCCTTTTGTGATCAGTGACCATGTCACTGTAAGAATTTGAAGATCAATCTGTCCTCTGTATTATATCATAAAAGCAAGCTGATGAATTATTTTTAATAACAATATGCTCTTTAATATTTTATTTGCTACCAAGGCCCTCCACATTGAAACATTGCTGAAGCATTCAGGAGCCATATTTACCCTTGTGAGTATTTTTGTTTTTATTGAATTTTTGGGGTGATATTGGTTCACAAAACCAAACAAGTTTCAATCATACAACTCAACAAAACATCATCTGCACACTGCATTTTATGCCCATTGACCTAAGCAAACTTTCTTTCTGTCCTCATTCTCCCCTACCTTTGCCTACTTCTCCTACCTCCATCCCCATTTTCTTCTGGCTATCACTACACTGCTAAATATATTTCCGGAATACATTTTAAAATTATACTTTTTTATATTATAAAAATATATAATTTTAAATATATATAACTAAAAAGTATATACATATATATATATATATTCTCCATATCCCTTCACCTCCTTTCATGCAGTCTCCCAAATCCTCTCCACTCTGATATTTCTTAGTCTATTCCATGTGTCCTTGCCTTCATTTCTATTTTGTTCATCAGTTTATTTCATTTATCAGAGTCTACATTTCTAAAGGGGGACCTAAAAACCAGGAATTGTCTTCTGGAGGGTGAACCACCTGTAGTAATGGGTTTCACTAATAGGTGAATGTTCTAGGAACTCATCTGTATCAGTGTAGTAACTGGTGGTGTTGTGAGAGGCTGCATTTGTCTTCAGTGAATATTTTTGAAGACTCCTTCAACACATTTGCCCATTTTGTGATGGATGATTTACAAGAGCACCTGCCCACACCATGCTGAGTGTTCAGCAGTTTTTCACCAAAAACTGCATAAGCCCCAGGCCCCACCCTTCCTATTCACCCATATAGCCAGGACCAACTTTTTTTGTTTCCTCAAATGAAAAAAGTCCTCAAAGGGAAATGTTTTGCTGATGTGGAAGAGGTGAAACAAAAAAGGCAGAAGCACTAAAAGTCATCAAAATTCACAAGTTCAAAAACTGGAGCAGTGAAAAAATATGTCTCAACAGGTGTATTGCATCAAATGGAGAGTACTTTGAAGGTGACTAAAGTTTAAACATATGAGAATAAATACATAATTTTTTACTAATAAATTGAAATTTTTGCTTTCCCTTGTAAGTGAGATCACATGGTATTTGTCTTTCCCTGATTGTCTTATTTCACTTAGTGTTATAATCTCCAGGCCCATTCATGCTGTGGTAAAAGTAATTTTTTGTTTTTATAAATGTACTACAGCTTCTTTACCCACTTTTCAGTTGACAGACACCTGAGCTGCTTCCAGATCTTAGAGACTATAAATAAAACTGCAAAATACAGTTTTGGAGTGCATAGATACTTTCAAACTTGTGTTTTGGGCTTCTTTGAATATATTTCCACTTCTGGGCAAAAGGAAGTTCCGTTTTTAACTTTTTGAGGAAACTTTATACTGTTTTCCACAGTGGGTGCATCAGTCTGGGTTCTCCTTAACAGTGCACAGGGTTCTATGTTCACGTCCTTGCCAAGAACTGTTGTTTGTTGATTTATTGATGGTAGACATTCTGACAGATGTGAGGTGATATCTCGTTGTGGTTTTAGTACATCTCTGTGATGATTAATGATGCTGAGCATTGTTTTCATGTCTAAGGGCCATCTGTCTGTATTCTTTGTGTAATTGTCTATTCATATTTTTTGCCTATTTTTTGATTGGATTGTTTGTCTTGGTGTTGAGTAGTATAACTTTTTAAATATATTCTGGAAATTAACACCATATCCTATGTACCATTAGCAAATATATTCTCATTCAGTGGGTTTTCTTTTAATTTTGGTAATGGTTTCTTTTGCTTTGCGAAAGCTTTTTAGTTTGATGTAGTCCCATTTGTTTATATTGTCATTTGCCTTGACCAAGAAGATACACCAGCAAAAATATTCCTATGAGGAGTGTCTGCCTATGTTTTCTTTGACAATTTTTATTGTTTTGTGACTTAGGTTTAAGTCTTTATCCTTTTTCAGTTTTGTGTGTGTGTGTGTGTGTGTGTGTGTGTGTGTGGTGAAATTTGGCAGTCTAGTTTAATTTATTTTTTTCATGTATCTGTCCAATATTCCCAGAATTATTTATTGCAGGGATGGTCTTTGCTCCATTTTATATTTTTGTCTCTTTTTTGAAATATTTGATTGACCATAAAGGCAAGGGTTTATTTGTGGGATCTCTGTGCTGTTCCACTGATCTATATGCCTGTTTTTCTGTCAATACCATACTCTTTTGATCACTCTAGTCTTGTAGTATAGTTTGATATCAGGTAGTGTAATTCCTCTAACTTTATTTTTTGTTTTTTCCTTTCTCAAGATTGCTCAAGACATTGGGGTCTTTTTGTTTCAACATAAAATTTTGTAATATTTGTTCTAGGTCTGTGGTATATGAAATTGATATTTAAATAGGAATTGGCCCTGGCTGGTGTAACTCAGTGGACTGAGCACAGGCCTGTGAACCAAAGAATCACCAGTTTGATTCCTTATTACGGCACATGCCTGGTTGCAGGCCAGTCCCCAGGGGGGACCACATGAGAGGCAACCACACATTGATGTTTCTCTCCCTTTCTTTCTTTCTTTCTTTCTTTCTTTCTTTCTTTCTTTCTTTCTTTCTTTCTTTCTTTCTTTCTTTCTTTCTT